>OX465096.1:64780093-65150093 GCA_949987625.1 Chalcis sispes | reverse complement strand
ACAAATATATACGTATATATATATATATATATATGTACGTAGAGAAGAAGCGAATAGTAGTGTCAGGAGAAAAAGGATAGGGAAAGACGGTAGAGAAAGAGCGAGGGAGGTCGTAGTGGTAGAAGCTGTAGAAAGAAGGAGAAAGAGAGGAGGGGTTGATGGGCAGAAGCTTTTAGCCGGGCTAGATGGTGCCGAGATAACGCTCCGAACGAAAGCTGCTCAGAGAGAGAGAGAGAGAGAGAGAGAGAGAGCTCCACAGAGTAAGAGCTCTCTCTCCATTCTTCTCTTCCCTCTTTCTCTCCATCTCTCTTTCTCGTCTTTTCTCTCTTTTTGTTTCTCTCGTTTGATCACGATCCGTTTTTATGCAGAGAAGAGAGAGAGAGAGAGAGAGAGAGAGAGAGAGAGAAAGAGCAAAGAGTAGAGAACATAAACTAACGCTACCGTTTCTCTCTCTTTTTCCCTGTCTCCTTTCTGTCGTCGCGTATGCATTTTAAACGTGTATGTGCATATATGTACGCATCAAAATTCAACATTTTTAACAATTGAAGTTTTATAATGCGAAATTGGTATCGATAAAAATGATCGACTTTTATAGTCATAAAATATTTGTTATAAAAGTAAGTGATTTTGTTTTTTTTTTTTTTTTTTCTTGTTTTTTTGTTTTTTGCGTGAATACTTGACGAGAACAAATTGAATACTTTTATTATTACAAGTTACTTAAAATTTTTCAAAATTATTATAAAAAAAAGAAAAAAAAAAAAAATTGAATATCAATAAACAGACTTGCATTCAGATTATTCGCTCTAAAGTCGTTAACATTCATCGATAAATTGCACGAGAGAATCGCGGCTGTATCGCGTTTTCGACATTTTCGAAACGACGCGTTAAAGAAATCGGTAAACTGTCCATTGTAACGATTGCCGATGCCTCTTTCGTATAAATTTCATTGTTTTATCTATGTTTAATCGCGAACCAAATGGGATATATATATATATATATATATATATATATATGTACTTTGCGGCGTTTCTCGATTGCGAATATTGTTTTATGGCTCCTGACGAAAAAATTTTTTCACGATGACATTATGTATACATTTAAGACGCAAAATATAAGAATGAAGCCACGAATAATCTTAAAGATTGGCTTTGTTTTTAATATCTTTAGGTCGACCGTTGTAATAGATAGCTAATAAAATTAAATTTTTGAGGAATTACAATAATGTTTACCTGTTGAATAAATTAGATGATTTTTTGTATATTATATACTAATTGTGTTAAAAAATTATCATTGAAAATTGTAAATTTGTAAAATGTTAAAATCTAATTTAAAAAATGTAAAAACTTAAACATATGTACAACGTAATATTAAAGCCAATTGAACATAAAATTAAAACTTCACTAAATTCAATCGTAACGCAATCAATCGCATTGTAAGTTCGACTCGCGGCATTAAAAATGAATATTTTTTTCTTCCTCGTTTAACGGCATACTTACACGAACGTAAAAGAATATGTTATTTTTCCAAAAGCCGAAAAACATTGTGCCCCGACTTTTTTTATCAAAAACAACAAAAAAAAAAAAGAAAAAAAAAAAAATTATGGGTACTCCTAGTGGCGCATCTATGTATATGTAACCGTGAAATTTATTGAGGCTACGATAAAAAAAAAAAAAAAAAAAAAAAAAAAGACGTCTCGAGCCGAGAGTCGTTGGAGCTCGTAAAGTTAGTCTCTCTCTCTCTCTCTCTCTCTCTTCTCGGTTTGTGAGCAACCCAGCGATGGTTATATACGTATATAATTTTTAGGAGAAGGGGAAAAAAATCTTGATAAGAAGTACGGTAACACGGCTCAGGCATCCGAAAAATTCGACGTCGCCTACTCGTCGTTCTTCGTATCAAATTAGTCTATCGGCTACTCCATTTATGTCCCGATAAAGGGAAGACGAAGCTTCTTCTTCGGCTCCTCCCGTTTTCCTAATCCCGCAGTCTCTCAAGACGCGCGCACTGATTTTCGATATACTCCCTCCCCCTTTCTCCTCCCTCTTTAAATTCCAAAGATCTCGACAGAATTTCCACGAATTTTTTGATTTTGTTTTTTGTTTGTTTTTTTTTTTTTTTTCGATTTTTAATGGAGATGATTATTGTAAAGAAGAAGTCTCGATGAAATTATTTTTTCACGATTGAAAAAGTCTCGCCGTGTAAAAAGATAATTGACGAAAAAATAAGTTTTCGTTTGCTGCGCAAGTTAAATAGCAAAATTTTATTAAATTATGCGCGTGAATTTGGTTAAAATATTAACTGGTTTAATTCTATTAATTTTATCCACATATATACATGTGCAAAAAAATATAATCTTTACAAATTGTTACTTTTTTTTTTTTACTTTTCAATATATTTATTTATTTATTTTTCTTTCTTTCTTTTTTTTTTTTTTTTTTTTTTTTTTTTTTTAACAGGAATTTAAAACGCGCCTTAAACTTACATTTACGCAACGATTGCCGTTTTCGTTCTAAGAACGTAACAAGGTTAACGATGTAACGGAGATATCGCGTCGCAGCAAACTCTTGCGTATATATAGTATATGCGATTTTTTTTCTAATGACGCGTATCCCTATACGACCCGCGGAGCCTAAATCAAAACATTGCGGGTAAACCGAAATTTATGATAGTCCCCGTAGGACCCATTGCGTTGTTTACCTGGCCCAAATATATAAGACATTAGTCGTCGGGACGTAAGGAGATAGCCTCATTAGCCCCCCGTTGAGTTTTACCCGAGAAATCCGACAGCTTCCGGCCGTTGTCTTAGCATTCCATCAACCGGAACTTCGCCGGAACTTTTCGTAAGGAGGGGTGGGAAGAGGGAGGGAGCGAACGATCGATTTCCTGACTTTTATCTCGACGAGAGATTTCTCGACGCTCTTCAGGTATGAATTCTTCAGGTATTGGAGCAAGAAATTCTCTTTTTATTTTTCTTCTTCCTTCCTTCCTTCCTTCCTTCCTTTCTTGCCTTTCCATTTAAAGAAGCTCCGCACTTATTTTACGGATTTTTACTTTTGCTTCGATGGATAAGTATCTCGAGAGAGTTGCGTTTATTTTTAACGAGTTATCGGCGTTGTGCAATCGAAGGAGAAAACTCACCTGCCGATTATTATGTTTTCTTAGATAAAGTTAAGACGATGGAAATGTCGAATTTTTCAGTTGTATGAAAAAAGGAAGAAAAAAAAAAAAAAAAAATTGTTTATTTTAATTTATGAAAGAATTTTTTTTTTCCTTTTATAAACCTCGTGCGTCTTACTTAACCTTCTTCATCGTCGTTAGGCGCCATTTTTTTTTATTTTTTTTTTTTCTCGTCTTTCTTCATCTCAACTTGAATTCTTTGCGTAAACACAGTAATAACGCAGAGTCCATCATCGCGGCTCTTTTTTCCGCACAAATTCTATACGCTTGCGTCATTAATCCCTTATTACGGCGGCGTTTTTCGCATACGCACGCTCGAAGTACAGCGCACTTGACGGTAAACTTTTTTCACTCCTTATGTTATGTACAAAAAATCCGTGACCTTTATGCCAAAGAAGCGCAAGTAAAGCCCATTTCTTTCGCCCCTCGAGTAGAATAATCTCTCCACCTTTACCAAAACCCCTATACTCAATGGGATCACTCGGTGTAAAAAATAGAACAAAAAAAAAAAAAAAAAAAAAAAACACCCAACACAAAAAAAAAAAAAATGAACAGCAAAAGAGAGACGCGAAAAAGCGCAACGTTAGCTCTGTGTGTGTGCGTGCGTGCATGCGTGCGTGCATGCGCGTGTGTGTGTGTGTGAGAGAGAGAGAGAGAGTAAAAAAAAGAAGGAATTTCGCTCTCTCGACTCTCTTCTTCTTCCTTTATTTTTTCTCTCTTTCTCAGCCGCGCGCCCAGTTCTTAATAATCCAAAAAGAGCGACGCACGTGGGATTAGCGCCTGGAATTACGTGCATTCGACCGAAATTGTCGTCGCACTCGCTTGCTATTCTCTCTCTCTCTCTCTCTCTCTCTCTCTTTCTCTTGGTAAGCTCTCCGCTGCGATTACCGCTGTTCTTTTACCTTTTTTCGTTTTTTCCCTTTTATTTTTTATTCAAAATCTGATGGATCGCTGAAAGACAGTGAGGTAACTTTCCGTAAGTATATATATATACTTATGTAATATTTTAAGTCAGATCGGAAGCATTGCGTTACGTGTTATTGTTGACTTAAAAGAGAAATTACTTTACATATTAAATATAAATAAATTATTTCTTTCTATCTACGTTACAAATAATTATGCTGAAAAAAAAAAATATATATATATTTTCAAGCTCGATTTTTTTTTTTTTTTTCACTCTCACAATACAACGATAATACGTCGACAAACGAACAAACGTCTCACCGATTAATTCCAAAAAGCTTGTTTACGTGCATACGCAAATCCATACAACTATGAGCATGGGCGCAACACCCCATATACATATACATATATGCACGTAAATATTTATAGGGACGATGTGAGGTAATAGAGTAAGTATAAAGCTTCGCTAGGCTTGTCGCCGGCAACATAAGGAACAAGAGAACTTGGCCTAAAAGACGAAGCGAACGAGATATACGTATAGGTATATAGAAGGGAGGGGGGGTGGGGGGTAAAAAGAAAGAGCATCTGCTTGACGCTCGTCAAAACTATCGAGCTCTTTGTCGGCGCCGACGTAAAAGAAAAAAAGCGAACGCTGTACATATATGTCCTTCAATTCGCTGTTGTTTGCGTCGCTCTGAACTATGTTTGTCACTAAAAGAATCTCTCTCTCTCTCTCTCTGACTCTCGCTTTAAAGTTGAAAAATAGAACGAAGGTTAAGGGTGAAAGTCGAGACTTTTAAAAGTGTTTGATGTATCCTCGAAATATATACGGCGGAGACTTGATTGGAAAATGAGAGCTGCAAGGGTTGCGGTTTATATACTCGCCTTTTTTTTTTACTTATAACGTTAACGAAGCTCTCTTAGGAAAGATTTGTGAAAGCGCTGAGTTGATTATTGATATCGACGATGTAAGTGTTGACCGATTAAATAACATTATTACAAGTACATTTAATATCAATAAAATTTATCGTTAAAATTTTCGATTATAAATATTTTAAGGTATTTAAATATCGAAGAATTTCTAATAATTGAAGAATAAACGCGCTTCAAAAAATTTTGCATCACTTTAAATGTTTAAGGTTATTTTAGCAACCGATCGGCGCACATACTCGTCGACATTTATGCATGCACATTAACATACACGCGTATAATTTTTTATACATTCTGCAATAATAATGATCAGAAAAAAATTTCGTCTTTTCGTAAAAATATCATATACAGGAGGCGCGCGACGTTAAATACGCAAGCGAAAATTTTGATATTTCAAGCTTATAACCCAAAGAGTGTATTTTATTTATAGCTTACAATATTACACTGTTTAAGCGAGCTGTTTGTGTGAACGTGCTGAAAGTTTTATTTTAAGATAAAATAAAACCAATAAAGAAATAATAATAATTTATAAAATAATGAATTCAAAAGATTGTGAAAATCAAGTTGACGTTTGGATAATAAAACTTTGTCGATATTACTTTGATGATTGTTAAAATTAATACCAACGATTAGCTCTAATGTAATAATAATTATAATCCCATATACCGATCGGTTAGTGTAATAAAGCATACATTTTTTATTTTTGTACAATACTATGCTGAAAAGAAAAAATTTCTTCTTTAAATCGAATATTTCATTGAATAAAACGCAATAATGTATTTATTTATCTTAAAAAAATACTTGTCGAACTCGCACGTCATTGTTTTGATTTAGAAAAGTTCAAGATCAAAATTTCTGCGTTTTAATGTAATAATATTACTTTGAAACATTGTAATTATTTCTTTTTAGTTAATAAAATATTTCATTTTAAAAATAAAAACCTTTTTTTCACACAATGTAATATTGTTGGCAAGTTGGAGAAAATAATTTAATAAATTTTGTTGGTAATAAATTGATGTATCAATGGATAAGTAAAAATTTCAATAAAACTTGTATAAAAAATTAAAAAAAAAAAAAAAAAAAAAAAAAAAATAATAAACAAACAAAAAAGATACATAAAACAATTCTTTAAAAAGTAAAAAATAATAGTTTCAAGTTAGCGTTGACTCTTAAATGTGTCGAGGTACCGCCAAGTAAAAATAAAATGGATTGTTTAAATTAGCGAACGTGAAACACAAATAAATAACTGCAAGTAACTTACGTATAATCTTCATAAGTTTACGACAATTTCAAAAGATATTTTTGAATTCAATTCAATTGTTTAATTGATACGTTATTTTGTGTAATTTTTTTATATTTCGTTTGAATCTTGGTGACAAGATACGGGCGTCAAACTTGTAACATCTCTCGTTTTACGATAGGAATTAAACGAAATTATATATATTAAATTAAAAAGATTTTAAAGTTAATTATAATTTTGATAAAAAATATATATCTTTTAAAAAAAAAAAAATTCTTTTCTTAGATGTTATTAATATTCAATGAATTGTTTATTTGAAATGTTATTCGTAAAATTCAAGCCAACATAAGACTAAATTTTATTTTTCAATCTTTATTTATTCATTCATACGTTGGATTTTCAAGAAAACTAGTCAACAAATACAATCGCAAGTATATTATTCTTTCATCGTTTACCTATTGCGACTTTGTCGAATAAAACTGCATTATAAAAATTGAGAAAAATAATTTTCGAAAATAAATTCTCGCGCGTACAACATACCCGATACGTGTATGATGAAAAATCTCGAATTGAAAAACAAAAACAAAAACAAAAAAAAAAAAAAAAAAAGAAATTAATCAAAGTTAATTTTCTATCAATAATTTAAGTCTTTATCTTCATTCAAAATTTCAACTTGAATTTTTAAATTCAAAAAAAAAAAACAAAGAAAATGTATGAAACACATATAGAAAGAACGATAGTGTTTAAAGTTTATCTCTTTTGTTCCCCACTTTAGCAGTAGCAGCACATCAGCAGCAGCAGCAGCGGCGGCAGCGGCAGCGGCAGCAGCAACAACAACAGCAGCAGCAGCAGCAGCAGCGGAGCAGCAGCGGCAGTGTGTTCGAGAGGTGGGAATCGATTATCGAATGCTCAGGCGTCGGCCATTTTGTAGGGGAGCCGAAAGCACCAACCAATGAGAGATCGGCGTGGGCGGAGAGTAGCGCATTGGCTCGAGGGGCGGCTTTTGTCGAATCTAACGAAGCGGGGGAAGAAGAGCGTTAAAGCCGGTTTCGAGAGGTTAGGTCGCGCTCGTCAAGTCAGTGCCTCTCTGGGTCCCGTGCCGTCAACCTCGTGTACGTGCGTTACCGATGCTGTCTAGCTACAGCCGCTGTTGCTGCTGCTGCTGCTGCTGCTGCTGCTGCCGCCGTCGTCGTCGTCGTCGTTGATTTTTTATAGTTGGTTATTATATTGGTTATTGTTTTTTCTCCAAGTTGTTTGTTTTTACTTTTGGTTTTTTTTTTTTTTTTTTTTTTTTTTATACAGTCTCGTATACGTATCGCGCAATGCTGCCTTACTCGTCGCAATACTCTGTGATTATTTAACAGGAGTCGGAGTATTTTTCACGTTATTTGTAAATATATACGTGCGTATATACTTGTACATATTAATCTATACACGTATAGATGTATGTGCGCGCGTGTGTGTTGTGTGTGCGCGGACACGAGCTTAGCCATTGTTGAAAGAATCGTAACGAGCGACGGGAAAGAAGACGACCAACGATAAGAGTGACAAAATAAATCCTCGTGCGATTAAACATAATTACCATCGTAAACGTCTCTATTTATTAAAAATAAAAAAATAAAAAAAAAAAACAAAAACTCAAATGAAAAAATTTGCTTCGTAATCCGTGTGGGAGAAGCTGTGTAAAAGTAGCGTTGAAACATGCTTGAAAATT
This sequence comes from Chalcis sispes, assembly GCA_949987625.1. NCBI lineage: Eukaryota > Metazoa > Arthropoda > Insecta > Hymenoptera > Chalcididae > Chalcis > Chalcis sispes. The sequence goes on along the minus strand of OX465096.1, from coordinate 65,142,132 downwards.
TGAAGGACAGTTTCGTTCAACGCAAACAACCGGTCAAGATTATGCGCCATTCAAAATTCTCGTGCACTCGTTGACTTTGTAAAAGCATTTTCTAATAATAATCTCGATAAATCGCGAATCCTGTAACAACTGTGTTCTCGTCGTTTAAATCAAAATTCACTCAATACGAACATTTTAACAACCAATCCGCGATGTTGATCGAATGTCAATTCATCATCGGTTAACAAATAAACACAAAAAAAAAAAAAAAGAAAGAAAATAAGTCCATTCGTCGATAATTAGACTAGAAAGAGAGAGAGAGAGAGAGAGAGAGAGAGAGAAAGGGTCGAAGAAGAAGAAGAAGAAGAAGAGTAATCGATAGATAAGAGTAAAAAAAGCCACAATCAAGATTACCCGTAAATTTTTAACGATTGCGGGCGAGATAGCGCCGAGCGTGATGCAGCGAGGAGCGGGCAGTGCCGGTGGGCCCGGGCCTCTGGGTCTTCAGGGCCCACCCCGCTCGCTCAAAATATCACCGGTGAAAATTCAAGACGAGCCCGGCGATCCGATGTCGCAGAGTAAGTATTTTATCCCGTTATCAATGATTATTTTTATTGCAAAAAATTTTCTTTTGGAATCAGTTGTGTGTGTATATATATATATATATGTGTGTGTGTATGTTTAAGAAATGTTATATTTTTCTTCTGTTACTTATATCATTTAAAATGTTTGGTTAACAAAGATTATCGTTCAAAGTATAAGTTAAAATGTATCAGTTTTTGAATAAAAAATAGTGATAAAGCTAAAAAACAAAAAAAAAAAAAAAATGCAAGTTAACAATTTACACAATGCAAAAGATTTTATATATAAAATGAAATTTTTAGTCAAAAATTTTTTGCCTTATAAAATATATATATATATATATATATACGTATCACAAACAAAAGTATGGCTTTGAAGTTTCCAACGTTGCAGTCCAAGGAAATTTTTTAAAAACCGTTTTCGTTTAAAATTTATATTTATAATTTTTCAGTCTTAGTATTTTATAACATAAGCATATATTCAGATACGGATTTAAATATAATTTGTACATTTTTAGCAGTTTTATTTAAATGTGAAGAAGTATTTCGTTGTACTTTAACGTTGCAAACTTCAGAACCATACAAAAGTTAAGTATATAAAACGTTTAGAAATTACACCGTTTTTCTCTATTTTTCCTGAAAAGTTCGGCGACTATATTTAGTTCATTTGATCTCCGTAAAACGGCAACATTTTTAGACTTTTAATCACTGAATCTATTTCCACTGTGATAAAAATTGAATACAATCTAAGAGTACTCGATATCATTATTTATTTTCACTCGTATTATTTATTTAACAATGTGAATTGTCGATCGATTAAGATTATTGATTTTTCTTAATGGTATATTGTTGAGATTTATTATAAATATGTAAAATTTAATTTATTTTTTTAAATTAATGTTTAAAAATTAACTACAACATTACAATGATTAATATGTTGTATTACGCGCGTGTCCATATATGCGTATATGTATATGCGACTAAATTTAATTGAACGTACGAAGAAATCAATATAATATTGTGAAAAATTTACATTTCAATGAATTTTTAAATTTAAAAGGATTTTTTAATTTCCATATGGATAATTGGATAAAATGCGACAATTTTGAAAAAAAAAAAAAACTATATCAATAATTTTTCATGTTTCCGGTCAAACATTAAAATTATAAAAATACAATATTTGAAATTAAAAAAGAAAAAGATGTAATCAAAATTGTATAACGTTAACTTCGGAACTTATGGAATAATTCATAATTAATAAATATTTTTTTAATCAAATCAAATTTAACAAATAGCATTGAAAAATTTCAACTCGCTTATCGTGGACATTCGACAACTATGTAAAAATAAAAAATAATAATGTAAAATAAAGAAAAAGATTTAACTGAAGACTATCGAATTAAAAAAACGTGACTATGAACATTGTATAATACTTTACAATTACTGACAAAAAATCATGGCAATTAGTAATTATCAAAGCAAATATCTATGTTATATGTGTGAAATGCCTCGGTTGAATAAAAAGATATAAACATTGTCAATTTTTATCCCCTTGCTTCATTAAAATGGATGTCTTTGTTTATGAAATATAATTTATCAAGTATATATAGCACTAAAATTATGTATCTTGTTTATTTTTTTGAATTATAGGTTGTATATTATAGTTAAGCAGATGTTATTTTATTCGTGGCAAACAAGATGAAAAATAAAACAAAGTTTAAAAAATTTTCATTAACCCATATTTGCATCATAAGCGCATACATGCGCGCATTTTGCCTGGCCACTATCACCAGAGAGCGCCTGTGTGATGCAAATGGGTTAATAAAACAAAAATTTACATCGTTATTTCAATTAATCAGATCAAGCTATGTTCATAATGGTTGCGATTAAAAAGTAAGAGTAGATGGTAAAACATTTTGTTTTGTAAGATTTTGATAAAAATTTTGCTTTTAAATAACAAACGACAAAGTTAGATTGGAAATATTTCGTTGACGATAGCGATTTTTTAATTCTACGCCAATTTACGTATATTTTTATATCGTTGCTATACGACACGATAATCGGCCCGGCTTAAAAAATAAAAAGCTAAAAAGGTGTCCCTTTTTTAACACATATACTAATATTATTAGTATATATATATAATAAAGGTTCGCATATTACCGAAGGTAATACTTACTGACGCTCGTTATGAAAAAGGAAAAAGATTGAAGTTGAAAATTTGCAAAGGCAAAAACGAGTATTCAACTCCTATGCTATATACATGAACATGTTTATGTTAGTGTGCACATACACATACATCTGTATAATACAGTAGTAGGACTCGAGCAGACACATCATCAGCCGATTAGAGTCCAGATGCTCACTTCTACGGGCTGTAAGTCTTTTCCATTTCCCTTCTCTCCCTCTCTCAACTTACCCTTACAGAGAATCTCTCTCTCTTTCTCTCTCTTTCTCTCATGAAATAAAGAGAAATAGGTATAGCGAATCGTTTTCGAGGGTGGGTCCAAGCTTAACAACGCGTACGTACAGCGAATGCCCATAATGCTTAAGTGTGTATGTGCGCGCGTGTATGTATCTGGTGTATATCCTGTGTTTATGTATTATTCTTTACTACCGTAAGCGCGTGCCGCAGTCTTTTTTCTAGGGTTGATTCAATTACCATGAGCGCTTCGCGGAGCGACGGACTCTCTCGCGGTCAATCGAATTATAGGGATGTGTGTACACAGGGTACGAGAGATACGGAAATATAATTTGAGAAAGAGGGAATTAAAACAATGTTTTTAGATATATATATATATATATATTTAACTATTTGGAAACTAAATTATTCAATTAGGAAAGGAATGTACAATATTTTTAAAATGTTTATAAAAATTTTTTAAGTATAGTTTGAATCTATCTTGCAATATTATTCAGCAAACTTAATTCAACAATTATAACTTGCGTCAATTTCATCCTTTGAAAATAAACAATAGCAAACTTTTTGTGTGGAAAACCACGGTCGAATTATTATCGTTTTATCTCATTGTAAATTTTTGTACGTATATATTTTGACATGAATATACATTCGTAGAAAAGCTTATTAAATAAGTTTAAATTATCATAGATAGTAATTAATGTCTTGATGATTTTTATCAATACTAAACTATTTGTTTTTTTTTTTTTTTTTTTTTTTTTTTTTTTTTTTTTTTTATGCCACTAAATATTGTTATCGTTTAATGTTAGAAAAAAAAGTCTACAAATTTACTTTCTATAAATTTGTCGTTCTCGCGAATAATTATAATCCTGTACAATATTAAAAAATTGAATTAATTCATCTAGAAAAATTCGCGTAATTAATTTTCACGTTCGCGTTGCTCAAACGACGAAACTACAAATCGCGAATCGCAAAAAAATTTCTTCAAACTTTTCCCGCAAAAACTTGATAACGATAAACGAGTGATATATGGCATCCTTCATTTTTCTCCATCTTTATCTTTCTCTCATTTCTAGCTTTCTTCAATTTTACGACACAAGACACGGGATATCGATCAGAGAGTCTCGTTGTCTCTCTCTCTCTCTCTCTCTCTCTCTCTCTCGACGTGGCGCCAGGCTCTTAAAGAAACGTCCGGCATCCGCTTACAAGCGCCGATCGACGAAAAGGTGCACTAAGAGAGAGAGAGAGAAAGAGAGAGAGAGAGGGGGGGGGGAGATATAGCCTTCTGGACTTTTTCTTCTTCTTCGTTTTCTTCTTCCTCTTCTCTTTCTTTTGATACTTTAGGTGTTGGTTTACAGAAAAGATTTCGACGTTGGTTCATGTTGGAAAAGTTGACCCACAGATGCGGCATGCATTTGTAGCTAGCAATGCGTTATAACGGTTCGGAATAAGTGCATTCTCTCTCTCCCTCCCTCTCCCTCCCTCCCTCCCTCCCTCTCTCTCTCTCTCTCTCTCTCTCTCTCTCTCTCTCTCTCTCTCTCTCTCTCTTTAAAAGGGTAAAATTTTTTTTATTTTTATGAGACACTGAATTGGAAGATTAACTTTGTTTTAACAAAAATATTTCTAACGTATTTGTATCTTATTAAATAAAAAAAAATATTTTCTAACTCTGTGTGAAAAGATATTTGAAAAAAAAAAAAAAAAAAAATACATTTATTTATTATTATGAATTTTTTATGAAAAATAATAATCACTCATTATTTTTCATTTATTAATCATTTATTCTTTGTATATTTTTTTGAAATACAACGTTTAAGTTGTCAGATTACATTTTATATTTAAATAATTCATCTTAGATTTTTTTTTTTTTTAAGTATACGCAAACGGATTAGAAGAATTAACTTGAATCAAGGCAAATTAATAGATTTGAACCAAAAAACTCATTTTACAGGTGAAAATTTTCTTAAATAAGGAATTTCTGATCTCTTGATTTTACATTAATGTATGTCTATAGATATTAAAATCCAAGAGCAAAAATTGTTGAGCCAAGAAAATATTTATCTTTGGAACGATGAAAATTATTTTTCTCGAATAAAGTTAATTCTTCTATAGGCGTATTGAAGTACTTTTAAAATGTATTTATCAAATTCAAATTACATATAAATATACGAGTTCCATTTCACGTGCAATCAAATAAACATATTTTAATTTGAGGAAAGAAAAGAAGGAGACAAAAAAAAAAAAAAAAAAAAAAAAAACAACCAGAAGTAAAAAAGACGCTTATACATTATAGAGGGACACACGCAAACTTATTCACACACAAGGGTACAAGGACTTTTCGCGTATTAAAAATTTTAAAGCCAATTATGAAATACGTACTCGACGTGTCCAAAGACCGATGATTTATATTTCATACCGAGCTATTATCGCGATATCGTTAAATTTTAAACAATTTCTTTAAATATATACACTTTTATTAAGCTTATGTGTAAATTGCATTGTTTTTCCTTTTCTTCGTCGATTCTCGAGTCTTATTATTTTTTTTTTTTTTTTTTTTTTTTTTATTTTTGATTTTGTAATTGTCTATACGTTTTTAATCTGTAACTTTTTTTTTTTTATTCTTTAAATTACTCTTAAAATTTATAATGAATCTTTTTTCGTTATCTTCGAATCGATAATTTACGAAATAATTATACGTCGATACGCATATAATCGACAAATTTTTTTTCTCCTCACTTTACCCACATTCTCCTTAATAGCTTTGACGTTCGAAGACCAAAAAATAAAGCAGCTAAATTGATAATGAAATTTCAGATGTGCGAATAATTCGTCGAATAAGAGAAAAGGTGGCGAGTGCACTTTCGTCACGGTACGTTTGAATTATTGAAAGAGCCGATATACATACATATATCGCGTACGCTGACTCCTAGACGCGCTCGCGCGCTAAGTAAATGCATTAAAATTACATGATCAACGGCGCAGAGATGCACCGACAAGACATCCTTCTAATGTTAAATTAATATTATATAATCGTCGAAAAAGAAAATGGATGGAAAAAGAAAAAGAAAAAAAAAAAAAAAGGAGGGCAGGTCGCAAGATGCATGGATTTTTCAAAAATATAGTCATAAAAGAAATATATTTATACATATACATGTAAAAAAGAATTAATGCATCTTGTATTTATAAATCTTTTATATTATGTAGTTTAAACTTTAACATTTTTTTAAAACGTACAAATTTTTCATGTCGACTAAATATTGGGTTATCGGTAAAGTAATTATCGATGACTTATCAATAAACTAAAATGTATAAAATATCAATAAATATAATAGTAATCCATAAAATATATAAAATAATCGTAAAAATGTTCAAAATCCACAACAAATGTCAATGCCAACGACGTTTATAAAAATTATTTAATTATCCATCAAAAATTAACAAATATTACGTAGTAAATTATTGAATTTAAACCTCTTATACCATTGATAAAACGTTACTCTGTCTCTCTTCCTCCATCCCTCTTTTTCTCTCTCTCTCTCTCTCTCTCTCTCTGTCTCCGTTTCTCTAACTCTTTCTCCTTTTTAAGTATATACACCGAGTCACAGTTTATCACACTAATGACTTTTAGAGGGAGAAACAGTTAAAACATTTCTTTCTGTTCTACGCTTTTCGATTTTGTCGCGAGCCAAAAGACGATCAATGCCGCCTAAAGGACTCACACAGAAACGAGTTCTGATTTATATGCGAATCGACAATAAAAAAAAAGATAGGCGAAAAAGTCTGACGTTTATTTTATTTTGTTTATCTTTTTTTTTTTCTTTTTTTTTTCCTCATTTTTACAGTTTTGTTTTAAGTATACGCCGTTTAAATCTGAGAGTTTACTGTAGTATAAAAAAAAAAAAAAAATTCGTCTAATTAGATTTAGTTTTTTATTATTATTTTTAAATTAATAGATTAGCCGTGAATTAAAAATTAATAATTATTTAATAGTTGTAAAGATAAATATTAAATGTCTTTACAAATGTTTTAATTGATTTGTCGGAGATAAATGTATAAAACAAGACGTACACGTTCACATACATATTCATAGACTGTGTAACAATTTACAATTGAATTTACTATGCGCTGATATTATCGGTGTGACAGTAATGATTTAATGTGCTACAAAATTTAGAATAGAAAACAACGAAAATTGTGTTGATTCGTAAATTTTACTGCTGGAATAAAAATTATAGAAATTGTACTTATATAAACAAAGTTTATATGGTATAACTATAAAATTACTCTAAAATTAAATATTATCGTTGTTATTAAAAAATTTTCATCCAAAAACACCTTAAATAGATAAAAAAAAAAAAAAAAAAAGAAAAAGAAAAACAAAAGCGTCAACAAGGCTTATACTCTCTCGTCAGTCAAAAAATTATTCAACGCATTCGCATGCACGCAAACGCCACCTCTCTCTCTCTCTCTCTCTCTCTCTCTCTCTCTCTCTCTAAAAAAAAAAAGAAAAAAAAAATAGAAAAAGATGATCCAACTACCGGCACATGTCTCATTAAGCGAGAGACAACGGAAGCCGATCGGTAGCTTACACATATACGATCGAGCGAGGTATCTAATTTCGCGGTCATGCGCGATTTAATAAGGATAGAGAGGGAGAGAATATAAGTGTTGGTATACGGTGACGAGAGAGAGAGAGAGAGAGAGATTGAGAGAGAGAGAGAGATCGTACCGATGAAAGAGAGGAAAAAGAGAGAAACAGGTATATGGGAGACGAATTAGAGAGGCGCGACGTCGGGGCGCCGGGGCCAGGAATGCCGGCTGATAAAGCCGATCCGACGACGACTACGACCCGACACCTACATAAATTTCGGAGACCCCGGGATAAGGATGCGCGTTGAAAAGAAAAAAAAAAAAAAAGAAAAAAAAAAGGAGAAGTAGAACGAGAAAGAGAGGGAGAGAGATAGAAAGGGAGAATAAGAGAGAGAGAGATAGAGATAGAGAAAGGGAGTGACAGTAAGAAAACTAAAGAGCCAATTTTAAGACTATTGGTGTGTAAAGTTTAGCTTCGGTAAACGTTGATAATATTGATACGCTGTAAAAATGTTAAGTTTTTCACCGATAAAGGAAGGGAAATTGTTTATTTTTTTTTTTTTTTTTTTGCTCGATCGGTTATTTTTATTTACGAATTTGATAGAAATATTTTTATTATCACAAAGGTAAGTGTAGCGCACACAGAATATACACCTCTTTGAAAGAGGGAAGGTATATAGTTTTGAAAGTATGTTGTAGTATAATGATATATTAAATATGCAAATTATATATACATATATATATATATATATATTTTTTTTTTTGATAATTGAGCTATTTTTATTATTCAAATTAATTTAAAAGTTCATTAATATTCGTTAATATTTTTCGACGTGTCTTAAAGTTTTATGCCCATTTAATGCAACATATTGCTTGCATCGTATAACTTCAAAACTACATTTTATGCAATAATGAATGAATTTTTATCGAACAAATTTGGCAAGATCTAATGCATGTACTGTCGACAGCATGGATTTTGTTCAAAAATAAAAGAATTTATAACAAAAGCATCGTTGGTATTATCATTTAAAAAAATTAAAATATTCTCATGCATAAGAAAAATAAAAATAACGCGTCTTGATGAAAACAAAAAAAAAAAAAAAAAAAAAAACACTTTTCCCAATTGTCTATACAAGCGTAAATTTTCTCAGGACTCTTAGATACACAAATAATTTCGCAACATAGCTAAGGTCACTCGATCGTAAACTCAATCGACAAATTACCATTCTACGTGTGCATCGCGTCGAGCGGCATAAGAAAACAACGAAAAAAAAAAAAAAAAAAAAAAAAAACAGAAATTCTCTCGCAAAGTACAAAATCGAAAGGAATTCAGCGACATTCTCGGCTTATTCGTTTACCTTTTATAACACGAACAGGTATACAGGAGAGTATATACGTAGTGGTATATATAACGGAAATGTATATATAGCGGAAAAGTCGAACGTACGTCGCGTTCTCTCGAACTCTTCTGCGCTCTTCTCTCTTTCTACCGCTAGAGAGATTAAGAGAGAAGAGAGAGAGAGAGAGAGAGAGAGAGAGAGAGAGAGAGAGAGAGAGAGAGAGAGAGAGAGAGAGATAGAGAATGCAGAAAAATGTACATACGTATACGTATAAAGTGCGGGTAAAAAAAGAAAAAGATAATAAAAAAAAAAAAAAAAAAAAGTGCTCGAGTGAAAATAATTAGTGGAGGTGTTAATGAAATGCTGAGCGAGAGCTGCCGAGTTTTGTGGGTCGCGGCGCTTGTGAGAAACTCTCGGGGCAGCGTTGCAGACATGTGCGACACGCGGCTCGGCGCCGATTCACCTTTTTTTTTCTCCTCCTCCTCCTCCTCCTACTTCTCGATATACACATACAAATACACATATACACACATGCAAAGCGAGTGGATGAGCGTCTTGTTCCTCGTTTTCTTTGGATTCTGTCTTATTCTTTTTTTTTTTTTTTTTTTTTTTTCTTTTTTTTTCTTTTTATTCGAATCCTCCCTGGGACGTGTCAGATCCACTTTGACTGCGGCCGATTCGCTACGCTCATTTTTCACTCGACTTTTTCACGTGCGTGAGTATTAACGAGAGAGTAGCCGTTAGTTTAATTTTTTCTTTTTTTTTTTTTTTTTTCCTTAGTTTTGCTAAATTTTTTAGTACGAGACTCGGTCTGATGCGCTCATTTATAAAATCTCTTCTCTATTTCCGTGCATGCGGTTAAGCAAAACGGCAATTTTCTCGCTCATCGCTTATATTGAAAATTATTACGCGTGGTAGTATACAGTTTATTCTAATTCCATAAGATTATCAGACTTGCTTCGTTCGAGCGTTAACACCTCCGTCGAGCTTGTATCGTAAATATTGTCTATTTTTTTAAAATATTAATAGTAATGACGGCTTCTCGCGTCTATATATCGATAGAAGAATTAAATTCAAAGAAAAATAATTTCGATCGTTTTAAAGGAAAATAAAAAAATTTTCTTGAATCAAGAATTTCTGCTTTTCGTTTTACATCAATATATATCTATATGTATTAAAAAACAAGAGTAGAAATTTTCGAGTCGAGTAAACATTTTTCTACAAAATGATTTTCTCGATTGAAAATTATTTTTTATCTTGAATGAAGTTAATTTTTCTATCCGTGTACTTAATTCTACTTAAAATCGAATCTATAATTTGATCTTCCTCTAAAAATCTTTATATATTTTTGTAAACAACCCATTTATTATTGAATAAGACAAAAACAAAAAAAAAAAAAAAAAAAAAAATATTTCAAACGCGATAAATCGTTTAAAAGACCAATAATAAAATAAACAAATAAAACTAGAAGAAAAAAAAAAAAAAAAAAAAAATTACCCTCCTTTTCTCTCGTCGATCGTTGCATATGTGTATATATATATACGCGTACGCGAAAATTCTCTCTCTCTCTCTCTCTCTCTCTCTCTCTCTCTCATTTTACAATTTCCAGCTCTTATAAGAGATGCCTTTACCACCTTCACAAAGAAGCACAGCAAGTGCTTGTTAAAGCGGTGGCGGTGTGAACAAAGAGTTAGCGCGATTTTGCCGTACAAGGCCCCGTCGGAGAGGAAGGCACGCACCTTATCGGATTCGAGAAAGAAATCGGCCTCTCGCGCTCTCCTTGCCTCGATGTCTCCGTGAGCAACAACAAGATACACGTATTACTTTTCATTATCCTTTTTTTCTCTCTCTCTCTCTCTCTCTCTCTCTCTCTCTCCTCCCTCTCTACCTCCTTCGATATATTTTTTTCTCTTTCTATCTTTTATCCCCACTCTAACCTATCTTCTTACCTTTATTCCTTCGCGAGCACATTTTAGTCGGGATACTGCATGCGCTGTAATGCTGTAGACATACCAACGACGTTACGGTATTTGCGCGAATGAAGAAGAAACAAAAAAAAAAAACGAAAGGGAAAAGAGGAAATTTCGAGTTTTGCTCGAGCGAAAAAGCGTATTCGTTGTGTTTTCTTATTTATTTATTTATTTATTTATTTCTCATTTTTTTTTCCTGCGAGTAAACGTATTTTTCATAAGGGATATTATAAAATATGCGTACATTTATTTCTAAAGAAGAACGAGTTTTTCAATTATAGTGTTTTTTTTTTTTTTTTTTTTTTTTTACTTTTTGAAAAGCTTGTGTAAATTATCATTGAATGCGCTACGTAATAATCGAGTGTATCGCATAAAATTTTATTTTTAATGAAGTTTAAATCACAATTCATCATTAAAAGGGTTGAAATTTTATTATTATAGCGTTTTTTTTTTTTTATAAAATGACATTCTTTTTTCGTTTAGTTTTTCTTCCTTTTATTACTAGTTTTATTTTCTTAATTTATGGATTGAATCAAAAATTCTTAGGATAACAAACAATTACGAAGTATTTAAAATTTTCAATGATAGTTCAATTTTATAATGAATTAAAATTTTGTTTTAAAATTTTTCTATTAAATCTGCAAATTAAAAAGCCGAAGAACAAACAATTTAAAAAAAAAAAATATATTATTTTACATTCGAATATTAATTAAGAATTGCATTAAAAATTATTCAAAGTAGTAGATTATCAAACGTCAATTTTTATTATTCATCAATTTGTCACGAAATTTAAATTATCGAGGTGTTAAACCGACTTAAAATTTTTAATCAAAATGTGCATCATTAGCTTTGTGTAAAAAATAAAAATATTAACTCTGATGGCATCGTACGCACATAAGATTAAAACAAGCAATAGTTATCCCCGTATGATCTACAGTTCTACAAATTACGTCCATCCTTAAGCGATTATCGTCTCTCTTTTGTTCTACAACTCGTACATTTTTATTCTTCTTCATAAATACATATTCAAATGTTTGAATTTACAAGATTTTAGAGCAAAAAAAAAAACCAAAAAAAAAAATGTACATACACGTTAAAATTAAAAAATTAAACTACATTAATTCCGTAAAGTTGCGATTACGGCATAGAATCACGATCTTATTCATATTTATATCCTCGAGTAAACAACGCTCGTTTAGTTTATTAGTCGACGGCGTATAAAAGCACGCGTGTACTAAGATGCTGATTACATTTCGCGCATTATCGCGATAATCGTTTATTCCCAGCATCATTACATCCGATTTTTATTAGAGCTTCTATTTACACGCGGACAAGTTCCTTTTTTTTTTTTTTTTTTTTTTTTTTTTTTTTTTTTTTTTTTTTCATTATTTATACAGTAGTACGGTAGTACGATAGCTTTTTATCGTCGTCTTATAGAGCCGATACGCCGTGTATGTTTACACACTTGTAACCATTACTTTTATCTTGCGTTTTACCGCGTTTTTGATCAGGTGCTGTGTATATTTATTATTTTTTAGATTTACGCATTATGAGGGTTGATGTTAATTTTTTTTTTTTTTTTCTTTTAATTTAACGAAAATTTTGCTTCGAATCGAGATTTTGTTTATAAATTAAAAAATTATAGGCGATGAATAGATTTATTTTTAGAAAATATACATTATTCTTTTGTTATCTCGTAATGAATGTTTTAGTTACGCTTGCTTTGTTTTTAACATTATACTTATTGTTATAACATTATAACATTATACTAAATAAAAGTATGACGAAAAAAGTTTGTTATTTTCAGCAAAAATTTTAATTTGTTAATAACTATTTTACCATCCAAACTTCTGATAAATAATAATAATTAATACCTTATCCTAACTCAATACAAATTTGGAGTAAACATTAAACTTAATTTTACAAATAATTATTCAATCGATATTTTTTATTCATAGTTTCATAAAAATCCAAATCAAACGAAAGCAATAATCTACAATAACATAGCGCATTAACAATAAGTAGTAAAAACTTACGAAATCGACGAAAATATAAAATTTTTCTATACTCGCCATTGTTATTTGTTTATCTGCGAAATCTATACGCGCTTTATTAAAATGTATTCCAACAATGGTCGTTACCTAAAATATGTACGAAAAATAAAATCTATAAATTCCGCGTGTGCTCTCGCACACGCATATTCATCCGAGCGCCTCTCTCTCTCTCTCTCACTCTCTGGGTTATATCGTTGTCCTCTCGCTTCGCAAATGGGCAATCGATGGGCGGAGCCTTAAGTTCGCCCCACTCTATCGGCACCGGCATAACTCCGCCCATCAGGACTCCCACCTTCGAGCAGCGAATTGCTGGCGCGCCTCAATCCTTTTCATCTTTTCCTTTGCATCTGTTATTATACTTATAATGTATTATTCTTTATTTTTATTTTACTTGTCGCTGTGTAGAGCAGCGCTATGGAAATAATTAGTTTGAAACGTGTATAAAATGTAAAGTGAAGGAAGTAGAAAAAAGATTTTCGAGAGAAAAATGTGTGGAGAGGGAGAAAATAAAGCGAAGATGAAAACTCTTCAGTTACTTTATTTTTGGAAAGGAAAATTTCTTGGGTTAGTTTTTTTTTTTTTTTTATTTTAAGATTCGTAGCTTGTTTTATTGGGACAAGAATTATGGTTTAAAATATATGCATAATTTAAATATCGTTTATTAATGCAATAATATTGGCAGAAAATTATACCTTAAAGCAATTTTTCTCAGTGAAAATTATTAATAATAATAATTTTACACGCGAATTAAATAGTTTATATGACAAGTATTTCATACAATGAACGTTAGATATTGAAATAAATATTTCATTAGTTGCAATTTTACTATCATATTATGCAATTTGTTTGTAATTTTAGTTTGCAATTTTACTACATTACAGTAGTTATAATAATGTGTATTAAATTAAGTTTAATATTTTTGCAGTATAATACATTATAAGACATTTAAATCATGCAATGAAAGATCTTTCGCTGTAACAAATTAGATAGTAAATTACTTGCAATTTATATAATATTAAAACGATGAAATCATAAGAAATTATAACCTCAAATGTTAAGGATCTATCTAATATTCATAAAAAATATGTAAAAGACTAGATTCACGCATACGTGTATGTAACGTTACAAAAAAAAATATTCGTCTAGTATTTAAATATTTTCAGAGAATAATTGAATTGTTTTAAAACTTATTTAGATAAATTTTTCTTTAGTCGAGTATTAAAGCATGGAACGTGGCAATCTTGTCGAATTTGTGACGATATTGTTGAATATTATTTGTAAAATATTATGGTTATTATATATAAGCGCCGAATGCCGGCTTAAAAATGCTCTAACTTATTTTTTACCGTAATAACCACGATTTTATCATTATTATTATCATCATTTTTTCTTAAAATTAAAAAAGGTAATATTAAACTTTATTTTAACATGAGAAATTTAAAAATCAAATTGTCCCTCGATTAAATAAAAAAACAACTGTTTACAAAAAAAATTGTAATTTTGCCTCTTTTTTTTTTTCTAAATACTCATAATCATACTTATTTTAAAAATCAATGTTTCGATTTTGCTCTTGACGTTAAATCTTGTTTTTAGATAAATTAAAAGTTGTCGAAATTAAAATAATAATAATAATAATAATAATAATAATAGTAACACTCGATTCATTAACGTTAAGAAAATTTTTTAACGCTTCTATCAAGTCTCTATGATGATAATCAAGCATCATCTTATCGCTTGTAATTTTTTCTTAATCGTTAAATGCAACGATCTGTGTTCACCACACACATTAAAATTCGTAACTTTCTTTATTCACGTTGATTGATTTTAAGTTGTACGAACAAATGCTTTCATGGTTATTCAACAATTATGTATACCTTTTTATGCCAATTCAAAGTAAGATGACTTATTCATTTTTTATATTAAATGCATATGGTTACTTTTTTAATATTAAGATCGAGAAGAGTAAAATACTTACGAAAGAATACATTAACGATTAAAAAATTTCAATATATATATATATATATTTCCATCGCGTACAAAAAAAAGAAAAAAAAAAAAAACATTTCAAAAAATCAATTAAACTTTTATTTTCCTTTTTTATTTTTTGTTTTTTCTTTTTTGTTTACTCAGAAATAAGGAGCTCGCTGTGCGTCGGTTGCGGTGGACGCATACACGACCAGTGGATTCTCAGGGTCGCCCCGGATCTCGAATGGCACGCGGCGTGTCTCAAATGCGCTGCCTGCCAACAATTCCTCGACGAGAATTGCACTTGTTTCGTTCGCGATGGGAAGACGTACTGCAAGGACGATTACGTTAGGTAAGTCGTGGTTTTTTTTTTTATTGTTTCTTTAGAGTTTAAATTTGTCACGTTTATAAACGATTAAAAATAAAGTTTATTTTTGTTATAATGTAAAGTTTTAATCTTTCTTGAAAAGGAGTAAATTTAATGGGAAGAATAAATATTATTCGAAAGTTATGTGTTAATACTTATTATAGTCATCTTAAAGAATTTGCAAATTTTAAATATAAAATTATTGAATTTTGCACATAAAACATTTTAAATTGCCGTTACGTCGAACGAAAATATATAAAAACAAAAAAAACAAAAAAAAAAAAAAAAAAAATGGAAAAAGC
Source organism: Chalcis sispes (assembly GCA_949987625.1). NCBI lineage: Eukaryota > Metazoa > Arthropoda > Insecta > Hymenoptera > Chalcididae > Chalcis > Chalcis sispes. Next base: position 65,126,568 of record OX465096.1, on the reverse strand, counting down.
ATAAAGCTTCGTGCAAATAAACAAAGCGTAAAACAAAATGAAAAAAAAAAAAAAAAAAAAAAAAAAAATCATAAACTCACTCGCTCTCTCACACACATATATATACTCGTATATCCTCGCGAATTTATTTACTTAGTCGATTCTTGGTCGCATTAAATTCGATAACTGCCAATCAACCATATTTTCAAAGTTTGTTTGTAAAGGCGAACTCGGAGACAAGAAAAAGAAACACATTTCAATCGTGAAAGCCGTAGGTTAAACAGTTTCATAACGAGCAACTAAAGAAAGAGAAGGAAACAAGAGAAAGAGATAAAGAGAAAGAGTAACGAGATTTTGTGCGAATTCTTTTATTTTTCCTTTTTCTTTTGTTTTCGCTCGCGTTATACCCGATGATTTTTGGGATCGAGCGCAAACAAACGGCACGTCAACGACGGGTATACGGACGCGAAAAAATTGTTTGTTGCCATTACTGGCGACGTAGGCACGGAGTTTTATTTTGAGAAAAGATGCTTTTGTATTTTCTCCCTCTCTTTCTCTCTCTCGTTTTTTTTTTAAACTTCGATGGAAGCATTTAAAAATATGGAACGAAATTGTGAATTGAAGATAGTCGAATAAATTTTCTTGCGTAACTTGACGCTCGTATCGTCGATTTTATAATTTTTATTTTACTTTAAGTTTAAAAACTAATCGGTTTTAATAAAAGTGTAATAAATATTTATTTGAAAAACAAAAAAAAAAAAAAAAAAAAAACAACAAAGTACATAAAATTTTGGAATAGAAGAAAAAGAAAAAAGAAAAAATGGGAAATTTTTATCATTTAATATTTCATTTTAAAATACATATAAATATATTAAAAATATAAGACATAAATAAACATAAAAAAAAAAAAAAAAAAAATCCTCACCATTCACGACAGATTGTTCGGTACGAAGTGCGACAAGTGCCGTTTGTCGTTCAACAAAAACGACTTCGTGATGCGAGCGAAGACCAAGATTTATCATCTCGATTGTTTTCGATGCTCGGCGTGCATGCGCCAGCTCGTACCGGGCGACGAGTTCGCGCTGAGATCCGACGGGCTATTCTGCCGTCACGATCACGACGCGCTCGAGGGCGAGAAACTCTGCGGCGGTGGTGTTACAGGCGCCATTACCGGCAACGAGAACAACAACAACGCCAATCTAACGAATAACAATCATCATTTGCATCCCAACGACGGCTCGTTATCGGGTGAGTTGAATTCTAATTTTTTTTTTTTCTTTGTTTTTTTTTTTTTTTTTTTTTTTTTTTTGCATTTTATTTTTGCAGGTATATTGTTTAATGAGCTTTGATAAGTAAGAATTTTTAACGATAAAATAAATACTTGCTGCAATATATGATTTATTTCAAAATTACTTTTAAAAAATGTTATGACACTAATGTTTACGTAAAAGTTGAATTCAACGTACTTTAAGGCAGACACGATGCAAAATTTGATTTTGCATCTCAACTTGGAATTTCCAATTTTTTTTTTTTTCTAACAAAAATAAAATTATCATTGTGAGTGAACCATGAATCTGCATTAATAGAAGTATAAAAAATTGAATTTTTTTTTTTTTTTTTTATTTTTTAATCGTACGTCTTAATTTATAAGTTGTATCATGTATTCTATTAACAATATAATATTTAATCATACTGCTTAATCGTTTTTAAAAAATTATATTAAAAAAATTATCGGTAGATTTTTAAAATACCAAATAAAATGATCAAACACGAGATATTTAACGTATCGCTTACCCGATCCTTATTTAACGTTAATTGGTTTATACTTTTCAATAACAAAAATGTATCCACACCCTGAATTTCTTTCGCGCGATTAATAGAAAAAAAAGAAAAAAAAAGAAAAAAAAAAAAACAAAAAGTCTTTAATTCGATACTACAATGTGAAAACGAAGAAAAAAATAACCATCAAGTTCATTTTTACCAAATAATGCATTGTCCAAACCAATTAAAATCATGACATTGAAGTTAAACACAGTATATTCTACACCCATCAATAAACTATTAACCCAAAGCCAACACATCGGCATTAGCAAGCGAAAATCTTCATCTTCTCCCCCTTTCCCTTCCCTTCTCCCCCCCCCCCCCCCCCACCCCCACACCCCTTTAAACCTCACCGTACCTTTATCACTTTTCCAAAGATAAATAAATTTCATCGTACACGAGGCAAATAGCCGTGGATTATAGTGTCTCGTGCCGAGGCTTTGTTAACGATTGGAAGCGTCAGGTGTTGATAATTGAAGTGATTAAAGCCGTGTAAGTTTGTCCAGCCCCGTGGATTAACGCCCCGTCGGCTTTTAACGTGGGATTGACCCTGGGATAGCTCAGCTTTTATTCGCGCGATGTTATTCAACCCTTTGATCGTCGAATGTTTTATACGAAAGAAACGATAAAAAATCGTTTTTTTTTTTTTTTTTTTTTTTTTGATCAATTTTATTTTACTTAATTTTGACTTATGGAATTGAAATTTTTAATTATTTATCCTTTTTTTTTTTGGGCTTATAATAATTAAATATGAACAATTTGAAAGGATATCATTACGCGGAACTAAAATAATATGCATATATTAAACAAAATTAATATTTTATTTTTTCGTAAAACGAAATGTATAAAATATTATTGGACAAAATTTTCAAAGATAATCGATTTAAAAGATATATAAAAGCATTTATTTCTTGGTTAATATAATCCAACTTAAATATTTTACGCGGCATTATACACACACACACACACACACACACACACACACACACACATATGTATGCATGAAAAATATACCCACAAAAATTTTTATAGCAGGAAATTTTACAGGTACGTAAAGAAAAAAAAAAAAAGAAAAAAAAAATTTTTGTAGAGTGACGCAAAAACGTCAAGAATATTCCGTTCGCGCATCACAACAAATGATCGCTCATTTTGAAAGTTCTTACGGATACATATCGACGCTAATTTAATCGTCAAACTCACTCGTTTATGCGAATTCTCTTGTACGATGAGATACACTCGGTAGCCGCGTTCAAGTTTACGAGTTATTAGCGCCTCTTGATTTCTTATATATATATATATATATATATATATATATATTTTTTTTTTTTTTTCAACTTTATTTACGGTTTGAGGATACGACTTTTTTTTTCCTTTTTTTTTTTTTTTTTTTTTTTTTTTAACGAGCGTTCGATGAAGCATTCAGTATATATAACGATTAACATTTTTAAGGTTAAAATTGCTTATTCAACGCTTGAAAAATAAACCTTACGAGTTATTTAAGCATTTTTCCGGGTGCGATTCTTGTTTAAATTCCAGGCGGTAAAAAACTTTAAGATTTAACGACATAAAGGTAGCTTTTGTTTTAATTTTTAAACCTAGTTTATAATGAAAAAGTAAATAAAAACATGAAAAAGTAGGAGCGAGTAAGTGAGAGAGAGAGAGAGAGAGAGATAGAGAGAGAAAGAAAGACCGGAATTTCATGGTTTCGTGCAAACATAATCGAGACGGATCTCGGTCCGGTTTAACCTCTTCTTCTTCTTTTTTATTCTTTTTTTTTGTTTTTTTTTTTTTTTTTTTTTATTCGGCAAAGCGCTCGGCAGCAAGGTGTCAAATATAACACGCTCCTGCCAACTACCGTAGCACACAACGACGCGCGGCGACATTTTCTTTCTTTCTTTCTTTTTTTTTTTTTTTTTTTTTTTTTTGTTTATACTTGTCTTGTTTTTTTTTTTTTTTTTTTTTTTTTTCGTATGCGTTCGCATTTAATAAGTCATTGGTTTTATTGTGCGCGAGAATGTCGAGATAAATCGCGTGGTACACTTGCGAGTGAATAAAAGTATCGTACGTTGATGGACGGTTCTAATACAAAAGCGTTTTTGATAGAAAACTTCTTCTTCTTTTGTTAATCGGTTAAAGGCGCGCCGTTGTTGCATTAACGAGATACGTAAGTATTAAAACAATTGATTGACTAAAGAGGATTTTAGCAATGTATTGGTGTAACATAGATACCTATGTATGAAAAAAAAAAAAAAAAGGAGGGAAGGTAAATATAACGATTAGTAAAATTTTTAAAAAGTCGTATCGTTACAAATATAAATTATTTTTTAAACGAAATTAAAAAAGCAACGAAAATAACTTGTTTGGTTAATGTTACATTAAACATAAGAAATCACATGCGTTTTCGTCAATTTAAAAATGACGTTTAACTTTTAACGGCTTAATAACGTAGTTAAACGAAACCTCGAACAAATTCTCGTTAACGCTATTAAGATGCTTTTCAATAAAACAGCCAATTTAAAGAAAATCGTTTTCAAATAAGTATATCGAGTCTTTTGATAAAGCCGATATAAAATTTAATTTTATTTACCTGCTGATTTAAGTTTTTTTTTTTTTTTTTTTCTTTTATCAATGCCTCTTGTACGTCTTATCGCGCTAAAGTTATTCTTTAATCTTTCTTAATATTATCATTGAGTAAATTTACAAAGATTACGAGATATGACTTTTGATTTTTGAAAGTGTAAATAATATTGAAATTAATTTTCCGTATTTCATTCGAATAATCGAAAAAAAGTTATACATTTCATATTTATATCTAAACTATTAATTTATAATAAATTCTTAATTGTTAATTTAAGCATTAAAAAAAAAAAAACCGCATTTAAAAATCGATCGAATTGTAAAAAAAAAAAAAAAAATGGCCTCGAAAAAATTTAAACATTAGCAGACATTGATACGAACGCCGATTTAATCGATCATAAAACCTTCCAAAGCAATATCCTCAATATCTCCGATCTTTCCTCCTATATATACACATCCATATTCAAAGACAAATTATTATAGAGAATCGGATTGCAATAAACGATCGCGTAAGGTAAAATATCCCTCTCGAGATTGTAAAACAAGGTTAAGAACGAGGCGCTCACGTACGGGCGTAAGCGCGCGAGCGCTTATATTGTAGCACACTGACCGCCGGTAAACTTCAAAGCGCCGCCGCTATTCAAAGCGAACCGCTTGTCCACTTTGTCCTTCTTTCGCTTTCTTTTTTTCTCTTTCATCCTCTCTCTCTCTCTCTCTCTCTCTCTCTTGATCTTGAAAAAAGAAAGAGAGAGAGAGAGAGAGAGAGAGGAGAAACGGTTAAATACACGAATTTTGTTGAAAGTTTTCTAAGCTTTGCTCAACTCTCGAAAGATAACTCGCATGTATAAATTCTTGTTTTTCTTTTAGGCTTCTCCTCAATCGTTTTTTTTTTTCACTTTCCGATGCTTGCAGTCCACTTTACACACACGTGGATATACATATATATATATATGAATTATCAAAAATTGTCGATATTCTTTGTTTTCCGTCTTATACCGACCGCATGCTTATGTTCTTTATTTTTTTCTCAATAGTTGAGAAAGATAACGATTTTTTGATATATATATATATATGTATGTATGTATTTATATAAAGGCGATAATAGAATCTTTTCGGCGAAACTTCAATTGAAGTTTTAAAATTTGTGATGTTTCAATATTTTCAATGATATTATCATTTAATTTATAAAATGATAACACTGTTACAACAAACGTAGAAATAAATATAATATGAGCATCTAAGAAATTGTAATATTTAAAAATTATAATATTTAAATCTTTATAAATCGACAATCATCAATTTCATTTAACAATGCCTTAAAAGCTTAAAGAATCTCACAGGTTAAAAAAATAAACCATCGTGTAATAAAATTAAAATTCGTCCGAAACTAAAGATAAAATAAAATCTTTCAGATTCCGGCTCGGAAAGCGGCTCGCACAAGACCGTAGGTGGTGCGCGAGGTACACCGGGTCACAAGGGTGGCGGCAGCGACGGCAAACCAACTCGCGTGCGCACCGTACTAAACGAGAAGCAGCTTCACACGTTGCGCACGTGTTACGCGGCGAATCCACGTCCCGACGCGCTAATGAAGGAACAGCTCGTCGAGATGACCGGACTTAGTCCACGAGTTATCAGGGTGTGGTTTCAAAACAAACGATGCAAGGATAAGAAGAAGACCATCGCTATGAAACAGCAAATGCAGCAGGAGAAGGTAAGATATTTTTCGTTTTGCATTTTTTTTTTTTTTTACTTTTGAAACATTAAAACACCTTTCATTTCTCTCTCTCTCTCTCTCTCTCTTTGTTTACTTATTCAGGACGGACGGAAATTAGGATTCGGCGGAATGCACGGTATCCCGATGGTGGCAAGTAGCCCGGTGAGACACGAAAGTCCCATCGGTATGACGCCTCTCGAAGTACAAGCTTACCAGCCGCCTTGGAAAGCACTTTCGGACTTTGCTCTTCACACCGACCTCGATAGACTTGATCCAAATGCGCCTTCCTTTCATCATTTAGTTTCTCAGGTTGATAAAATTATCAAATTTCTTTTTTTTTTTTTGTCGATGAATATATTTCAAGCCATTACACATGTAACGTTATAGTGTATGTGTGTGTGTGTGTATCTAGTATAATTATTATTATTACTATAACGATGAAAAAAAAAAAAAAAAAAGAAAAATAAGAAAACACAAAATTCCAGATGCACGGCTACGACATGCACGGCGGGGGTCCTCCTCAATTACCACCGCCAATGCTGGGTGGACCGATGGGTGACGGGGGTGGCGGCGGTGGCGGGGGTCCACTGCCACCGCCGGGACCCCATCATCCGAGCGGCGGTAACGGTCCCGGAGCCGACATGGGCCAACATCCCGACAGCACCGACAGCTACGTGACTTACCTCGAGAGCGACAGCGACTCCCTTCATCACGACACCGGCAGCCCATAGTGCCGTCCGTTGAACCTGAGGTGTCACACCGGCATCGGTTACGCCGATAAATTAGCCAACGATAGCGATTGCCATGTGAGCGTTGCGCAGTCGGCGCTTATGGATTTCGACGCCCAGTAATTTAAAAAGGGCGATGCTGACGATCGCTTTAAAATATGAACGATACGACGTTTTATTTCGTTTGTGCGCGAGGACTGCGTCGAAAGTTGTTATTTCACTACGATTATACGGTTTCGATGGTTAAGCCGATCTTTATTTTATCGATTGAATTTTACTTTTTGCTCGATTTTATTTAAGTTGTCTCTCGTAACGTTATGTTTTGTTTTTTCTTTTTTTTTTTTTTTTTTTTTTTTTTTTTCTCTTTTTACGTCGATGTATCTACGTTTGTATTTGCGATATTTTATTAGTTAAAGTTAACGTAAAGTTTTATTCGATCGATCTAATGAAAAAACAAAAAAAAAAAAAAAAACATTAACATGAAATGTATGTACATTATTATAATTATTGAAATATTACATAAAGATGGAAGAACAAAGAATTAACAATATTCAATAATTTACATTAGTGATAATATCGGTTTTCAATACACCATAAATGTATGATCGGTTAAATACTACATTCAAGAATGAAGCTACGAACAGTATAATTGTATATGTCAATATCTTGCGTTTTTTTTTTTTTTTTTTAAACAATTGTTTCATAAATGTTATTTGTATATGCAATTGGTAGTTTTTATATTTTAATGATCTGTATATATATTAATTGAGCAAAAAAACTTTATCTAAAAATTCAAAGAAAAGCTATTATTGTTTGGGAAAATTTTTACTTTTAACCGTTTATTTATTTATTTTTTATTTTAAATAAAATTTTAAAAATTGTTATCGATGACAATTAATTTCTATATTTTTCATGCATTATCATAGTTGATTCATTTACTGGATTAAAAATGCATAAATAATTAAACGCATATTTTATTGATAAATATAAATTCAATAATAATTTACGAATAAATTATGTAACGCGTCATTTTTATAAATATGCTTATTTTTTATTCTTTTTGAACATTTCAATAGAAATGCATACATTGCATTGTTCATAATTATCAAAAAAAAACATTCATTTAAATTTAAAAGCAATCGAATAAACGCGTGAAAAAAAATTTCAAGGATATTTATTTCCCTTTCGTTAAAATGCTGCTTTTTAAATCTAAGGAACGTCTAGTGCTGTTCACTCATTAATCGATCTAACTTAATCTTATTTGTAGCTAGAAATGTGATTGTCTTTTGTGAAAAGTTTTGTACATAAATAGTAAGAAAATTGTAAATAAGTATTTCATGGATAATGGGAGGCGACTAAAGTAAACATTATTATTTCCATGAAAAGAACAAAATAATAATAATAAAAAACAAAAATAAAAAAAAAATAAAAAAAACAAAAAAACAAAAAAACAAAAAAACAAAAAAACAAAAAAACAAAAAACAAAAAAAAAAAGCAGACAACTAAGGATATTAAAAGTACCATTGCATTAAAAAAAAAAAGTATTTTAACATTTTCACTATACGTTACGAACAAAACGTTTAATTCTCGAAATTTTGTGTATACTCTTCGAATCGAGTTGCAATAATCAACTAAAAATGAATATACCAAAGCAGTGCAACGAAAATTGTAAATAAAATGCACACGTTCGTAACTTGAAAGAAAAAAAAAAAAAAAAAAAAAAAGAATAAACTTTGCAACTCGACAAGCAGGTGATAAGGTAATCCTATTGAAAAGTCTTTTAAAATTTATAAGATTGTTTATCTGATTTTAACGTGACCTTTTTTTCATAGGATAAAAAACGCAATTTCAAGAAAAAAAAATATTCTAATTCCGCAAAACGGCATAATGTAATTTCAAATAAATTTTCTGAAATTAACTCGAGTAATTTCAAAATTTGTATAATATTTCTATACGCAGGCACAGTGTACGTAATAAAAAAAAAAAAAAAAAAAAAAAAAAAAAAAAAGTATCTGAAAATTGATAAATTATCATTTTGTTGAAATTTTACAATCCGTACCATCTTTTTGTTTTTATTTTGTTTTTTAAGGAATAATATTTGTTTTGTTCGTTTGCAATTTTAATCGTGAAAAATCTAATTGTTAATGAGTATAATATAAATATGCAAATTAATTTTTATGATAAAAATAGTACACCGTATATCAAGGGAGGATTAAATAAGGGATACCGACACGAGCGCGAGCTTATCGTACGTGAGAAATGAAGGCGTTAAAAGTCGCACGCGAGTGACGTTTATCGCCTCTCGGTGCTTTTGCTGCACGTATTATTTTTGTATCGAAGTAAGTTAAATTTGACCGAGAGAGGCGCGAAGGTAACGAATATATTTTATTTTTTAAGATTCTATGAATAGATTTTTTTTTTTTTTTTTTTTTTTTTTTTTTTTAATTTTGCGACATATCGATATAATTTACAAGTTAACGATACGCGAATTTGTAGGTGTCTTTAAAAATGATGCAAATGAAAAATTTTTAATGTTTCTCACGATATGAAATACTTAGTTCCAATGTGTAAAAAAGTTACTGTGATAAAATAAAGGCAATCTCTTTAATGGACCTTGTTTTACTAATTTAACGTCGTTAATTTGTCGAAAATTTTTATTAAATGGAAAAAAAAAACTAATAAATCTATACTTAACATGATAAACATTATTATCAATACAGAAAAGAAATCGAAAATTTTTCGAATTTTTATTTACCTATAATCGCGTATTGCGCAAAAATTATTGGACACAGATTTTAATGAAACGTGGTGTGTGATAATAGCTTGCTTCCCGACTTAACACGTAGCCTTTACTTTATCGAAAATAAGGTATATTTAAAGTTTTTCATTAATACTGAATATATAATTCTACACAAATTAAACAACTGGTATTATTATAAAATTAATAAAATATTTTCTTTTATATTGTATTATTTTAAAAATTAAACTATTCGTATTCTTATTATAGTTAATAAAAGAAATATATTGCTCATATTTTATTAGTTAATTTACGCTAATACTTATCTACGTAAAAACCTATAAGTTTGCAAGCTATCGATAATTGAATCTTAATTTTTTAACGAGTCGGATAAACAGATGATCAAGTCACAGACGGAAAAGAACACAGGTAAGCAGCGTTGTATTATATATTTAATCGGTAAATAGACGCATGATTACAATATCATGTGATATATTTTATATTATAAATATACATATGTATAACTTCAGATTATGGCATAAAAGCTAAAATCATAGCATCGTCACCTCAAAAAAAAAAAAAAAATAAAAAAAATAAATAAATAAATAAATAAAATAAAAAATTTATTCTTTCAAAGATGTAAAGAATTATTTTTCGATTAAAAAAATTAAAATGTAAGAATCATTCGTTTATTTATTATCATACAGCCAAATATTTTTAACTAATTTTTTTTGAAAGTCGATGAAAATCTTTTGCTAGATGCCACTTGCAAATATGATTGCCAGGTTTGCTCGTAGGCGAAAATGAGGCACATATATATATATGTAAATATTATAAATACTTAGATCTCTTGACGTATTGTTTGATAAATAGTACTTAATGGCAATTTTAATTGGGCGACTAGTATTTGGTAATTTGAATAAATGTTAGTTAAAACGTTGTTTGTCTAAATTTTTAGTAGTAGTCTGTTATCATCTAGTTTATTTTGACTCTACGGACGTTGTATTATTTTTGAGTTTTTTAAACTGCAGCTTTAAATTTTAATTGATTTATAATATCATGTAATATCATGTAATAGACCGTAAGGAAAATTTAATTCATTAACTAATACATTGACTGGTGGGATTTTTTGTTTTTTATCGATCGGATTTCCATGGGCGAGTGATTCGAATCTTGTTTTTAAGTTCTACGTTAGATATTTCGTACTGTTAATCGTAATACTTAACATATTTTTTTATTCCAGAGCTGAAATAATCACGCCTCCTTTGATTTCCTCAAAAGGAGCATCTTTGCTACCCTGTGCGCTGACCCAAAATCAATCGAAGTGATGTCGCAACGTAAACTTAGAACGATTTTATTAGCTCAATGTCTTTTATACTTTATTTCTTATAACAATATAATCCCTATGAAAATAGCGCCTAAGTTAAAACAGTACTCATCGATGACTAGCAGCTAAGACTGATTTTTCGATGTTGTTTTTTTACAATGGTATAGAAACGTAACTCTTTTATACATGCACATTATAAATACAAGTCTACAGCGCCACTATTCGAATGAATATAGACGCCGCTCTAAAATATGTACGCTTGCAGGCTATAGAAAGTTAATTATTCCGATAATGCGTGCGCGGTAGATTTCTATAGTAAAAACAGCTCGTGGACAATCATCGCGCGCGATTTTATTACCCGTGCATCGTGCATCGTAGTTAACTTTCTAGCCACTGTGGCCACTGCCGAACGCGCCACTTTACGTGCACACAAATGTAAGTGCTACAGTACAATTGTACCGCTGAAAAGCAAGAAAAAAATAAATAAATAAATAAATAAATAAATAATTATAACACGATGAACATATTTTTTTTATGATTAAATCAAAAACATTAAGGAAATCGTCATGATTAAATAAAATTAATTTAAATTGATCCATAGCGAAACTTAGTATTTATAAAAATTAGATTTTTTTTTTTTTTTTTTTTTTTGTCAAATAAGGAATAACTTTATATATGTAGATGCTTTAAATAAAGATTTCCTTTTCAGTGACAAAAAAAAATTTTTTTTTTTTTTGAGCATTTATTAGCTTTACTGCTTCGTTCCAATGTTATCCGCTTTCAAAACCAGTTACAGTGTCCCACCTTGCTGTAGGTTCTATGTTTGCACAAGGAAAAAATCTAAAAAAAAAAATAAGGCGATTTATAATATTTTATGAATAAATTAAATTAAAATTAGTTCGAGACAATTCTATAAATAAATTGGAGATATATATATTTAACTAAATTACTTTACGAGAAAATATTAACGACTTTTAAAACTACTAGAGCCATCTGTGATTTTTTATACAAAGAAGAAATGATGAACTGTCGACGTTATTCAGACACGCTCTTGGCCAATTTTTAGAAATTAATTTTTTCTTATTTTCAAATTTTTTACGTAAATTAATATTATTATCCTTTTGTTTTATTCGTATCTTGTATAAATCGTATATCTGAAATATTAACACACGTACGAATAACTTGTACGTGTGTACTGCAAACGTGGTAATCTAACTTGTAGCGTAGGAATGTGATGAAATTAGGAAGTACAACTCTTCCACAAAATCGATACAATTTTTTCCACGGCAAAAAATTGAAAAAACTTCTAAACCTGCATTATATGACTTTTTTCCATCATCTTTATGAACTTGATCGAAAAACATTAAATATTTTAAAAACTAAAAAATTAATTATAATTCTTAGGTTTGTTAAAATTATCGAGCTGAATAATGTAGGAACCTGTTTTTGTATAATAAAAAATTTAACAAAATGAAAATATATTGTATATCACAATTATGTATGTTTAATTTTACTACTGAAAATTATTTATTTTATAACTTAAAAGTTATTTAATAGTACATATGAGAAATTTAACCTCAAACACATTCTTCAAGTTCAAGAAAATATTGTTATAAAAATTGGATATACTATTATTTATAATTGATTTATTCATTTAATAACATTATAAATTTTTGTTGACAATTTTAATACCACAAATTATAATTATTTAAATTAGCACTATAGCGAATATTTACTTAATATTTTAAATTAAATAATTACAAACATATTCATTATATACAAAAAATTCTGTATTACATTATATTTTACACACTTCATTCTATCACATACTGTACATAATCTTTAAAGTTGATTGCTTATTTACATAAGTTAATTAAATTCTTGCTGCGTACTTATTTTTTAACGATGATTATGTGAATAATATATTTTTATTTTATAAGTTTATAATATATATGATTAAGTTTACAGATTAATTTTCATTACTAGTCATACATTTAATATTTTCAATTACAGGTTATTCCAAGGTTAAAATATATTGGTGGCCCTGAAAAGGGCCGATTTTTTGTTAGTTAAGTCCAATATAAATTTAACCACCAAAACCATAAAGGGTACGGCCTTGTTTTTTAAGTGCATACACTACGTCCATAGCTGTAACGATTTTCCTCTTCGCGTGTTCGGTGTAAGTGACCGCGTCACGGATGACGTTCTCGAGGAATACCTTCAAGACACCACGAGTCTCTTCGTAGATTAATCCAGAAATACGCTTAACTCCACCACGACGAGCCAGACGACGGATGGCAGGTTTGGTAATACCCTGGATGTTATCGCGAAGAACTTTACGATGACGCTTTGCTCCTCCTTTTCCCAAACCTTTTCCTCCCTTACCGCGACCAGTCATAGTAACTCAATGTAACTGAAATGAACCGAGTTAAGGGGACATTCGCCTTTGAAATTGAAAAAAAAAAAACACTTTTTAAAAATTTTATTATGAAAAAACTATTATATTTATTGACAAAATTTCTTTTGGACATTGTTAAACAGTCTCTAAAGAATATAAAAAAAATTTTTTTTTTCATTTTTAGTTTCCCTTGGCTGTTGTAGAGGGCGTCATCCAAAAGTTACTTTTCAAACGGTAGGACATATTGTGGACCTCCTGTAACAGATTTTTGAAAAATTCAAAATGGATTCTATTCTTGAAACTCAAAACTATACAATAAGCCTCTAATACTCATACTTCTTCATATTTTGAAGTTTTTGTATGTATATTTCTGAAAAATACGAAAAAACGGAATTTTTTGGGGGTAAGTCACCCCCGTAAAAAAAGGGGGGGTATTTTTTAAAACTTTTAGAGACTTATTGTTTACTATTTTCAATAAGTAATCGAATGCTCTTTGGTTTTTTAAAATCGGTCGAGTAGATTCGGAGAAAAATGTCCTACCAGTTTGAAAAAGGTAGTTTCGAGAAAAACGCGTTTAAAGTTTTTTCACCATAATTTTATTGAATAAAAGGTCGAAAACTTTTTTTTTACCTTTAATCGGCCATTCCTGGTGAATACTGAGGACCCTCGTTATCTAGTAATTGCTGTAAGTGGCTGGCCAAAGCTTTTTTCTTCTTAATTCGACCTTCTTTTGACTGCTCACTGCTCCTCCTATTGGCTTGAGAGATACGGTCCTCGTCAACTTTTTGCGCAAAAGCCGTTGCAGTTTCGCCAATTTTGATGCCCATGAGATCCATAATAGCTAGGTAAGTTCTCGAGCCTTCGTTGAAAATGGATGCTGCGATCCACGCTGCAATTTCAGTCACATCTTTGCCAGAAAATTTGCTTTTCGGAGAAATGTTCCAAATCAAATTGTTGTAACTTTCGTTACTAATTTGAGTATTTTTGCCAAGACACTCTAATTTATTTATGGGGATATCATCTCTATAAGGTTTGCTATATACCACATTCGTGTAAGTTTTGCTATTACTGTCGCCAATATAATTACCGTAAAAGACATCATAAAGTTCTTTTGATCTATGAAAAATGCTTACGGCTGAGTCAGTTTCCATTTTTCCAGCAGATCCTTCGTGATTAGCTGAGCATTCAGATTTATGTTCCTCGTACCACATGGCAAAGTCTGCCCCACTTAGCTGAGATTTATTTATATTACACGCTTGACAAAATGACGATTTAACCTCCACATCCAAAATTTTGCCTGTAAATTTTCCTATGACTGAAAAAACACCCATCAATGATGTAAAACCTCTCTTAGCCCAAGTACCGTCGCCTGATACAGTCAAAACGTTAGCTTTATTGCCAGCCTCCTCATTTAATTGCATTTTTTCTTTGACTGCCTTTTTAGTAACAATCAAAACATTGTTTACAATCTTTATGTATTCTTGAAATTGAAGTATAATAAAGCGAGTCCAAAAATTTTGCAGGAATATCCATCAAACTCAAAAACATATTCACGCCATTATACCCTACGCCGAGAACTCTCAAGACAAATATGAGTCTCTGATTTATTTCGTACAAATTTCGAGATATAGATGGGGAAGATTCAATGAATTTTCTACCACACGAACATTCCACACAGATTTTAAATCCAAGGCCTCTGCCTTTTTGTTGGGTAAATGAAATTTCACCATTACATTCTTTGCACTTTATATATTGAGAAAGAGCCGAAAAGACTAAATTAAAGCACAAAATCACATACTGGATAGAGCTGTCCGTAGGAGGTTGCAATTCATTACTTGTTTTTAATTTTTTAGCAGAGAAACTTGGTAAATTAGGATTTTTTTCTGCAGTAAACTGATTGCCAGTAAATGTTCTTTTTTTGTTTTTACGTCTAAAACGAGGATTACTCCGATTACCTTTGAAATGACCACCAGGTTTAGACATTTTTTACAACTTTTTAGCCAATTTTTAACGAATTTCAAAAAAATAAAACACGTGCTTGCTCGAAGAATAACACAGAGCAACTGCCGAACAGTATAATATCACATATATGTATACTAAAGATGTTTACACCAGGAGAAAAAGCAGCTGGCGCGCCGCACTACACGCATAAATAGAAACCGGTTTTTACTCATGGGCATACGCTGTTACAAATATAGCTGTAACTTTTTTCTATTACGAATTTCTTGATGAAATTTTAGGAGGCAGCTTTTGAACGTATATAGAATCGAAATATGTAAAACTCTCAAAATCGATTTTTTGAAAATTTCAAAGGCGAATGTCCCCTTAAGCCAAACAGTAAAATAATGAAAAAATTGTCAAAACCCCCCTTTATATAAAACTGACGCGCAGCTTACTTCTCCTACTACTAACGCGATGACAATAATCTCCGTCGGTGGCTTCTCCCCACCACTAACTCGCCGACCAATCGCGCACAGCGTGTATATGAGCGAGTGTATAAATATATGCACTTAGCTGAAGAAAACTTCCATCCATCACGTTCCGCAGTCTTGCTCCGACCGTTGTGCAGCGCACATCGGTCTTCGCCAGCACTGTGCTCTTCACGCCAACCTTGGCATCTCGCTCTCAAACGGCCCTTCTAAGGGCCAATTCAATTCAAACGTATCATTTAATTATTTAATTATTTCATTTAATTATTTTATTATTTTTCGTATAAATTTTGTATATATATTTTTTATTTTTTCTTGTCTTTTTACCACCCCTCAATATAAAATCGGCACTTATAAGTGCCTCCTCAAAACGTAGTCTCCCCCTCCCTCCCCGCTCAAACAGCTCTTCTAAGAGCCCCCCCCCACCTCTTAAATATCTCTCCCCACTTAACCTCCCCCTCCATTGCCACACAATGGAGAGGAACGCTCTCATCGGGCTGCCCCCTACCCAACTAGTCCAGATCATTCTGGACCTCCACAAAGAACTCTCTGCCCTCAGGAAATTGGTCAATGGACCAGTTTCCCAAGATACTCCCCGCGTTGAACAACCCCTAGCTTCCCCCGCGCTCTCACGGCAGCAGACAACAGGCCCTGACGCCATGGACAGCGAGAACAACTCAGGCCCCAATACCGAGCACAACGACTTCACCGAAGTCTTGCGTCGCTCTAAACGCCAACGTACTACAAGCCCCCTAATTCCCCCTTCTCCCAGCAACAGCTCGGACTCCGACTCAGACTCGGACACTGCTGAGCCAGACGCAGCGCCCAAACGCAGCCCCCCTCCTATCATCATACGCCAGAAACAAATCTGGCCTAAACTGCATGCCGCCCTTAAGAAAATAGGCATCCTTCCCCGTCGCGTCGTCAACACAACGGACTCTGTTCGAGTATACCCCAAATCAGTGTCCGATTTTCGTACCCTCTCCAAGAGACTGGAAGAATCTAGTATTGAATACTCCACCCATCAACTCCCAGCCGACCGGGATCTCATCGTAGTCATCCGTGGTGTCAATGAGTACATCGAAGAGGCTGAACTACTAGCTGAGCTTCGAAGCGAAAACCTCCCCATCCGCCGGATCCACCGCATGAGAAACGGCAACAAAATCTAGCCACTCGTCGCGGTCCATCTCGACCCCTCAAACCCTCTGTCAAAAAATATCTATAAACTCGCTACTCTCGGAGGCGCCAACATCAAAGTGGAGCCGAAGAGAAAATCTAAAATCATCCCCCAGTGTCGCCGTTGCTTCAAATTTTTCCACACGGCCAATTACTGCCACGCTGCCTGGGTCTGTGCCTTCTGTGGTGAAAACCACGAAACACATTCCTGCGCACTCAAAGACAAAAAATCCGCGAAACCCTCCTGTGCCAATTGCAAAGGCGACCACCGAGCCACCTATCGCGGCTGCCCCAAAGCTCCAAGGAATCCGTCACCGAATAAGACCTCCACCCCCCCAACGCCTAGATCTCCGGCCCCCCAACCCGCTCCGATCCCCAAGCCAGCACAAATCCCTACCCGTCTCGCCCAACCCTCACTCTCTTACGCTAATGCAGCTCGGAGTTCCCCGTCGAATTCACCCCCAACTGCCTCCCCCGCATCAATGCAGCCACCCCTACCCCTGCTGGTGTCACCTCAGCTTCAAAATGTCTTCTTTCGCTTCATGAGCGAACTCACCTCCGCTATCCAAGCAGCCCATCATGGCTAGTAAACCCAATAATCTTAAAATTGTCACGTGGAACGCTAACGGCCTACTGGCGCACAACAAGCTCGCTGAGCTCCAGGACCTCCTCGCTAATAACAACATCGGGGTCGCATGTATCACCGAAACCCACCTCCCTTCCGGCAAAAAACTTTTCATGCCAAACTTCACGACCTACAGAAGAGACCGCCCAAGCGGCTCCAAAGGCGGCGTAGCAATTTTTGTTAAAAAATCTATCCGTCACAAGGCCATCCAAGTCAATTGCTCCTCAGCCGAAATCATCGGCACCGAGCTCACTCTGCCTTCCGGTCCCCTTCGTATCTTTACTGTCTACGCGCCGCCTAGCTATACTCAACAGTTCGACGATCTTCCCCCCCTCTTCGACAACAACATACCCACAATCTGCGCAGGAGATTTCAACGCTAAACACACAGCCTGGGGCTGCCTCCAAAGCAACAAAAGTGGCCTCGCCCTCTTCGACCTCGCCCTACGTCACCATTTTCTCGTCGAAGCTCCGAACGACCCGACTTATAACTCCTCAATAAAAAGCCACACTCCAGACATTCTAGACATCTTCATCACTAAGAACCTCAACCTCACAACAGATCCCTGGTCCTCCTGTGAACTAAGCTCCGACCACTACCCGGTATTCCTGGAGGTGCCTAGCTGCCCCCTGGAATCCCCGCAAATGTGCCATTCGACAAACTGGCTCCACCTTCGCTATCTCCTAGAAACCTCCCAATACAAATGCTCCACCCTCCACACGACCTCCGACATAGACCGGGAAATTCAAGCCATCACCCTCGACATCAATACAGCCTCCCTCCAGGCCACCACTAGTCACCCAATCACCCCCAAAATTCAAAACCTTCCCCCAGATGTCAAATCCCTCATTCGGGAAAAAAACAAAACTCGGCGCCAATGGCAACGCCGGAGAGACCCGACCCTCCGCCCTGTTCTCAACGCTCTTCAACGCAACCTCCGAGCTCGCCTCACCGAAATCCGCAGCGCGTCCTTCAATCAATTTATTGAAGAAGCCGAAGCGCACCCCAAAAGTTTATGGAAAGTTGTAAGAGCCCTACGCAATAGGACCCCTCAACTTCCAGCCCTCAAACACGAGGGCAACACGTTCACTCTGGATGAAGATAAGGCCAATATCTTTGCCTTATCACTTCACCAGCAATGCTCCCCGCTCCCAAGCGCCCCCCATCTAAGCAGCACTCATCAACAAATAGAACAACAGTTAGCCCTCCACAATTTCTCCACGGACACCATCGCCCCCTCTTCTCCGCAGGAGATCACCAACGTCATCCGCGCCCTCAAGAACAGAAAATCTCCAGGCAAAGACGGTATTCACAATAACGTCTTAAAACTTCTCCCCCGCAAACACATCATGGCCATTTGCAATATAACAAATGCCATGATGCGTCTTCGCTATTTCCCGTTGGCTTGGAAAGAAGCCACAGTTATCTGCCTTCCCAAAGCCGGTAAACCCTTAAGCGCAGCCTCAAGCTACAGGCCAATTAGCCTCCTCAGCGCTCTAAGCAAGGTAGCCGGAAGCGTAATCCTAGCCCGTCTCAACCAACACGTCGACGCCAACAATATTCTCCCCTCCTACCAGCACGGCTTCCGCCGTCGTCACGGCACCGGCCACCAACTTCTCAGAGTGGCCGAGTTCATCGCCGACAACCTCAACAAACGCCGCCATACTTCGATGCTCCTATTAGATGTCCAGCAGGCCTTTGACCAAGTCTGGCACCAAGGTCTCATCCACAAACTCATCACCTTAAAATTCCCAGATTACCTCATAGGTGTCACAAAATCCTTTCTCGCCGATAGAACTATCCGCGTTCGCGTTGGCACTTCTTTCTCGAACCCCGTACATATCTCTGCCGGTGTCCCCCAAGGCTCCAAACTTTCCCCCCTACTCTTCAACATTTTCTGCCACGACCTACCCCCCAAAGAACCCATCCTCACCGCTCTCTACGCCGACGATATAGCCATCCTAGACTCCACTAAAACCATTGGAGCTAGCTCTGCCAAAATCAACAAGTTTCTTCCCACACTCCTCGAGTGGTACCAAAAATGGAGGCTCACAATAAACGAGGCTAAATCCACCGCCGTCTTCTTCTCCCACAGGCGACGCACCCCGCCTAACATAAGAGTCAACTCTCTCCGCATACCGTGGAGTTCCACCGCCAAATACCTAGGCATCACCCTAGATCGTAGGCTAACCTGGATCCCCCATATTAAAGCTACTAAGCGAAAAGCGCAAGTCGCCTTCACTTTTCTAAAACCCTTCTTCCACAACCCCAAGATCTCACCCAAATCTAAAGTCCGCGCTTTCAACGATATTATCAGGAGCATCATCTCCTACGGCATCCCTATCTGGAGCTCTACCCTCCCCCATCGCCTAAAATCCATCCAAGGTTCCTACATGCGACTGCTGCGCTCTGCCCTCAAAATCCCTTGGTTCATAAGAAACAAACAAATCCTCGCTGAAACCGGACTTCTCTCCATCCCCCAAGCAGCCTCTACTTATGCTGCAAACCTCTGGACCACAGTGAAGTCCCACCCAAACCCCAGCATCAATGCCCTTGCCAACTTCACCCGCAAGCCCTCCGACCGAGTCAGAAGGCCATGTCACCTGCTGCCATAATTAGCTCCCTAGTTTCGCTCCTAGCGTAAGCGCCTCTCTTCCAACGGAAGGCCTCCGCCCCTTCTCACGCTTCTTTTATTTTCAGGTTGGGAGTGTAGTCAATCGACTGTGCCCCGCTCAGGGAGGGGTTTTAGTCGGCAGGCACCAGCGATAGCTTGAAGCCAGCTCTCGCTAGGAATCAGCTTCCGCTGGTGAATCCGATACTACCCGATAACATCTCGGGTGTCTTTAAAAGATTTCCCCTCCCCGTGCCAATATACACAAAAAAAAAAAAAAAAAAAAAAATGAAGAAAACTTCATCGATCCCACACAGTCTTGCGCCGACCGTTGTGCAGTGCACACCGGTCTCCGTCAACACTGTACTCTCTACGCCAACCACGGCATCTCGATCACAAACGGCCCTTCTAAGAGCCATTCTAAACGTATTATTATTAATATTATTATTTTCCACCACCCCTCAATATAATAATCGGCACTTATAAGCGCCTTCTTGGAACGTATTTTCCCCCACTCCCCTCAAACAGCTCTTCTAAAGAGCCCCCCCCCACCTCATAAGCTTCTCTCCCCGCTTGACGTCCCCCTCCATTGCCACACAATGGAGGGAAACTCTCTCGTCGGGCTGTCCCAGTCCCAACTAATTCAGATCATTCTGGACCTCCAGAATAAACTTGCAGCCTTCATGAAAATGAGCAAAGGACCAGCCTCCCAAGAAATTCCGCACGTTGATCCACCCAGAGCCTCCTCCGCGCTCTCATGGCAGCAGGCAGTAGGCCCCGACTCCGTCCTCATGGACAGCGACATCAATACCGACCCCAACGCCGACCCCAGCGGCTTCACTGAAGTCACGCGTCGCTCTAAGCGCCAACGCACCACGAGCCCCTTAATCCCCTCGTCCTCCAGTAGCAGCTCGGAATCCGACTCTGACTCGGACGCTGCGGAGCCTGACGTAGCGCCCGAACGCAGCTCCCCCTCCCCCCCTATCATCATCCGTCAGAAGCAAATCTGGCCCAAACTGAATGCCGCACTCAAGAAAATAGGCATTCTCCCCCGCCGCGTCGTCAACACAACGGACTCTGTTCGCGTTTACCCCAAATCAGTTTCCGATTTTCGCATTCTCTCCAAGAGACCGGAAGAATCTAATATTGAGTTCTCTACTCACCAACTCCCTGTAGACCGTGATCTCATTGTAGTCATCCGTGGTGTCAACGAATACATCGAAGATGCCGAACTACTGGAAGAGCTTCGCAGCGCAAAAACTCCCCATCCGCCGGATCCACCGCATGAGAAACGGTAACAAAATCTGGCCCCTCGTCGCGGTCCACCTCGACCCCTCGAATCCGCTCTCAAAAAATATTTATAATCTCTCTACCCTCGGAGGCGCCAACATCAAAGTTGAGTCAAGTAGGAAATCAAAAATCATCCCCCAATGCCGCCACTGCTTCAAATACTTCCACACGGCCAACTACTGTCACGCCGCCTAGGTCTGTGCCTTCTGTGGTGAAAACCACGTAACACTTTCCTGCCCTCTCAAAGATAAAAAATCTGCAAAACCCTCCTGCGCCAATTGCAAAGGTGACCACCGAGCCACCTATCGCGGGTGCCCCAAAGCCCCAAAAAATCCGTCGCCGAATAAGACCTCCACCTCCCCAATGCCTAGATCTTCGGCCCCCCAACCCGCTCCGCTCCCCAAGCCAGCGAAAATCCCTAGCCGTCTCGCACAACCCTCACTCTCGTACGCTAACGCAGCCAGGGGCCCCCCGTCAAACTCACCCCCAACTGCCTCCCCCGTAACAACAAAGCCACCCCTACCCCAGCTGATGTCACCCCAGCTTCAAAATATTTTCCTTCGTTTCATGTGCGAACTCACCTCCGCCATCCAAGCAGCCCACCATGGTTAGTAAACCCAACAACCTTAAAATTATCACATGGAACGCCAACGGCCTCCTAGCGCACAACAAGCTCGCTGAGCTCAAGGACCTTCTCGCAAACAACATCGGGGTCGCTTGCATCACCGAAACCCACCTCTCTTCCAACAAAAAGCTATTCATGCCCAATTTCACAACCTATAGAAGAGACCGCCCCCGCGGTCCCAAAGGCGGTGTAGCAATTTTCGTCAAAAAAATCCATCCGCCACAAGGCCATCCAAATCAACTGCTCCTCAGCCGAAATCATCGGCACTAAGCTTACTATGGCCACCGGTCCCCTTCGCATCTTCACCGTTTACGCGCCGCCTAGCAATACCCAACATTTCGACGACCTTCCGCCCCTTTTCAACAACAACATACCCACAATCTTCGCAGGAGACTTCAACACGAAACACACAGCCTGGGGCTGTCTCCAAAGCAACAGCAGCGGCCTCGCCCTCTTCAACCTCGCTCTACGACACCATCTCATCATCGAAGCTCCGAACGACCCGACGTACAACTTAACAATAGCAACCCACACTCCAGACATTTTAGACATCTTCATTACCAAGAACCTCAACATCACAACAGATCCCTGGTCCTCTTGTGAACTCAGCTCTGACCACTACCCGGTATTTCTGGAAGTGCCTAGCTGCCCCCTGGAAGCCCCGCTAATGTTTCACTCGATAAACTGGCTCCACCTTCGCTATCTCTTAGAATCTTCTCAATTCAAATGCGCCACTCTCCATACGACTTCCGACATTGACCGGGAAATCCAGGCCATCACCTTCGACATCAACTCAGCCTTCCTCCAGGCCACCACCAGTCACCCAGTCACCCCTAGAATTCAAAACCTCCCTCCAGATGTAAAATCTCTCATTCGGGAAAAAAATAAAACTCGGCACCAATGGCAACGCCGGAGAGACCCGGCCCTCCGCCCTGTTCTCAACGCTCTTCAGCGCAACCTTCGTGAACGCCTTACCGAATTCCGCAGCGCGTCCTTCAATCAATTCATTGAAGAAGCCGAAGCTCACCCCAAAAGCGTATGGAAAGTAGTCAGAGCCCTACGCAATAGGACCCCTCATCTTCCTGCCCTCAAACACGGGGGCAACACATTCACGCTGGACGAAGACAAAGCAAATATCTTCGCCTTTTCTCTCCACCAGCAATGCTCCCCTCTCCCAAGCGCCCCTCATCTAACCAGCACTCATCAACAAATAGAACAACAGTTAGCCCTCCACAACTTCTTCACGGACACTATCACCCCCTCTTCCCCGCAGGAGATCACCACCATCATCCGAGCCCTCAAGAACAGAAAATCTCCCGGCAAAGACGGCATCCACAATAATGTCTTAAAACTTCTCTCCCGCAAACACATCATGGCCATTTGCAATATAACAAATGCCATGATGCGTCTTCGCTACTTCCCGATCGCTTTGAAAGAAGCCACAGTCATCTGTGTACCCAAAGCCGGTAAACCTCTAAGTTCAGCCTCAAGCTACAGGCCAATTAGCCTCCTCAGCGCTCTAAGCAAAGTAGCCGAAAGCGTCATTCTATCGCGTCTCAACCAACACGTTGACGCCAACAATCCTCTCCCCTCCTACCAGCACGGCTTCCGCCATCGTCACGGCACCGGCCACCAACTTCTCAGAGTGGCCGAGTTCATCGCCGACAACCTCAACAAACGCCGCCACACATCGATGCTCCTATTGGATGTCCAGCAGGCCTTTGACCGAGTCTGGCACCAAGGTCTCATCCACAAACTCATTACCTTAAAATTCCCAGATTACTTTATAGGTGTCACAAAATCCTTTCTCGCCGATAGAACAATCCGCGTTTGCGTTGGCACTTCCTTCTCGAACCCCGTACATATCTCTGCTGGAGTCCCCCAAGGCTCCAAACTTTCCCGCCTACTCTTCAACATTTTCTGCCACGACCTTCTCTCCAAAGAACCCATCTTCACCGCTCTCTACGCCGACGATATAGCCATCCTAGACTCTAATAAAGCCATTGGAGCTAGCTCCTCCAAAATCAACAAGTTTCTTCCCACCCTCCTCGAGTGGTACCAAAAATGGAGGCTCACAATCAACAAGGCTAAATCCACCGCCGTCTTCTTCTCCCACAGGCAACGCACCCCGCCTAACATAAGAGTCAACTCTCTCCGCATTCCGTGGAGTTCCACCGCCAAATACTAGGTTGTTCAAAAAGTTTTGAAAGCGACATCTATAGAGCAGTAGAAGAACCAAAATTTTTACGCCATTTTAATATTTTATCTTTCATATAAACATTCCTAAAGTTTCATCCCACTCTGTCAATTCATTGTTTGTTTACAAGCCATTTGAAGTTGACGTGTCAGTGTATTTTTTTTATAATGGAAAAAACCGAATATCGTGCAGTGATAAAATTCTTTGTTTTGGAAGGTTTATCAGCAACGGAAATTCATACAAAAATGGTGAAAGTGTTAAAGGAATCTGCTCCTTCATTTCCAACTCTGCATCGATGGGTTTTAGAGTTTAGACGTGGTCGAAAAAGCGTTGAAGACGATCCACGCTCAGGACGTCCAAAAAGTGCATCAATACCAGCATTCATAGCAAAAGTACAGGATGTGGTTTTGGAAAATCGTCGATTGACCGAGAGAGATTTAGCAGAGGCCCTAGACATCTCATTAGGCAGTGTGAGTCATATTTTAAATGAAGTTTTGGGTTTCAGAAAGCTCTGTGCACAATGGGTGCCGCATTCGCTCACAATGGAACAAAAACACGTTCGAATGCGACTTTCTGAGCAACATTTGGAGCGTTTTCGAAAGGATAAAAAGGATTTTTTGCGTCGATTTATCACTATGGATGAGACTTGGGTCTACCATCATGACCCTGAATCAAAACAAGAGGCTAAAGAGTGGTGTCAACCAGGCACTTCGGCACCGAAGCGAGTTCGTGTCCAGAAATCGGCGAAGAAGGTGTTAGCGTCAGTTTTTTGGGATGCAAAAGGGATTTTGTTGGTGGATTATCTCCAAACTGGCAAAACAATAAATTCTGAATATTATTGTAACCTTTTGGACCAATTGGATGAAAAAATTAGTGAAAAAAGACCCGGTTTGCACAAGAAAAAAATCATTTTTCATCAAGACAATGCACCCGCTCACACAGCTCAAAAAACCATCACTAAAATAACCGAATTAAAGTACGAATTGTTGCAGCATCCACCTTATTCGCCTGATTTAGCTCCGTCTGACTTCTGGCTGTTTCCACACCTCAAGAAATTCCTTCGTGGGAAGCATTTTTCATCAAACGAAGAGGTTATAGCCGTCGTAGAGGAGTATTTTGCAGGCCTTGCAGAAAGTCACTTCCATGATGGGATAAACAAGTTGGAAGACCGTTGTGCCAAGTGTATTGAACTTATGGGAGATTATACTGAGCAATAAAAGTGACTTCACCAACAAAAAAAAGTATCTTCATTTCCGCTTTCAAAACTTTTTGAACAACCTAGTACTTAGGCATCACCCTGGATCGTAGGCTAACCTGGATCCCCCATATCAAAGCAACTAAGCGCAAAGCGCAAGCCGCCTTTACCTCTCTAAAACCCTTTTTCCACAACCCCAAGATCTTACCCAAAACCAAAGTCCGCGCTTTCAACGCTATTATCAGGAGCATCATCTTCTATAGCATCCCCATCTGGGGCTCTACCTTCCCCCATCGCCTAAAATCTATCCAAGGTACCTACATGCGACTACTGCGCTCTGCCCTCAAAATCCCTTGGTTCATCAGGAACAAGCAAATCCTTGCGGAAACCGGACTGCCCTCCATCCCTCAAGCAGCCTCTACATATGCTGCGAACCTCTGGGCCACAGTGAAGTCCCACCCAAACCCCAGCATCAAGGCCCTTGCCAGCTTCACCCGCAAGCCCTCCGACCGAGTCAGAAGGCCCTGCCACCTGCTGCCATAATTAGCACCCTCTAGTCTCGCTCCTAGCGCAAGTGCCTCTCCTCCAACGGGAGGCCTCCACCTCTTCTCACGTTTCTTTTATTTTCAGGTTGGGAGTCTTAGTCTAACGACTGTGCCCCGCTCTGGGAGGGGTTTTAGTCGGTAGGCACCAGCGATAGCTTGAAGCCAGCTCTCGCTAGGAGTCAGCTTCCGCTGGTTGAATCCGACACTACCCTCTAACATCTTGGGTGTCTTTAGAAGATTTCCCCTCCCCGTGCCAACAAACACAAACAAAAAAAACAAAAAAATGAAGAAAACTTATTGACTTTTTGTTCGTAGAATAGAGAGTTGGTTCACACTCGCAATGGCTCGTACGAAGCAAACCGCTCGCAAGTCCACCGGAGGAAAGGCTCCCCGTAAACAGTTGGCCACTAAAGCTGCACGTAAAAGTGCCCCAGCTACCGGAGGAGTAAAGAAGCCTCACCGTTACAGGCCAGGAACCGTCGCTCTTCGTGAAATCCGTCGTTACCAGAAGGGCGCCGAACTTTTGATCCGCAAGTTGCCCTTCCAGCGACTTGTTCGTGAGATCGCTCAAGATTTCAAGACTGACTTGCGTTTTCAGAGTTCAGCTGTGATGGCGCTCCAGGAGGCCAGCGAGGCTTACCTCGTCGGTCTCTTTGAAGACACCAACTTGTGTGCCATCCACGCCAAACGAGTTACGATTATGCCCAAGGACATTCAGTTGGCTAGACGTATTCGTGGTGAACGAGCGTAAATTGTTCATTTTTAACAATTAATCGGCCCTTTTCAGGGCCAATAACTTATTTAACGTGAAACTATTTATTCATTTTTTTATTTTATAATATAAAAATATTTACATCAGAGAGTATAAAATAATATTGAATTTATTCAATATGAAAACAAATCTTTGTGTAATTAAAATAAATGCTTAAATTAAAATTATCAAAATTAAAACATTAAATTATTCAATAACTATGTAAATCAACGTTACATTGAATAAATTTCTCATTATTTTAATAAACTGCATTACACATTTTCATTAACTTCATTAACTTATAATTGGCATGAAAATATGCTGTTTATAATTAGAGGAAGTGTAAATATTTACAACTTCAAATAAATCTTACGAAAATAATGAAAATACTCAAATATTATTTTTAAAATGAAGTTGTATTACCATATAAATTATTTTTTCTCCAAAAACTGTATTATTTAAAAATAAAATAATATCTAAACGTAGAATTTTAAGCAAAGGGATTCTTCGGTCGATAAATTAAATAGATTAGATATTACTACTATAACTAAAATGAGTTGCACGACTTGAAAAAATACGTATAATTTACATTATGAATTTTTAATTTAAGCAGTTATATGGCATTCGAGATTTGCGTTATGCATAATTTAGTTATCGTTTCCTATTAGGATAACATTAATTATTTATTTATTTTATATTTTACTTGCTATTATAATTGCTCGTTCTAAAAGGGTCTCTGTTCACTAGCACTGAAACTAACTACACGTTGCATTTTAATTGTTCATTGACATTGCATATCAAATTTTTTGAAAAGAAATTAAAATTCTATACGAGGTCTGGCTATTAAATAACGAGACTGGTTACGAAAAAGGGTTTTATTATAAAAATTATTCTACATTCGAATGTTCCCCTTCAGTATACTCCCCTTCCCTCGCCACACACCTTTCCATACGTTTTTTCCATTGATCGAAGCAGTGCTGGAAGTCTTCTTTGGTGAGGGCCTTTAGGAGCTCTGCCGTTTTTTGCTACACCGCTTCCATCGACTCGAATCGGGTCCCTTTCAAAGCAGATTTTATCTTCGGAAACAAAAAAAAGTCGCACGGTGCCAAATCTGGCGAGTACGGCGCGTGTTCGAGCACTGGAGTGCGCTTACCGGCCAAATACTGCTTCACAGATAGCGCGTTATGGGCAGGTGCGTTATCCTGGTGC
The DNA here is from genome assembly GCA_949987625.1 of Chalcis sispes. Taxonomy (NCBI): domain Eukaryota; kingdom Metazoa; phylum Arthropoda; class Insecta; order Hymenoptera; family Chalcididae; genus Chalcis; species Chalcis sispes. The sequence goes on along the minus strand of OX465096.1, from coordinate 65,098,634 downwards.
AAAATCCACGAGTTGTTCTTCCACAACTCGGGCCGTTTCTTACGAACTCGTTCTCGCAGTGTTGCCAAAACTGACTAGTAAGTCTGGTTGACAGTCTGACCCTCTGGAACCCATTCAGTTATCACGATACCGTTAATGTCGAAAAAAACGATCAACATTGCCTTGAATTTGGTTGTGTAACGTCGGGGTGACGTTACTATTGGGTGCGAAATTTGACGCAAACCTGCCTTGTACCTTTTTCGAGCCTAAGTACTGAAACTTATGGGCTCGGGACGGCAGAGGTATTAATTGTAAGATTTTATAGGAAGGGTGGTGAGATGCGGGACTGAACAACCATATAGGCCGACGTTGGCCTACAGATTATTCTGGAAAGGACCTAACAAGTGATGTTTGGAGAGAGATATTTAGCCGATCTTGGCTAATACTATCTCTTTGGAGGTTGAAAAGAAAAAAAGAAAAATTTGTATTAAAAACTCACTTTTTTATTCCAGAAAAGGTCTAGGTTGGCTGGAAGTCCTCACTCTCTTTCTCTCTCTCTCTTTTCGAAGTCTGTAGGTATCCTCGACGTCGTCTTCTTCTTTTTGTTTGTAGTGGTTACGTTTAAGAAAGATCGCTCTTGAAAGAACGGTTTGGAACAATATGAACGTATGTTTTTTTTTTATTTAATATTTTTCTTCTATTGTCGGTGACTCGTTGTTTAGTTGGAGTGAAGCTGGAACTCGTTGACTCTGCTTGTAGACTGCGTGTTGACTTAAATTCTCGAAAGTTCCTAGCTGCTTGGTGGTTGACTGATTCTGTTGATAGAGGATCGTCGTGTTTCCCTCGAGTGCTGCCTGAGGTCTGCTCGTGGTAGTTGCTTTCTAAAAAGTTCCTAGTAGTTGCGTTGAAATGATTCCTTGTAGTACTTGCGTAGTAGAGTTTCGTGTCCCTCGAGTGCTGCCTGAGGTCTGCTGCTTGTTGACAATTTTGCGCGATATTTATACGCTTTTCCGAAGTAGCTCCAAACGAATCCTTTTTTAGGAAAATTTCTGGAGAGGGTAAGATTTTCGGGCCCCCTTTTCCTCGGAGGGCCTGTCTGAGAGAGCGTGGAAAGCCTCTGTGAGGGTGTGTCGTCTTGAAGTCGGAGAGAGAGAGATTGAGAGGGGATTGTCCAGTTTTACAAAATTGTATAATAGCTTAAAACTAATGTTATTATTTATGTTTTATGAATATTCATTTTATTATAATATTTTACGTAAAATTTGAACTAGGCTACGAAAAAGAATCGTCTTCGTAGCTTAATTCTAACAATAATTACAATTAGTTAATTCATTTTTAATATTTTATTCGGTTTTGTTATAAAAAAAAGGATTTTATTGGTCTTGTAATGTTTAAGTTTTTCTATTATGTTAGCATCTATATAATTTCAAAAATTTTCTTTACAAAGAGTTTAAGTTAAATATATGTTTCTATAATTGTCTGTATCTTATTAGAAATAATGATTATTGTCACCCTTTTTTATTGAATTAATATAAACTAAATTTGAGCAAAATATCATAGTAGTAGTTTGCTATGCGTATTGTATTTTGAAATAATTTTAGCTTTACGTGTAAGGTATAATTTGACATCATTATTACATAAAAGTTATGACAATTATAAAAACGACTTACAGTTTTAATCTTATTGCTTGATTCTGAATATAATTTTTAATTATAATTTTAAAATAATTTTTTTTTTTACATAATTAATAAAAAGAATAATTTTAAACTAGTAAGTTCTAAAATATAATTCTAAAATAACTTTATAATAATTAATTCTAATATAAATTTAAACCTAAATATACTTTTAGCTTAAGAGTAACAAAAAAAATATTATTCTTATTAAGAGTTTCGGTAATGTTAATTTTACAAAACATTTTGTTTTTATATTAGTCTTAAAATTAAATTAATCATTATTATGTATAATAATATTTTTTTTGTATTTAGGTTTTACATAAAACGTATAATTACATATATTTTTTTATTTCATGCGCGTTTTCTTTCGCATAATTTTTTATTTAAATGTAAAAATCAACTTAAATTCTAATGCACGTATTAGCTTAAACTTAAACATGTGTTCCTTTTAATAAAAAGATAAAACGATTCGTTTATAATTCAAATTATCTTAAACGTTTATAAATTTTATTAAAGAAAATTAATGCATAGGAAAATTTATTACATGTGTTTTTTTTTAATCTTTTTATTTCAAAAGAAAGAATAGAAAATTATCTTGTTATTTTGTTCAATGAAAATGAACATAGTCAGGCCGTGGTAATAATTTGCTATCGTGAAAGATTGTTGTAGATATTTTTTGCATAATTCTTTTTATAATTCATATATATTTTTTTTTTATATGTATACAATTTGAAAGAAAAATCGGCTGTATTATTGTAAAGTAAAATTCAATTAAACTTGAAGATAGTAGTTATGTTATTTTTATGAATGTACATGTTCAATTTTATTTGACAATAATTTGCCTTTTATAATATAAAAAATCTAAATTCGTCATGAATAATACAAGAAGCAGGAGTTTGTAGTATTTTGGTGAAATAAATTGTATAACTATTAGAAACCTTTTTTGGAATTTAAATTATTTATAAAATTTGAATTTTATTTAATAAGAGATTTTATGTAATATTTTGTATGTAATTTCTATGTTTTTTCTTTTCGGGTTTTAAATAATTATTTTTGAGTTTTATATAAAAATATACCTTGTGAAGTATTTTTGAAAATCGCAATTCTTATACTTTCCATTAAACATTGTACTTTTTATTTTATTTAAATATTATCCAATATATTTCTGGTTTAAAATAGTTACTCAATTTATTTACCGAGGTCTTCTTAGTAATCTATTTATTGTTTTATTGCGCTATCTGCGCAATGTATCGGTAAGTAAAGGTTGCAGTTATAATTTGCGATAATAAAACAATTTAAAAATATTGCATAACATTATAATTGTATTACGCAGGGCAAGTTCGAAAAAAAGAAAATACGTATTTTAGATAGGAAAACTACGGGTAGAAAAAACGGTGTTTATGGGACAGTTTTATGTTTTTCGGCGCCGAGTTGACGTGCACGTGCTTGGCCTAGTGTCCTTTCGTTAGACTCAAGTGCATGTACCATTTTTTTTATCGTTCCGGAAAAACTCGTAAACTCTTGGCCCACGCTTAGGGTCTCTTTCACAATGGTCTGTGTCAATAGCCCGCGTGTTAAGTAAGTTTTGGAGGGAAAAATTTTCATTGGAGGAAAAAATTTACTATAGTTCGACACAAGTGGTCGATGAGATCGAAGCGCTTTCCCGCTAATCGGCAAGGGCAGGAAAGAAAAATAAAGCAGAGAGAAGACTTATCGACTTAACACAGAAAAAAAAACGGAGGTCGTTTTCCGACGTTACAGTTGGTCATCTTCAGTGCTCACTCGGCCCTCACTGAAGCGCTTACACCACTCAAAAACACGCGCTAGAGATAGAGAATTGTCCCCATAGGCCTCTTGCAACAATTTACAGCACTCAGTCGGAGTTTTTTTCAATTTAACGAGAAATTTGTGATTGATACGTTGCTCCTGTTTTTCGTCACACATGGTTTTCGGCACGAGAAAAAAACACGTTCGTTTCAAACCGCTACTGCACAAATACAATAATAGTGACGAGAACGTGTTTTGGTACGTGCATAGACAAGATATCTAGATACCCAACGCACTACTCGTTTTTTCCCCACCCCTCTACGGCGCCCTCTAGACGCGCAGTCTCGTTATTTAATAGCCAGATCTCGTAAATCATATTTTTTCTTTCACAGCCAAATATTTATTATATTCACATTAAGTATCGTAATTCTTTAATTATAAATTTTATTTATAATTTTACTTTTAAATAAAATAGAATTAACATTTTTAAATGTGTAAAAAGTTTTAAGTTGACATGTTAATATGATTAAATTGATATTTTATTTACTCCATATAGGGTGACGACCCTAGTGAACGAACAGTTAAGGAAATTTCACACTTTATTCGTTGATTTAAATAATAAAAAAATTACTTAAAATAAAAAGACTTGCTCCAAACGATAATTAAGCTTCTTAAAATTATATACAAAAGGTCATTTTTATATAAAGTATAAAAATTATTTATAAAAAAGAGAAAATAAATTTTTTTTATCGGATCTCTAGTGAACGAACACTGCACATACGAATGGAGTTAGTGAATGAACATACTTACTTGAAGCACATCGTAACCTTGATAAGTTACATATTTTTAATAAAACTAACCTCGCAATTTATATCACATAACCGAAGATCACAGCAGCACTAATCGCACGCTCATTCACTAACTACAAAAAATTATACACACAGCACTAGTAAATGTAACGGTGTTTATTTACTAACTCCATGGTCTGCGTGATAATGTTAGTATTTTAATCAATATTTAAAAAAGAAAGACTCCATTTATGTAAAAATTCTGATTGGTAAATTTAATTTCGTATAAAAATTTAATATTGTAAAAAGTTTACTACCGTTTGAGATTAAATTTTTTGCATAAAAATACCTTCAAAGTTAGTGACTTTAGTATGTTAGCTCTTGAGTAAATTAACGTTTCTCATTGTAAATGCATGTGCACTTATTTTTTTTTATAAACTCTTTGATACAATTATTTAACATGTCATATAAAAAATAAAGAAAAAATGACAGCGATTTTAGAGAAGTTTGTGTTCAGAAAGTACACAAATCTTAATATCTTTTACTTAATGCGAGTTTGTTCATTCACGGGAGTATATTCGGGGACTAGGTTCGTCACCCTATAACCAATTTCCCTAATATTTATTTAGAAATGATTAATTCAATTTTTATTTAGTTATAATCAAATATTTTATGAACAGTAAAATAGTTATAAATACGTGTAAAAAATATTGATGGCCTTAAGAAGGGCCGTTTGCATAGTCAAAAATAAAATTGTCAATTTAAGATAATTTTTCGGTCTTCTTGGGTAGAAGTACAGCCTGAATGTTAGGCAACACTCCACCTTGACCGATTGTCACTCCAGAAAGGAGTTTGTTCAATTCCTCGTCGTTGCGAATGGCCAATTGGAGATGACGTGGAATTATTCTGGTCTTCTTGTTGTCGTGAGCGGCGTTGCCGGCCAACTCAAGAATTTCAGCGGCCAAGTACTCCATGACAGCTGCAAGGTAGACCGGAGCACCGGCACCGACGCGCTCCGCGTAGTTTCCTTTGCGTAACAGACGGTGAATACGACCGACGGGGAATTGAAGTCCAGCTCGGTTGGATCGCGTCTTTGACTTTCCCTTAACCTTACCACCGCCTTTGCCGCGTCCAGACATTATTCAATACAGGAAGCATACACAGTATGTCGGAAAAGTTCCCGAACTTTGAAATAAAAAATCGAAAATCACATCTAAAGAAATTTATTCCAGTTAACTTTCAACATAGTCTCCTTCCCTAGATATACACTCATTTGAGCGCTCCATGAGTGATTCGAAGGCTCTCTGGTACTCCTCTGAAGTTATCGCTGTGAGACGCTCGATGCAAGCCGCTTGAATGCTCGGTACATCTTCAAAAAATCGTCCTTTCAAGGCCATTTTTAGCTTGGGAAATAGGAAAAAGTCGGCTGGAGCCAGATCTGGCGAGTATGGGGCGTGATTGATGCATGGGATCTGATTTTCGGCGAGATAACGCTTCACAATGTTCGAAGAATGAGCAGGCGCATTGTCATCCAGCAAACTCCATGATCCCGGTTCCTTGTACTCGGGCCTGATGCGATTAATCTGGCACTTCAGACGTTTTAACACCTCTACGTAATACGCAGCATTCACGGTGGTGTTTGGGGGCACAAATTCTTTGTGTATCAGGCCTTTGGAGTCGAAGTAAGCGATGAGCATCGTCTTTACCCATGATTTTTGTTGGCGCCCTTCTTGAGGCCTCGTACGGCCCGGACTGAGCCAGGCGAAGCACCAAGTCTCGTCTCCAGTCACAATTGAGGTTAGAAAGCCCGGAGTGGTGTCGCAAGTCTCGATAAAATCTTGACAACATTGGATGCGAGTTTCTTTCTGCTCTGGTGTGAGAAAGTCCGGAACAAATCGAGAGCAGACCTTCCTGCGGTTCATTTTTTCTTTTAAAATCAACGCGACGCTATCCTTGCTAATGTTCAGTTCGTCTGCCAACATTCTGAGAGACATGTGGCAATCCTGCTTCAGTAGCGCGCGCACGCGAGCCTCGTTTTCGTCGGTAACAGATGTTGACGGCCGGCCGCTTCTCTCGTAATCTTCTAACGACTCTCTACCCGTCTTGAACCGACTGAACCACGTGTAAACAGTTGTACGCGACACTACACCTTCACCGTAAGCCAAATCGATCATTTTTTTCGTTTCCACGAAAGTTTTTTTAAGTTTATAGCAGAATTTAATTGCGCCACGATGTTCAAATTTCTCATCCATCGTAGAGCTTGCACCGGGGTACTAAACACACGTTCACTCAAGCACGTCTATCTCGGCAAATAATGAACGGATACTGGTAAAATCACACTTGACAGAACAAAGTTGAACTGATGCCGGGAAGCGGCAGGGCCCCATTATATGTACTTGTACAGTGAACGACGCCGCACGAATGAGCGAGTCACTATTATTGATAGAGAGGGTAACAGCTTTCAGAGGTTACACGCTATAGAAAATTTACAAGTCGAAAAATAAATGTTTTGTAAAACGTGAAATGATATTGTAGGAATGTGTAAGTGAAAGAGCATTAAAATACAAAATATTTTCTCAATAGTTTACTTGTAATAATAGATATATAAAATTATTGACAATGTTCTACAATTAAAACTTCTTGCATGGAGCCTCGACCGTTAATTTTGGTAAAAAAGAAAAATAAACAAAATGTTTAATGTTAACATTTTTTACTTAAATCGTAATTTATATTGTTTTGCTTTAAATTCGTTAGAGTTGTTGCTTCGTTATCTATCTATCTCTCTCTCTCTCTCTCTCTCTCTCTCTCTCTCTCTCTCTCACGCAGCGCTTTTTGTCTATGCGACGCGGCAAACGAAACTTCTCTCTCTTTCATATGCAGCAGCGCCTCTCTCATATTATGAATGCAACTCCCTCTCTCTTTCGTATGTAGCTTTGTTCTTTCATGCAGCAGTACAATGCAATATTTCTTTATTTTCCTCCTTTTCTCTCTCTTACGTAGCACAAGTATTGCAACTTCTCTCTCACTTTTTACGTAATGTGTTTCAAATTACACGATACGTTAAAATTTGGAGAAAATATTAAAATTATACTACTCGTATTCGCAATTATAATATCAATGCATTTACTGCACTAATTTTACAAAAATCATCCTTTGAATAATAATAAAAGAATTATTACATGTAAAAAAGTAGACCTTTTTTCTACTTTTCTTTTCTACTGATTTTCTAACAGAAAGCTACAATTGTAATGACAATTAATAAACCATAAGGTGAAACTTTTCAAGAAATTGTTTCAAAGTACGATAAAAATGATTCATTGCAACTGATTATCGGTGGTTTATATCTAGTATCGAAAAATAACTTTGTTTGATCACTTGAAAAGAATGGACAAACCTCTTTGATTTTAATTTTTCAAAAATGTGTTTATCAATTCTTAAAGTTTATTGACATGACCTGTTACAAAGGAAAGTAGGTTTCTTTTTTTTTTTTTTGAAGAACAGAATAAATAAAATCTAATACTAATATAGAAATCGATAATTTTAATATTAATTTTAGATATTTTTTATTACTTTTTAATCTTTGTATACTATTAGTGCAATTAAATAATACCATAGACTTATATATACTAGACTGCGCGCGCTGTGAGAGCAGAGATGAATAGGGAGATTGCCAGAGATATAGTAAAAATGCGAGGAAACTTTTGTGCGACAGAAGCTGCTGCCGCCTTACGGTCTAGCAGCGAACCGACGCGCACATTGGAAAGAGACGGAAGATATACGCGCATGATAGAAAGAGAGGGAACGTTTACACGTATGATAGAAAGAGAGGGAAGGTTTTACGCGTATAATAGAAAGAGAGGGAACGTTTGCGCGCATAATAGAAAGAGAAGGAAAGTTTACACGCACATTTCGTGTAAACGCAGCAAATGTGCGCAGACTCAGAAAAGCGTTTTAATAGACCACGAAAATTGAGATTTTTTTTTACGAAATCAAAACCAATATCATAAAAACTTTTATTCGATATGAAAGAAACTCCCGACAACAAAATTAAAATAAAACAAAACTTCTATTTGACATGAAAATAAAGAAAAAATGAAACGTTAATGAAAAATTTTAATAATAAAAGAATTCTCTAAAAAGTAAAAAATAAAATATTAATTTTTTAATTGAATACTTAAAAATAAACTTAAATTTGAAATTAATATTAAAAATACACCGACATATAATATAAGCGTATCACATAAATAATATTTTATTACTATTTTTAAACAATTATTGATTAAATTATTTTTTCGGCTGCAATGGGTAATGCACTTGCGTATAAAACTCCATTTTATTTATTAAAATATTCAATAAAAAGTAATTACAATTAATTTCAAAGCAGCTAAAGTGAATAGAGTTTTCATGTTGATATTTTATTAATTGATTATTATAATGGAATTACAAATAATTAGCAATTAACTCAATAATTATTCACTAAGTTACGTTACGGAAAATCAGATAAGCCAGTGTCAATTCTTGAAATAAGATAGTAACTTTTTCCGCTAGCTATGCGGATTCAGTTATTTCCTTTTACCCCTGAGATTCCAGATCGAATCCTTGTGGTAAATTTTTTTTTTTTTTTTTTTTTTTTTTCAATATTTACTTCAATATTCAATATTTAGTTATTCAAATTAATGAAATTCTAATATCGAGAAGTAAAAAATTTTAATTAAACAATACTTCGATTAAAAATTTTATTATTTTGTTTTTTTCTTTCAGGTTTGCTAATTTAAACTATTAATTTACATTGCTGAGCAATCTCCCGACATGGTTAAGGGTCAAAAATAATTTTCAATAACTATTTTACTGTTGAAAGAATCGTTTTATGTAACAGAGCATTTTATATAATGTAACAGAGCTTAAATATTCTTTATAAAAATTCACTTCTGATTTAATTACCAAAAGTCTAAAAAATTTATAACATTTAATATTCATGTATCAAAGCGTTCCTGCAGACACAAATAAATTATTTATATAATTAGATATTGTAATGCTGTTTTTTTTTTAAATATTCCGTTTGTTGCAGTAATGTTAACTAACGAAGACTCACAGTAAATGGGTCTGGTGAATTTTCTTTTAACAAAGCTTGAGCTTGAGGTTTATCACAAGGTGAAACGGGCAATTTCTGATAATGAATACAATTATTTAAAATTAAAATTTTTATGTAAAACAATATTTGTAAATTATTTAGAAATAATTCAAAATATTTTACAAAAAAGCTATATTGTATTGTTTATTAACAATATTGAGCAGTAAAATCATGGCAAAAATTAATAATTGAACAATAAATGAATTAAAAATTATAATTAAGTGTGTTCTGTGGGTGAATTAAGATATAGCCAATTCGATGGTAACGTTTTACGGTGTCCTGATAGTAGGCTGCACAATGCCTATTGACGGGCATCTTTATAGATATTGGCCACTTCGTCAGTTGCTTTGTCTTGAACAAGACCCTCTTGAACTCGCAAGTATTTTCAGAATCTCGAATCTAAAAATATTAAATTGAAATATTAGTATTAAGAATGTTCTAATGACTGCAGCAGTACATATCATTGGTTGTTTAGCCAAATGCACTTATTGTTAATCATTTACGATAATTTAGCATTATGATAACGATAAGTGCATTTGTTTTCAGGGGGCACCAGCGGGAAGGCAACCAATACCACCCCCATCTGAAAGTAGAAGAACCTGAAAACAATAACAATAAATTTCAGTAAATTTGTTCAGAATTAATTTTCTTCAATCTAATATATTGGCTTACCTTTATTATTTTAACTTTCATTTAAGTCCTTGAATTACACTAAAAAATGTTCTTACGGAAGATAAATTACAAAAACGCGAATGACATAACCGTGATACATTCTTTATACATATATATACTTCTAAATATTTACAAATAAATACCATAAACATATACATAATAATTTATAACAATATATAATTAATATACACGAACAAAACGAACAAGAATATTAAATAAATATAGACATAAATTAAAAATTTTAAATATTATTTAAATTTTTTAATTTACGGCTTTTCGTCGCAACAGATTGCTTCGCTGCTTCTTTTCTTTTATTATTATTTTCGCGGGTTTTAGAAAAAATCTTAACTAATAAAAGAAACTGAAGCGCATTTAATCTGTGTTCATAGCAGTCATTCAGTTGATCAAACCAATTAGGGAATTTTAAACGGGTACAGGCTTCTACATTTTCAATCAAATTAAGTAACAGATTTTCTTCATGCCAAAATTTTAAATAAACTTTGTCAAATGCTTCTAATTGACAGTTAATAATGTTCGCGAATTCTTCCGTTGGTCTGATCAAATGTTTTTTTTTTTTTTTTTTTTTTTTTTTTTTTTTTTGTATATTGGCACGGGGAGGGGAAATCTTCTAAAGACACCCGGGATGTTATCGGGTAGTGTCGGATTCACCAGCGGAAGCTGATTCCTAGCGAGAGCTGGCTTCAAGCTATCGCTGGTGCCTACCGACTAAAACTCCTCCCTGAGCGGGGCACAGTCGATTGACTACACTCCCAACCTGAAAATAAAAGAAGCGATAGAAGGGGCGGAGGCCTCCCGTTGGAAGAGAGGCGCTTACGCTAGGAGCGAGACTAGAGGGAGCTAATTATGGCAGCAGGTGACATGGCCTTCTGACTCGGTCGGAGGGCTTGCGGGTGAAGTTGGCAAGGGCATTGATGCTGGGGTTTGGGTGGGACTTCACTGAGGTCCAGAGGTTTGCAGCATAAGTAGAGGCTGCTTGGGGGATGGAGGGAAGTCCGGTTTCAGCGAGGATTTGCTTGTTTCTTATGAACCAAGGGATTTTGAGGGCAGAGCGCAGCAATCGCATGTAGGTACCTTGAATAGATTTTAGGCGATGGGGGAGGGTAGAGCCCCAGATAGGGATGCCGTAGGAGATGATGCTCCTGATAATAGCGTTGAAGGCGCGGACTTTAGATTTGGGTGAGATCTTGGGGTTGTGGAAGAAGGGTTTTAGAAAATTGAAGGCGGCTTGCGCTTTTCGCTTAGTAGCTTTAATGTGGGGGATCCAGGTTAGCCTACGATCCAGTGTGACGCCTAGGTATTTGGCGGTGGAACTCCACGGTATGCGGAGAGAGTTGACTCTTATGTTAGGCGGGGTGCGTCGCCTGTGGGAGAAGAAGACGGCGGTGGATTTAGCCTCGTTTATTGTGAGCCTCCATTTTTGGTACCACTCGAGGAGTGTGGGAAGAAACTTGTTGATTTTGGCAGAGCTAGCTCCAATGGTTTTAGTGGAGTCTAGGATGGCTATATCGTCGGCGTAGAGAGCGGTGAGGATGGGTTCTTTGGGGGGTAGGTCGTGGCAGAAAATGTTGAAGAGTAGGGGGGAAAGTTTGGAGCCTTGGGGGACACCGGCAGAGATATGTACGGGGTTCGAGAAAGAAGTGCCAACGCGAACGCGGATAGTTCTATCGGCGAGAAAGGATTTTGTGACACCTATGAGGTAATCTGGGAATTTTAAGGTGATGAGTTTGTGGATGAGACCTTGGTGCCAGACTCGGTCAAAGGCCTGCTGGACATCTAATAGGAGCATCAAAGTATGGCGGCGTTTGTTGAGGTTGTCGGCGATGAACTCGGCCACTCTGAGAAGTTGGTGGCCGGTGCCGTGACGACGGCGGAAGCCGTGCTGGTAGGAGGGGAGAATATTGTTGGCGTCGACGTGTTGGTTGAGACGGGCTAGGATTACGCTTTCGGTTACCTTGCTTAGAGCGCTGAGGAGGCTAATTGGCCTGTAGCTCGAGGCTGCGCTTAAGGGTTTGCCGGCTTTGGGAAGGCAGATAACTGTGGCTTCTTTCCAAGCCAACGGGAAATAGCGAAGACGCATCATGGCATTTGTTATATTGCAAATGGCCATGATGTGTTTGCGGGGGAGAAGTTTTAAGACGTTATTGTGAATACCGTCTTTGCCTGGAGATTTTCTGTTCTTGAGGGCGCGGATGACGTTGGTGATCTCCTGCGGAGAAGAGGGGGCGATGGTGTCCGTGAAGAAATTGTGGAGGGCTAACTGTTGTTCTATTTGTTGATGAGTGCTGCTTAGATGGGGGGCGCTTGGGAGCGGGGAGCATTGCTGGTGAAGTGATAAGGCAAAGATATTGGCCTTATCTTCATCCAGAGTGTACGTGTTGCCCTCGTGTTTGAGGGCTGGGAGATGAGGGGTCCTATTGCGTAGGGCTCTTACAACTTTCCATAGACTTTTGGGGTGCGCTTCGGCTTCTTCAATAAATTGATTGAAGGACGCGCTGCGGATTTCGGTGAGGCGGGCACGGAGGTTGCGTTGAAGGGCGTTGAGAACAGGGCGGAGGGTCGGGTCTCTCCGGCGTTGCCATTGGCGCCGAGTTTTGTTTTTTTCCCGGATGAGGGATTTGACATCTGGGGGAAGGTTTTGAATTTTGGGGGTGATTGGGTGACTAGTGGTGGCCTGGAGGGAAGCTGTATTGATGTCGAGGGTGATGGCTTGAATTTCCCGGTCTATGTCGGAGGTAGTGTGGAGGGTGGAGCATTTGTATTGGGAGGTTTCTAGGAGATAGCGAAGGTGGAGCCAGTTTGTCGAATGGCACATTTGCGGGGATTCCAGAGGGCAGCTAGGCACCTCCAGGAATACCGGGTAGTGGTCGGAGCTTAGTTCACAGGAGGACCAGGGATCTGTTGTGAGGTTGAGGTTCTTAGTGATGAAGATGTCTAGAATGTCTGGAGTGTGGCTTTCTATTGAGGAGTTATAAGTCGGGTCGTTCGGAGCTTCGACGAGAAAATGGTGACGTAGGGCGAGGTCGAAGAGGGCGAGGCCGCTTTTGTTGCTTTGGAGGCAGCCCCAGGCTGTGTGTTTAGCGTTGAAATCTCCTGCGCAGATTGTGGGTATGTTGTTGTCGAAGAGGGGGGGAAGATCGTCGAACTGTTGAGTATAGCTAGGCGGCGCGTAGACAGTAAAGATACGAAGGGGACCGGAAGGCAGAGTGAGCTCGATGCCGATGATTTCGGCTGAGGAGCAATTGACTTGGATGGCCTTGTGGCGGATAGATTTTTTAACAAAAATTGCTACGCCGCCTTTGGAGCCGCTGAGGCGGTCTCTTCTGTAGGTCGTGAAGTTTGGCATGAAAAGTTTTTTGCCGGAAGGGAGGTGGGTTTCGGTGATACATGCGACTCCGATGTTGTTATTAGCGAGGAGGTCCTGGAGCTCAGCGAGCTTGTTGTGCGCCAGTAGGCCGTTAGCGTTCCACGTAACAATTTTAAGATTATTGGGTTTATTAGCCATGATGGGCTGCTTGGATAGCGGAGGTAAGTTCGCTCATGAAGCGAGAGAAGATATTTTGAAGCTGAGGTAACACCAGCAGGGGTGGGGGTGGCTGCATTGATGCGGGGGAGGCAGTTGGGGGTGAATTCGACGGGGAACTCCGAGCTGCATTAGCGTAAGAGAGTGAGGGTTGGGCGAGACGGGTAGGGATTTGTGCTGGCTTGGGGATCGGAGCGGGTTGGGGGGCCGGAGATCTAGGCGTTGGGGGGGTGGAGGTCTTATTCGGTGACGGATTCCTTGGAGCTTTGGGGCAGCCGCGATAGGTGGCTCAGTGGTCGCCTTTGCAATTGGCACAGGAAGGTTTCGCGGATTTTTTGTCTTTGAGTGCGCAGGAATGTGTTTCGTGGTTTTCACCACAGAAGGCACAGACCCAGGCGGCGTGGCAGTAATTGGCCGTGTGGAAAAATTTGAAGCAACGGCGACACTGGGGGATAATTTTGGATTTTCTCTTCGGCTCCACTTTGATGTTGGCGCCTCCGAGAGTAGCGAGTTTATAGATATTTTTTGACAGAGGGTTTGAGGGGTCGAGATGGACCGCGACGAGTGGCCAGATTTTGTTGCCGTTTCTCATGCGATGGATCCGGCGGATGGGGAGGTTTTCGCTTCGAAGCTCAGCTAGTAGTTCAGCCTCTTCGATGTACTCATTGACACCACGGATAACTACGATGAGATCCCGGTCGGCTGGGAGTTGATGGGTGGAGTATTCAATACTGGATTCTTCCAGTCTCTTGGTGAGGGTACGAAAATCGGACACTGATTTGGGGTATACCCGAACAGAGTCCGTTGTGTTGACGACGCGACGGGAAAGGATGCCTATTTTCTTGAGAGCGGCATGCAGTTTAGGCCAGATTTGTTTCTGGCGTATGATGATAGGAGGGGGGCTGCGTTCGGGCGCTGCGTCTGGCTCAGCAGTGTCCGAGTCTGGGTCGGAGTCCGAGCTGTTGCTGGGAGAAGGGGGAATTAGGGGGCTTGTGGTACGTTGGCGTTTAGGGCGACGCAAGACTTCCGTGAAGTCGTTGTGCTCGGTATTGGGGCCTGAGTTGATCTCGCTGTCCATGGCGTCAGGGCCTGTTGTCTGCTGCCGTGAGAGCGCGGGGGAAGCTAGGGTTTGTTCATCGCGGGGATCATCTTGGGAAACTGGTCCATTGACCAATTTCCTGAGGGCAGTGAGTTGTTTGTGGAGGTCCAGAATGATCTGGACTAGTTGGGTAGGGGGTAGCTCGATGAGGGCGTTTGTGTCCATTGTGTGGCAATGGAGGGGAAGGTTAAGCGGGGAGAGAAACTTAAGAGATGGGGGGGGCTCTTAGAAGAGCTGATTGAGCGGGGAGGGAGGGGGAGACTACGTTTTGAGGAGGCACTTATAAGTGCCGATTTTATATTGAGGGGTGGTAAAAGACAAGAAAATTAAAAAAATATATATACAGAATTAATACAAAATAATAAATAATTAAATGAAATGATTAAATAATTAAATAATTAAATGATACGTTTGAAATGGCCCTTAGAAGGGCCGTTTGAGAGCGAGATGCCAAAGTTGGCGTGAAGAGGGCAGTGCTGGCGAAGACCGATGTGCGCCGCACAACGGTCGGAGCAAGACTGAAAGCTGATCAAATATGTTACTGCTGGAGCATTTATATCAGAATGAGGGTACTCTCTAAATCTAATATACCTTTCATTCTGATTTTCTGCTTCTTTTGAATTTTTCATGAAATCTAATACGCATGCCTCACACTGACTTTTTCTTAAAGAATTACGCGCTACGTAACCCGCAAAATATATTATAGCATTAGTTTCATACGTTAATTTAGTACTTAAATCAGGCATGCTATTAGATTGTAATTCCAAATGCAAGTTAATAAATTCAACAGTATCTGTAATTTCATTAAGTTCATCAATTTCCGCTGAATTCTATTCAGGTAATTGAGCATCAGGAAAGCTTGCAAGTTCTGTGTCCTCCATTGAAATAATACGATTTGGAGTCAGTAGCGATTGACTTTCTTCGCAATTTGTATTATCTTTTCTACTAGTGTTAATAAAATCGGTTGACAAAATGTGTCTGAAAGTCAATCGGTACATTCTACAGGTAGGGTTCGGATTGAACCCACCTCTTCCGCGTAACTTTGAGTGAACATGTAATATTTTAATTACTAATATTATTGTTAAAATAATAATATTAATTTAAATAAAAAAAAAATTATTAGAAGATTTGACTTCTTTATTATATGTTCAAACCATAAACTAATTTTAGTTAAATAATTTAATTAAATAATTTACATATATATATATATATATCTTGAAATTTATTTAATAAAGGAAATAATATAAAAAATATATGGGTCTGAAGTTTGTAACGTTAGAGTACAACGAAATAATTTTTCACATTTAAATAAAGCTGCTAAAATGTACAAATTATATTTAAATCCGTATCTGAATATTTTTTTCTGCTGTAAAACACTAACACTAAACAAATATAAACATAAATTTTAAATAAAAACAGTTTTTAAAAAATTTCGTTGGACTCTAACGTTGGAAACTTCAAACCCGTAAAAATATAAAATAAAATCTTGATGAAATTTGTCCAATAAAAATATAAGAATATTCAACAGGTTTAGATCCAATTCATGTTAAAATAAAAAAATTTATTAAAAATAAAAAGAATAATATTTTAGTTAAATAATAAAATTTATTAGAAATAAATAAGAATTAGTTTTAAAACTTCATTAAAAATTTAATGAATAAATTCAAATTCAAAATCCAAATTCAAAATTTGAAATTTAAAAGATTGCTATATAAAAATCACGAACAATTAAAAAAAAATGTAAATGTAACAATTAAAAATAAAAACAATTAATATACATATTACAAGGCAACTGTATTAAAGTGATAATAAAACTCACCTAAATTTTCGATCCATTGACGCTGTTTTTCTGCTGTTGGAGGAAAACGAAATAAATGGAATCCATTATGTTTTCCATTCTTGCATCGAAAATATTTACATCGATCGTAAAAGGATTGTTGATTTTTTTTCATTTTAAATATAAAGTTTTAAATCCGCGAATCAAGTATCTTGTACAGTATCTTGTAATTGCACGCCGGCACACCACGAATATCGCAATATTTTCACAACTGCCAAAATCGACTGTTCACGAGCCACGCGACTAGTTGATTAAAGTAAAAACAAATGAGAGCTCTTTAACACGTTGACTGCAAGACGGATTTTCCATGGTTTGTCCGAGGCGCCAACATTAACTTTTCATTATTCGTTTTTGAACGCGCCGCCGGTCACCGGTGGCCCCCACGGCGCTGTAGCGAAATCGAGTGCCGGTCACCGGTGACCCCCACGGCAGTAAACGTGTTAATTTTTTTACAATAATGCAGTAGTTCAATAAATAGAAAATAATTCATTACTTAGAGATATACTATTACAAATTTTAAAATTATCACAAAAATAAATGGTTATCATATAATGTTTATATTTTCTTCAGAGGAAAAAAGGAAGATACGCAAAGGGTATAATTAAACGGAATATTTAAAAAAAAACAGCATTACAATATCTAATTATATAAATAATTTATTTATGTCTGCAGGAACGCTTTGATACATGAATATTAAATGTTATAAATTTTTTAGACTTTTGGTAATTAAATCAGAAGTGAATTTTTATAAAGAATATTTAAGCTCTGTTACATTATATAAAATGCTCTGTTACATAAAACGATTCTTTCAACAGTAAAATAGTTATTGAAAATTATTTTTGACCCTTAAACATGTCGGGAGATTGCTCAGCAATGTAAATTAATAGTTTAAATTAGCAAACCTGAAAGAAAAAAACAAAATAATAAAATTTTTAATCGAAGTATTGTTTAATTAAAATTTTTTACTTCTCGATATTAGAATTTCATTAATTTGAATAACTAAATATTGAATATTGAAGTAAATATTGAAAAAAAAAAAAAAAAAAAAAAAAAAAAATTTACCACAAGGATTCGATCTGGAATCTTAGGGGTAAAAGGAAATAACTGAATCCGCATAGCTAGCGGAAAAAGTTACTATCTCATTTCAAGAATTGACACTGGCTCATCTGATTTTCCGTAACGTAACTTAGTGAATAATTATTGAGTTAATTGCTAATTATTTGTAATTCCATTATAATAATCAATTAATAAAATATCAACATGAAAACTCTATTCACTTTAGCTGCTTTGAAATTAATTGTAATTACTTTTTATTGAATATTTTAATAAATAAAATGGAGTTTTATACGCAAGTACATTACCCATTGCAGCCGAAAAAATAATTTAATCAATAATTGTTTAAAAATAGAAATAAAATATTATTTATGTGATACGCTTATATTATATCTCGGTGTATTTTTAATATTAATTTCAAATTTAAGTTTATTTTTAAGTATTCAATTAAAAAATTAATATTTTATTTTTTACTTTTTAGAGAATTCTTTTATTATTAAAATTTTTCATTAACGTTTCATTTTTTCTTTATTTTCATGTCAAATAGAAGTTTTGTTTTATTTTAATTTTGTTGTCGGGAGTTTCTTTCATATCAAATAAAAGTTTTTATGATATTGGTTTTGATTTCGTAAAAAAAAATTTCAATTTTCGTGGTCTATTAAAACGCTCTTCTGAGTCTGCGCACATTTGCTGCGTTTACACGAAATGTGCGTGTAAACTTTCCTTCTCTTTCTATCATGCGCGTATATCTTCCGTCTCTTTCCAATGTGCGCGTCGGTTCGCTGCTAGACCGTAAGGCGGCAGCAGCTTCTGTCGCACAAAAGTTTCCTCGCATTTTTACTATGTCTCTGGCAATCTCCCTATTCATCTCTGGTGAGAGGTTTTAAAGACATCATTAAAGTGAGAAAACAATAGCGGGAGGCGTTGTGTCTCTCTCTCTCTCTAACGTGGAGGTTGGTGGGGGGAGCGAAGGACTACGTGAAAAGGACATCATAATATAAGTAACCATAACAGATAGACGAGGGGAAGGAACACTTTCCCCTTAACATCTTCCCCACTCTTCCTGCCAAGCGAGAGAGACAAAACGCCTCCCAAGCTATCTCCGTCCTTTAATGTTCTCTTTAAAACCTCTGACAGCGCGCGCAGTCTAGTATATAAGTCTATGAATAATACATATATCTATGTCCATCATCAGGATATATTATCATAGATGACATAGAACAATATCGTTAATTAATCATATGATTCTATTGAATCAACATATTATATCATATACATATTATATCATATGATATTATCATATATCAATATCATAGTTAATAAAAATCATAATATCATTACATTATCAATATACATATTTATATCATCAGATTAATAACACATTAGCGGAATAAGTCAATATATTTCGTATAATTGATTATCATTATCTTAATCACCTGAGAATATTTTTATTACTGATATAATATTATTTATAGACTAATTAGTATTTAAGTAACTTTTATTACTATTACTTAATAGCGCTTATATTATATTAATATTATTATCATTAGTTTTATTAGCTTTAATATTCATTAATACTACTATTCACATTATTTATAGTATATCCTTATTTTATTTTATGGACGATTTAATTATTGTTCGATTCAAACGTAAGTATAGATCATTCGTTGTTCATCACTATCATTATCATTACTCTCATCCAAATATCATCCACCAACAATGTCTCAAAACGGCGGCAAAGAAGCCGCACCAAACCTCACAAAGGATGAGCAGATCATTGCACTGCTCAGTCAACTAAACAAAATGTCAAACAAGCTTAACGAAACCTTTAACAAACTAAATTCCATGCAAGAAGACCTCGCAAGAACAAATTCAGAGCTAGTAGAGCAGCGCCGCATCAACGAGCAGCTGAAAGCCGAACTAACCAACAAAGGCAAGAAAAAATGTCAGTGTTTGAAAAAACGAAAGGTTTACACCTCTTTATCCTCTTCAAAGTCCTCCGGCTCGTCAGACGAAACGGGAGGAGAAGAGGAAGACTACTCGATGGACTTAGACATCTCCTCCGACTAAAAAGAAGAAAAAGAAGAGGAAGCGATCGCAAACGCCTCCTCAGCGCTACCACTCCCGAAACCATCTGTGAGCTTTCCTGAGCTGGCCATACCTCCAAAACCCAAGACCAATAAGGACAAGACGAACAAAACCAACAACAAAGATCCCTCAGAAACTTCACCACGAAACAACGGGACAGTTCCGATCATCTTAAGAGAGCCTTCAAAATGGCTTCTAGTACTAGGACTGCTATAGAAGAAAAACATAGCGCATAATTCGGCCAAAAGAGTTTTTCTTGGTATACAAATTATACCCAAGACCCCCGCAGACCACCGGAAAATGACTAAACTTTTGATGGAAAAGAAAATAAAATACCACACTTACATATTACCAACGAATATAGACGCTTATAGAAGAAGCTTTCTGGGTTAATATTTTGTAACTAATCGTGGGTCAGAGAAGAGTTAGTTACTGACCCGGCCTGCAGACGACGCCACTTTCTCACATACATATAGATATATAAATATAAGTAATCGTGGGTCAGTGTTGCAAAAAAATCACATACAGTCTTGCTCCGACCGTTGTGCAGCGCACACTGGTCTCTGCCAGCACTGTGATCTCCACGCCAACCATGGCTTCACGCTCACAATCGGCCCTTCTAAGAGCCAATGCAATTCAAACGTACTATATTCCCCCAGCCCTCAATATAAAATCGGCACTTCTAAGTGCCAATCTCGCAACGTAGCTTCCCCCTCCCTCACCTTACAAACAGCTCTTCTAAGAGCCCCCCCACCTCATAGTCTCTCTCCCCACTTGACCTCCCCCTCCATTGCCACACAATGGAGGGACCCTCTCTCGTCGGGCTTTCTCAGAGCCAACTAATTCAAATCATTCTGGACCTCCAGAAGGAACTTGTAGCCCTCAGGAGAATCGTCAAGGGACCAGCCTCCCAAGACACGTCCCTCCATGAACTATCCAGAGCCTCCTCCGCGCTCTCATGGCAGCAGGCAGCAGGCCCCGACTCCGTCCCCATGGACAGTGAAACAAACACTGGTCCCGACGCCGACCCCAACGGCTTCACAGAAGTCACGCGCCGCCCTAAACGCCAATGCACCATAAGCCCCCTAATCCCTCCTTCCTCCAGCAGCAGCTTGGACTCCGACTCGGACTCGGACGCTGCTGAGCCCAATGTAGCGCCTGAACGCAGCCCCCCTCATATCATCATCCGTCAGAAACAAATCTGGCCCAAACTGCACGCCGCGCTCAAGAAAATAGGTATTCTCCCACGTCGCGTCGTCAACACAACGGACTCTGTTCGCGTGTACCCCAAGTCAGTCTCCGATTTTCGTACTCTCACCAAGAGACTGGAAGATTCAAACATCGAGTACTCTACCCACCAACTCCCAGTAGACCGCGATCTCATCGTAGTCATCCGTGGTGTCAACGAATTCATCGAAGATGCCGATCTACTTGACCAGCTTCACAGCGAATACCTCCCTATCCGCCGGATCCACCGCATGAGAAACGGTAACAAAATCTGGCCCCTCGTCGCGGTCCACCTCGACCCTGCAAACCCGCTCTCGAAAAATATCTATAACCTTTCTACACTCGGAGGCGCCAATATCAAAGTTGAGCTAAAGAGGAAATCCAAAATCATCCCCCAGTGCCGCCGCTGCTTCAAATATTTTCACACGGCCAACTACTGTCACGCCACTTGGGTCTGTGCTTTCTGTAGTGAAAACCACGAAACACTTTCCTACCCTCTCAAAGATAAAAAATCTGCGAAACCCTCCTGCGCAAATTGCAAAGGCGACCACCGAGCCACCTATCGCGGGTGTCCCAAAGCCCCAAAAAATCCGTCGCCGAATAAGGCCTCCACCCCACCAATGCCAAGATCTTCGGCCCCCCCAACCCACTCCAATCCCCAAGCCAGCGGAAATCTCTAGCCGTCTCGCCCAACCCTCACTCTCGTACGCCAACGCAACCCGGCGCCCCCCGACAAATTCACTCCCAACCGCCTCCCCCGAAACAACGCAGCTATCCCTCCCCCAGCTGATGTCTCCCCAGCTTCCAAATATCTTCCTTCGTTTCATGAGCGAACTCACTTCCGCCTTCCAAGCAGCCCACCATAGATAGTATACCCAACAATCTTAAAATCATCACCTGGAACGCCAACGGCCTCCTCGCGCATAACAAGCTCGCCGAGCTCCAGGACCTTCTCGCAAACAACATCGGGGTCGCTTGCATCACCGAAACCCACCTCTCTTCCGGCAAAAAACTATTCATGCCAAATTTCACGACCTATAGAAGAGACCGCCCCCGCGGGTCCAAAGGCGGCGTAGCCATTTTCGTTAAAAAATCCATCCGCCACAAGGCCATCCAAATCAATTGCTCCTCAGCCGAAATCATCGGCACCGAGCTCGCTCTGCCCACCGGTCCCCTTCGTATCTTTTCCGTTTACGCGCCGCCTAGCAATACCCAACACTTCGACGACCTTCCCCCCCTCTTCAACAACAACATACCCACAATCTGCGCAGAAGATTTCGACGCGAAACACACAGCCTGGGGCTGCCTCCAAAACAACAACAGCGGCCTCGCCCTCTTCAACCTCGCTTTACGTCACCATCTCCTCGTCGAAGCTCCGAACGACCCAACTTATAACTCCTCAATAGTAAGCCACACTCCAGACATACTAGACATCTTCATCACCAAGAACCTCAACATCACAACAGATCGCTGGTCCTCCTGTGAACTCAGCTCCGACCACTACCCGGTATTTCTGGAAGTGCCTAGCTGCCCCCTGGAATCCCCGCAAATGTTCTACTCGACAAACTGGCTCCACCTTCGCTATCTCCTAGAACCCTCCTAATTCAAATGCTCTACTCTCCATACGACCTCCGACATAGACCGGGAAATCCAGGCCATCACCCTCGACATCAACACAGCCTCCCTCCAGGCCACCACCAGACACCCAGTCACTCCCAAAATTCAAAACCTCCCTTTAGATGTCAAATCTCTCATTCGGGAAAAAAATAAAACTCGGCGCCAATGGCAACGCCGGAGAGACCCGGCCCTCCACCCTGTTCTCAACGCTCTTCAACGCAACCTCCGAGCCTGTCTTACCGAAATCCGCAGCGCGTCCTTCAATCAATTCATTGAAGAAGCCGAAGCGCACCCCTAAAGTGTATGGAAAGTAGTAAGAGCCCTACGCAATAGGACCCCTCATCTTCCAGCCCTCAAACACGGTGGCAACACATTCACTTTGGACGAAGACAAGGCCAATATCTTCGCCTTATCTCTTCACCAGCAATGCTCCCCTCTCCCAAGTGCCCCTCATCTAACCAGCATGCACGAATAAATCAATTAACAATCAACCCTCCACAACTTCTCTACGGACACTATCGCCCCCTCTTCCCCGCAGGAGATCACTAACATCATCCGTGCCCTCAAGAACAGAAAATCTTTTGGCAAAGACGGCATCCACAATAACGTCTTAAAACTTCTCCCCCGCAAACGCATCATGGCCATTTGCAATATAACAAATGCCATGATGCGTCTTCGCTATTTCCCGATGGCTTGGAAAGAAGCCACAGTCATCTGTCCACCCAAAGCCGGTAAACCTCTAAGCTCAGCCTCAAGCTACAGGCCAATTAGCCTCCTCAGCGCTCTAAGCAAAGTAGCCGAAAGCGTCATTCTATCGCGTCTCAACCAACACGTCGACACCAACAATCCTCTCCCCTCCTACCAGCACGGCTTCCGCCGTCGTCACGGCACCGGCCCCCAACTTCTCAGAGTGGCCGAGTTCATCGCCGACAACCTCAACAAACGCCGTCACACATCGATGCTCCTACTGGATGTTCAGCAGGCTTTTGACCGAGTCTGGCACCAAGGTCTCATCCATAAGCTCGTCACCTTAAAATTCCCAGATTACCTCATAGGTGTCACAAAGTCCTTTCTCGCCGATAGAACAATCCGAGTTCGCGTCGGCACTTCTTTCTCGAACCCCGTACAGATCTCGGCTGGAGTGCCCCAAGGCTCCAAACTTTCCCCCCTACTTTTCAACATTTTCTGCCACGACCTTCCCTCCAAAGAACCCATCTTCACCGCTCTCTACGCCGATGATATAGCCATCCTAGACTCCAATAAAACCATTAGAGTCTGCTCCTCCAAAATCAACAAGTTTCTTCCCACCCTCTTTGAATGGTACCAAAAATGGAGGCTCACAATCAACGAGGCTAAATCCACCGCCGTCTTCTTCTCCCACAGGCAACGCAGCCCGCCTAACATAAGAGTCAACTCTATCCGCATCCCGTGGAGTTCCACCGCCAAATACCTAAGCATCACCCTGGATCGCAGGCTAACCTGGGTCCCCCACATCAAAACTACTAAGCGCAAAGCGCAAGCCGCCTTTACCTCTCTAAAACCCTTCTTCCACAACCCCAAGATCTCACCCAAAACCAAAGTCCGCGCTTTCAACGCCATTATCAGGAGCATAATCTCCTACGGCATCCCTATCTGGGGCTCTACCCTCCCCCATCGCCTAAAATCTATCCAAGGTACCTACATGCGACTACTGCGCTCTGCCCTCAAAATCCATTGGTTCATCAGAAACAAGCAAATCCTCGCAGAAACCGGACTTCCCTCCATTCCTCAAGCAGCCTCTACATATGCTGCGAACCTCTGGGCCACAGTGCAATCCCACCCAAACCCCAGCATCAAGGCCCTTGCCAGCTTCACCCGCAAGCCCTCCGACCGAGTCAGAAGGCCATGTCACCTGCTGCCATAATTAGCTCCCTCTAGTTTCGCTCCTAGCGTAAGTGCCTCTCTTCCAACGGGAGGCCTCCGCCCCTTCTCACGCTTCTTTTATTTTCAGGTTGGGAGTTTTAGTCTAACGACTGTGCCCCGCTCAGGAAGGGGTTTTAGTCGGTAGGCACCAGCGATAGCTCGAAGCCAGTTCTCGCTAGGAGTCAGCTACCGCTGGTGAATCCGACACTACCCTGTAACAACTCGGGTGTCTTTAGAAGATTTCCCCTCCCCGTGCCAAGAAACACAAACAAAAAAAAAAAAAGGTCAGCGTTGATAATATGATAAAAAATACAATTTTTAAAATATTTTACTAAAAAGATGAAATATAATGTATCAAAATAATATTACATTAATAAACATATTTTTTTTTAGTATAAAAAATTTTTCATTTAACAAATATATATGTATTTGTATTAATAATGAAAAATGAGGTTCAACTGTTTATTAAGTTTGTTCATAAAAAACGCGCGCTAACTTAGTTCAGAAAACGCAGAAAATAAGCTTGCAGTTATCTGTTGCTTGAATATTTATTTATAATATTAAAAAAGTTTTTTAATTTTTTAAAATTATCATGCCTTCTGTACATGCGATTTGTGTTTATGAAGGATGTTCTAATTCAAAGAAAAAAGATCCTTCTTTAACTTTTCACCGTTTTCCAAAAGATGCAGAAAGGTATACAAAAAAAATTCATAAAAATTTATGAAAAAATATATTATTTTTAATTTTTAAACATTTATAGGAAATGAAAAATTATATGTTTCTTTTTAAAACATTTATTAATAGGTTAATGACTAACATTACATTTTTTAATAATTTTATTATAAGGAAAGTGCATGATGAATTTATAAATATTATTTCTATTTTATTATAAAAAAATAGTTTTATTTTTGTTAATGATTTTACAGTTTATTTTCTTTTATACAATGTGTATGTACTTGTAATAATTTATCAATTTTTAATTCATTATTTATTTCTAAGCTGTTTTAAATGGAACATTAAATCTTTTTATTTTTTTTCTTTTTAAATTAAAAGTAAATTTATTTCGTTAAAAAGGATTTAAAAAAAATGTTTGGTCTTTTTAAATATTAAAAATTAAAATCATCACCGACCCCTAAAAAAATGAAATTTAAAATTTTTTTTTTTTATTTATTTATTATATTTAATCAACTTATAAAATTTATTTTACTCTACACTGTGAAAGATAAAAATTTTTAAATATTTCTATTTATTATTTATAACCATTAAGCAAATTTTGTACTTTTATAATTTTAAAACAATGATACTTTCATTTTTAAAATCATATTTTACAAGGAGAAAGATGCAGGAATATTTTTCATTACATGAAAAGATATGAAAATTACATTATACAATACAAAGGATTATATTATAAAATTATTATTTATTCATTTTCTGGTTAATTTACATTAACAATAATAATAATATTTATATTACAATTAATAACATTTTTGATAATGATTTATAGTATTTTTTTAAATTATAAATGTACAAAATTTGCTTAATGGTTATAAATAATAAATAGAACTATTCAAAAATTATCTTTCATAGTGTAGAGTAAAATAAATTTCATAAGTTGATAAAATATAATAAATAAAAAAAAAAAAAAAAAAAAAAAAAAAAAAAAAAAAAAAAAATTTAAAAATTTCATTTTTTAGGGGTTGGTGATGATTTTATGAGGGTGAGAGTATGTTAGATATTATTTTTTCGATGAGCTACCCTGAATTAAAAAAAAAAAGAAGGCTCTTTGATGACTAGAAGCTGAGATATTTAAAATTTTTCAAGGTCGCTTCAATTTGAAGTACTGTTTTAGGTTTCGGTGCATGAGAGCGAGATTCCCCCCACCAGGACTCCTCGGCGATCTTTTATCGCACACCCTCACTTTGACCAACTATCATACTGTTAATTTTGCATTAATTGAGTCGACTATATTATATGATACAGTTCAAAGCTTCATGAACGAACTGTTAAAATTTTAACGCTTAATGTTTATAAACAATGGTTCTGCGATTTTTTAAATAAAATTTCCTATCTTCGGTTCTATTGATCGTACGATGTTTTTCTTTTTCCGAGTAAGTGCGCTTTTAAATAAGCTTTCCAATGGTATATTTTATTAATCAATCGAATAAGAAACAAAAAAGATATTCTAATTGTTTATAAGGAAAAACAGTACCACTTTTTCTTCATTAATTATTCATAAATAAATTTTAAAAAAAGTTGTATTTTTTTTAAGTACATGATATTTTCAACCTTTATGAAGAAAATGAGATGAAGATTGGCGTTTTAGTCATCGCCCAGCCAGCTGTACATCCGATTCAAAATGGTCGTTTTTTGCGAAAACGGGATAAATAAATTCAATTTTACAAAAACTATCAGACCGATTATGTTCAGGTTTTGCACACATTTTAAGAACATTAAAACTCACAACCTGGTAGAATTTTGTACTATTTTGATAAATATTTCAAAAGTTATTAACAATTGTATAAAATGCTCATTTTCGACTTTCGATTGCAATAAATTTTTTGTTTATGGAGTGATTGCAATTGAACATCAACTTTTATAAGTATTTGATTCACGAACAATTCGCTTGGCAACCATTTTTGTCTATTTCTTGTAGTTTTTTCAGGATATCGAAAAAACAAAAAAAAAACGATTTTTTCACCTAAATATTTAAAAAAAACAATGACGCAGGTTCCAGTTCATGACCCACGAGATGAGAGACCTTTTTTGTTAGCTTCCTCTAGACATTCCAATTGAAAAATCGCGGATAAAATTTTTTTGATTTTTATGCCTCCTTTTCGGCTTGTTTTCCTGAACTATATGATTAACGGAAAAGTACTTTAAATTTTGAAATTTAATTGTTTAAATGTTTTTAATTTTTTTGTTTGATTTTTTTTTTTTTAATTGCATGCTTTGCTCGTTGATATGAAGAAATGTATAAAACTTTTGATGTTAGAGAGAAAAAGTAAAAATGGGTAATTTTAGGAGAGCTTCTTTGAATGAGAAATTGCATGAGAATTTATTGCAATAATATGTACTTTATTGGTAAAGAAATGCTCCAAAAATTATGTAAGTTTTTATTTTATAAGAAATAACGAAAAATATTTTCCACCATCGCTATTACGAATTTTTATCGTTATATTTTTATGTTTGACATAGAATTATGAGAAACAACTTGAACAAAAAAATTAAGGATTTTAATTAAGGTTTTTTCATTATTAAAAATTAAAAATTGTTGATATTTTATTTTACTTAGATGAAAAATGTTTTTTTTATTTGTATCATATACATAGTTTAGATATTGTACATTAATGCAATATCAATAGATGCATATACTGTTATATTAACGTTAAATAAATAACTTTTTTTTTTTATATGCAACAAGTATTATTGTGGAAGTATAAGTGCACTAAGTAAAGTAAAAACAGTTATAAATTTGTTATTTTTTAAGTTTTGCAAAAAAACAAATAAACCAGTTTTAAGTTAACTCAGCTTGTTTTATAGATAATTTCAATACCTACAATTAAGTATTTTACATTTTTCCAAATGCAACAACTTTTTAAAAGTTATAAGAAAAAAACCGGGTTTTCATTTATACTTTTATTGTTTAAACAAATTCAATAATAAAATACCCTCTTAACTGGACTACAATTGAAGACGCTTTTGAAAGAAAATGGCAGTGCTTTAAAATCATGCTACTATAATTTAGATTGGTTTATTTCAACTATTAAAAATGATCGAAAAAATTTAAAGCTACTAAAATAGCGCATTATTCAAAAATTAAAAGTTTGACATTGTAAGTCGAGATTTGACATTGTAAATTATTAGTGATTTTTTGTTAACGTGGTTTAATACGCATTTAATTTTATGGTATGAGCAGCATAAAATCAGCTTGAATATTTGTTTTATTTATTTGTTTCTTTATTTACTTTTTTCGTGACTATTCAGCTTCAATTCAATTTTGCTTTCTTCATGTTTCATTTCTTAGACGAGCAGAATGGATTCTTCGGTCAGGGAATTTACGATTGCATGAGTTAAAGGATTCATCTTAAGATAATTAACGTATTTGTTCTAAGCATTTTACTGATAGCGACGTTCTTTATATTAATGGATCAGGTATAAGAATATTAAAAAATACTGCTAATCCTATTGATAAGGCTGCATTTGATTCCGATGACTCACGTGATACTAGCGATAAAAAAATTGGTTCTGTCGACATTAATATTCCTTTAGATAGTAATGTAGAAACTGCAACAATTGATTTGCAGACTCTTAGATTTTTTGAGAATATAGAGTCACAAATGGTTAATTTTAGTGAACCAGTATGTTCAGGTGAACAAAATTTAGTTTTCGATGACGACGTAATCAGCAGGAGTAGAAATGACGAAGCTAGTATTTCGGACGTCAGGGTAATTAATAATACGCGTGAAAATTGTTGCAAAAAATTAAAAGACAGAATAGCTTTTCTAGAAGCACGGTTAGCACAAAGTAAACACGTAAACGTTTTAAATAAAAAAGTCGTGAATAAATATAGAAATAAAATAAAAGATTATCAAAACATCGTTAAAATAAAAAACCGAAAAATTTTTTATCTAGAGCAACAAATAAAAAAAAATAAAGAACATGTGCTTTTTTATAAAGATTACGATCGTTTAAATGAACAAGTATTAAAATTTTTTAAAATGCAAATTAATCATATTAAAAAACGTAAATGGTCCGATGAAGAAAAACAATTCACGATTTCATTATTTTATAAATCCCCCAAAGCTTATTGCTATTTGCGCGACGAAAAAAAATTCGCCTTACCTTGTATATCAAAAATTAGACGATGGGTTAACGAATTAGACCTAGTACCGGGAATAACAAGTAAATTATTTAAATTATTAACATTAAAAGCCGAAACAATGTCAATTAAAGAGCGCGAATGCGTATTATTATTTGATGAAATGAGTATTAAAAGTTGGTTAAATTATAATACCAAAAAAGATTTAATCGAAGGGTACGCTGGTCTGGGAGAATATAGTCGCACGTCACAACTGGGAAACCATGTTTTGGTATTTATGCTGAGAGGTCGGCAATATGATTGGAGGCAACCAATCAGTTATTATGTCTCCCATAACAGCGTACGCGGAGATTTATTGACAAAAATTATTTTAAATAACTTAGATTGCGTGGAAAAAACGGGTCTTATAATAAAATCGATGGTTTGCGATTTAGGATCCCCAAATAAAATGGCCATTGAAAATTTAAATATAACCGAAGAAAAACCGTTCATTAATCGATATAACCGGCAAATTTTTTTTAATTATGATCCTCCTCATTTAATTAAATGCCTTTTTATCACGTTAATAAAATGTTCATTGATCGTGGATAATAGTACCGTTTCGTGGGGAGCGATCCGAGAATCGCGGGATAAAGAGAGAGATAAACCGTGTAAATCCGCGCCTAAACTTACTGATCGACATCTTGATCCTAATCCGTTTCAGTTAATGAATGTTAGCTTAGCTGCTCAAATTTTCAGTCATTCAGTTACAGCAGCTTTATTCGCCGGTCATTTTGCCACAGAAGATCCTTTAGTACATCCGGATTGTATAGCTATCGCGAATTTCTTTAAAAAAATTAATGATTTATTTGATTGTTTAAATAGTAGAAGCACGAGAGATAGAAATCCCTTATGACGCCCGTTATCCGATAAAAATTCTCAAGTCGTTCAATATTTAAAAGATTGTTTACCGTGGATTAAAACGTGGAAATATTATAATAAAGCAAATCCTCCGTGTTTTAAAGGTTTCTATTTAACCGTTAATAGCGTTCTTGCACAGTGGGAAGATATAAAAAAAAATGACGGTCTTTATTTACTAACGTCGCGTTTAAATCAAGATCCTTTGGAAAATTTATTTGCTGTTTTAAGAAGTCGTTCCGGGCATAATGCAAATCCCACTGCGATGCAATTAAGATATAATTTACAGTATTCTATGACTGCTAATTTAACCTCGTCATCGAAATTAACAAATTGTGAAGCAGACGAAACAACTGCATTATTAGCAATTTCACTAAAGAATAATATGGATTTGCCATCAAGTACCGATAACTGTGTGGAAGTTCAGATTGAAATCAACGAATTGCCGAGTGAGCAACTCAATAATTACAATGAATTTCCCACAGACGATAATTTACTTGATTCAGAATCAAAAATGAACAATTCATTTGAAAATTCTGATAGTGAATTATTCTGTAAAGGAGTAGACGATTCAGAACAAAACGTAATAAATGATGACCTTTTCGAAGAAATTTGCCGCGTTAATAATAGCAATCTTGTATATTCAGAAGAATCTTTTATTAGTAATGTTTCTAATTTAGAAAATCAATCGGATAAAATAAATTCTATTTCCGTGAATTCTGATGATTCGTCTACTCTTTTGCATTGTGGAATGAAGTATGTTGCTGGGTAGATGACAATGAAATCTTATTTAAAATCTCAATGTTTAGATTGTAAAAGTTTTTTAAGCCGCGAAAATTCGAATTTTCAAGACAGTAAAGATCTTTTAATCTTTTTTAAAGCTTTTACAACTTCTAATAGTGAAAATCAATTGGGTAACCTTTGCGTTCCTTCAGATGATTTTGCTAAAGTAATTGCAACTGCTATTGTAACTTTTGACGCGCTTTTTAATAACAATAGTTACTATCAAAATATAAGTAAAATCTTAATTGATAAAATTAAAAATTCAATAGATGCACTTCATCCTGATTTTTTTAATATTGATGAACCGTGTAAATCACATCGCGAAAGTATAATAAAATTTTTCGTAAGAGTTCATATATTTTATAAACTTAGATGGTTGAATCATGATTTACGAGATTCGAAGAAAAATAAAAGAAGTGAAATTGCTAATGACAAGTCTAATAGAAAATTACAAAAATTAAGTCACGAATGAATATTTTTGCAATTTATTGTTTACTTATTCATTTTTATGAAATTATTATTTCATTTATTCAGTTTTAAATAATACTTAAATTACTTCGCGGGTATTTATTTAGTGACTTCATTTCTGTTTTCGATTCGTATAATTTTATTACTTTGTTTTTTTAATATTTTGTAGTTTAGTATAATTGTTTTGTATATAATTGCTTTAAAATGCTTGTTTGCTTACAGTTTTATATTTATTTATTAATATTAGTTAATTTCAGGTAATTTTTAGTTTATTTAATTTATTTATATTTAAGTTTTTTATAAAGAATAATCATATAAATTAATGCAACGAATATTTATGATATTATTTATATGGCATGGTGAAATAATTCTTTATATTTTATTTTATTTTTTTTATTTTAAATTTAATCCTTTACCTTTCAGTTTAGGACTTCTTTTATACAAACTTCTTTTTGACTTAATTACTATTATTTCACTTCTCTTTGGTTTATTCTTTTTTTTATTATTGCTTTCAATGTTGGTAGGCCCCTCGCATCTTCATTTAATATATCCATTGTGTCTTCATCCCTCCTTAATTCCTTCCTACATTCTTTCAATACATGCTCCAAAGTTTCTAAACCATTTCCACAAATCCTGCACCCCTTCTCCTCCTCTTTTCTCCAATACATGTTCGCCCTTTCTTCATTTCCTACCCTAAATCTGGCAAGCAGTTTTCTCACGCCCCCTTTCAAATTTGCCGCTAAGTACCTTGGTGTACCTTCTGTTAACAAATTTTTGTATCTTACACAACTCTTTGACTTTTCTATTTTTATTAATCTTTCTTCCCTATCCTTTTCTGCCCCTTTGTCACATAACACTTTAATTATTTCTGTACTTTCGTTGGTTATTTTATCTCGTTCCTCTTTATCTAAGTTAACATTTTTCCAACATTTTTTCCTATCTTGCTCCCATTTTCCTATTGCATCCCTGCTTTCAGCTCTATCAATTTCCTTTATACATTCTATTACCAGTTTTTTATCTGATTTTCTCACCTTCATTTCATATTTTACTGCCCTTTTCATTGCTTTCAGACTTGTTGTCATTTCCTTTGTTTCCTCCATTACTACATAATCTGCTGTCGTTCCTTGTAATCCTACTACCCACTTTAAATATTTCCTCTTTACCCTATCTATCTCTATTCTTTTTTTCCATCCCCAGACTTCCGCTCCGTATAAACCTACCGATTCCACTAGTGACGTATATAATTTTATTCTTCTATTATATGAGTTTCTAAATATTTGTTCTCCTATCCCCCATGTTTTTCTCATTATTATTTCTTGTTTCCTTTTGAGTTCTTTGATATGCTTGTCACATTCGCCGTTTTTTTGTAGAATGAAACCTAAATATTTTATTTCTTTAACCTCCTCTATTTTAACCTTTCCCCATTTCTATTCCCTTTATGCATAGAGGGTCCTTTACCTTTCTCAAATACTACCACCTTTGATTTTTCCGGACTAATTTCCAAGTCTTTTAACACTATATATTTTCTAAATCTTTCCACCATATATTTTAATTCTTCCTCACTTCTTGCTATCAGTGCAATATCATCTGCATAACTAATTGACTATATTCTCATCTCTCCCACCGATATCCCTCCTAGAGGCTCACCTTCCTTTAGTGTCTCCTCTAAGTCCTTTATATATATATTAAATAATGTTGGGCTAAGTGGGCACCCTTGTCTAACACCTTTTGTTGTCCAAAATTCCGCCGATACTTCATTATTAACTCTTAACCTGTTTTTAGTTTCCTCATAATTTTCCAAAATTCTGTTTCTTAATTTTAAGTTTATTCCTATTTTTTTTCATGCATATTTTTAATTTTTCTCTATTCACCTTATCAAACGCTCCTTTAAGATCTCCAAAGAATACATACAGTTTTCCTCCTTTCTTCTTTATTTCTCTACTTATTAAATAATTTAAAACATAAACGCAGTCCATGGCCCCCCTATTTTCCCTAAATCCGAATTGCGTTTCACTTAACTTATCTTTGATCACATTTTTCAGCCTTTCGTTTAATATACTTGCGTATATCTTGTATGCCGTATCCGTTATCGTTATACCTCTATAATTTTTCACTTCTGTCCTTTCTCCTTTCTTAAACACCGGAGTTATTACCCCCGTTTTCCAACTTTCAATAGACCCTCCCTCTTTCCAAAGTAACCTCACTATCTGTTTATAAGATTCTGCTATTCCTGGAGTTGCATTTATCCAAGCCTCATTTTCAATGCTGTCTTCCCCTACTGCTTTTCCTCTTTTTAATCTCATAATCTGCCTGTAAAACTCTTCTTCCTTTATATCTTCTTCCTCATTATCTTCTATAATACTATCTGTCTCTTTTAGGCTTTTAACTACCCTCTTTTCTGTTCCTTCTAAACTTTCCAAAAAATGCTTTTTCCAGTCCTTCAGTTGTATACTTTCTTCTATGCTTTCCCTTTTATTTCTTCTTTCGTTTATATACTTCCAGACTTCTGCTTCTGATGTTATGGCTTCTATTTTTTTTCTTTCTTCTTTTCATATTCACCTTTCTTTTCCTTACACCATTCTTTGTACGCTTTTTTCTCCTTTAAATATTGCATTCTTGTTATTTGTTCATATTTATATTCTCTTAATTTTTTTCTGACTAATCTCTTCCTTTCTTTCCATTCCTTACTGTGCCACTTCCTTTGACCTAATACCCACTTTTTCCTCCACCTTTCAATCATTTTTCTTGCGTTGCAGATTTTTTCTTTTAACTCTATCCAAATTTCATTCTTATCTGATTTTTTACTACTCCATTTCCCTAATTCTTCATAATAGTGCTTTATTCCATCCTTAGTCCAGTCGCTTCTTTTTAATATGCTTTCTTCCTTATTTATTTCACATTTCTTTATTTCCCCAACTATAGACACAACTAGTGGCATATGATCCGATTCACTTCTATCTCCCATTATTAACCTTTTAACTTTATCTACAGCCTCAAAATTGACTATCACATAATCTATCACTGAGCTTCCCCTTTCCCCTATGTATGTCCACTCTCCTGCTTCCATCACTTCATCACATCCATTTAAGATCATCCATCCTCTTTCATTTAATTCCTGTAGTAATAGTGCACCTTCCTTATTAATTACTTTGTCCTTTGATTTTCTTGTGTATCTTTCTTTAACCTCACTTTGAATTATGCCCCCCTCTATACCAGTTCTCGCATTAAAATCTCCACCTATCATCAAGTATCCTTCCTCTTTTTCTTTTACACTTTCTTTCAAACTCCGCAATGTTTTTTCAATATCTCTGCTATATACAGTTACTACTTTCCATAGTTCATTATTTAATTTTATTTTCCTTATAGCTATATTGTTTTTACCACTTCTTCCCTCAATTTCTTTTAATTCTTTTCTCACTCCCGTTATGATTCCCCCCATCGCACGGCCTTTCACTTTTTCTCTCGTTGCTGGTTCGCATTTCCAATTAAATTCCTTAGGTAAATACTTTTTTGTTTTATTCCACTCTTTTTCTTCTAACCATGTTTCAGTTAGCCCAATTATGTCGAACTTGCCTAAAAATTCCCATACTTCATTACATTTGTTTTTCACTCCAGCAATGTTCCAATAACATACTTTAAGCTCATTCTGTACACCTTCATTTAATCCGACCTTAGCCGAAAATCCTCTTCACTAGCTCCCTCTCTCGCTTGCATTTCTTGTAAACCGTTATTTTGCTCACTCCATTTTAACCACCTATTATTTAATTGTAATTTCATATATCCTACTTTAACTATGTACCTTTCTTGCCTTTTTCTCTTCGCTATTTCCCTTATTTTTCTTTGTATCTCTCTTTCATTCCATGTCATATCGTCTTCTATGTAAATTTTTTCCATACCTAACCTCCTTTTATTTATCATTACTTCTTTTTTCTTGTTAACACTTTCAACTTCAGCTATTGTTATTTTCTTATTTTCGCTAATTTTAATGTTATGTGCTTTTACGATCTTTGTAGCCACATTTACTTTTTCTTTCAAGAATTCACTCACTGTTTTTTCTAAATCTTTATTTCCAAAGTTCGTTCCTTTTATTACTATGTTTTTTCTTTTATCTTCTCTTTCCTTTCTTTCTCCTTTTCTAGCCTGCTTATTCTAGAACATAATTCTTCTCTTTCCTTTTTCCATTCCCTTCTTTCCGTTTCATGTTTTTCTCTCAATAATCTTATTTCAGTCATCATCTCCGTCCATCTTTCTTCATTTCTTTTGTCACTTCTTTCTACTTCTAAAAAATTTCGGTGAATTTGTTATTATAAAATGGAAGAAAATGGTAAAAAAAAAAAAAAACTCTCTGATTACCTGTTGATTTACGTGCAGAAATAGTGTTCAAAATTTGAAAAAATCGGTCAAGTAGACTCACTTGGAGTGTTTGGGTGTTTGGTGGTCTGTAGCTGGAGTTATCCACTATTCGTTCCTGCAACCTGGCGAAACCATCAATGCCGAGAAATACTGTGCTCAACTAGATGAAATGCATCAGAAATTGATAGTCCAACGACCTAGGCTTGTCAACAGGGATGGAATGATACTGCTTCATGATAACGCACGACCTCATGTATCGAGAACAACGGTCCAAAAATTAAACGAGTTGTGCTATGAGACTCTTCCTCACCCTCCATATTCACCAGACCTCTTACCAACAGATTACTATTTCTTTAAACATTTGGATCACTTTTTGACAGGAAAAAGATTTAATAATGAAGCTGCTGTCAAAAATGCCTTCGAGGAGTTTCTTCGAACCAGAAACTCGGACTTCTACAAAACTGGAATAAATGTACTTGTATCTCGTTGGGAAAAGTGTGTTGCATCTATCGGTACCTATTTTGATTAAATAAATTGTCTTTATAAAAAGTTACAGCTATTTAAAAATTTATTACTAAATCGGCCATTTCACCTGCAGCAACCTAATAATAAAAATATTCTAAGGTGATCAATTATATGATATATATTGAATTATTCCGCTAATTTGTTATTAATCTGATGATATGAATATGTATATTGATAATGTAATTATGATCTGAATTGTGTGTATATTGATTGATAGTGATAATAATAATGATATATATTAACAATAATAATTTGATCGTAACGATACACTCTTCGGAGCGCCTTTGATGATTGATCAATCCTTTTTGATATTTGTAATGCTACTTCTGTGACAACACGATTGTTAATAATCTATGATGATCGATTAATGCATAGATATATGTTTTTTTTTTTTTTTTTTTTTTTTTTTTTTGTTTGTGTTTGTTGGCACGGGGAGGGGAAATCTTCAAAAGACACCCAAGATGTTAGCGGGTAGTGTCGGATTCACCAGTGGAAGCTGACTCCTAGCGAGAGCTGGCTTCGAGCTATCACTGGAACCTACCGACTAAAACCCCTCCCAGAGCGGGGCACAGTCGTTAGACTAAGACTCCCAACCTGAAAATAAAAAGAAGCGTGAGAAGGGGTGGGGGCCTCTCGTTAGGAGAGAGGCACTTACGCTGGGAGCGAAACTAGAGGGAGCTAATTATGGCAGCAGGTGACATGGCCTTCTGACTCGGTCAGAGGGCTTGCGGGTGAAGCTGGCAAGGGCATTAATGCTGGGGTTTGGGTGGGATTGCACTAAGGCCCAGAGGTTCGCAGCATATGTATAGGCTGCTTGAGGGATGGAGGGCAATCCGGTTTCTACGAGGATTTGTTTGTTCCTGATGAACCATGGGATTTTGAGGGCAGAGCGAAGTAGTCGCATATAGGTGCCATGGATAGTTTTTAGGCGATGGGGGAGGGTAGAGCCCCAGATGGGGATGCCATAGGAGATAATGCTCCTGATAATGGCGTTGAAAGCGCGGATTTTGGTTTTGGGTGAGATCTTGGGGTTGTGGAAAAAGGGTTTTAGAGAGGTAAAGGCGGCTTGCGCTTTGCGCTTGGTTGCTTTGATATGGGGGATCCAGGTTAGCCTACGATCTAGGGTGATGCCTAAGTATTTGGCGGTGGAACTCCACGGGATGCGGAGAGAGTTGACTCTTATGTTAGGCGGGGTGCGTCGCCTGTGGGAGAAGAAGACGGCGGTGGATTTAGCCTCGTTGATTGTGAGCCTCCATTTTTGGTACCACTCGAGGAGGGTGGGAAGAAACTTGTTGATTTTGGCAGAGCTAGCTCCGATGGTTTTAGTGGAGTCTAGGATGGCTATGTCGTCGGCGTAGAGAGCGGTGAGGATGGGTTCTTTGGATGGAAGGTCGTGGCAGAAAATGTTGAAGAGTAGGGGGGAAAGTTTGGAGCCTTGGGGGACACCAGCAGAGATATATACGGGGTTCGAGAAGGAAGTGCCAACGCGAACGCGGATTGTTCTATCAGCGAGAAAGGATTTTGTGACACCTATGAGGTAATCTGGGAATTTTAAGGTGATAAGTTTGTGGATGAGACCTTGGTGCCAGACTCGGTCAAAGGCCTGCTGGACATCCAATAGGAGCATCGAAGTATGGCGGCGTTTATTGAGGTTGTCGGCGATGAACTCGGCCACTCTGAGAAGTTGGTGGCCGGTGCCGTGACGACGGCGGAATCCGTGTTGGTAGGAGGGGAGAATATTGTTGGCGTCAACGTGTTGGTTGAGGCGGGCTAGGATTACGCTTTCGGCTACTTTGCTTAGAGCGCTGAGGAGGCTAATTAGCCTGTAGCTTGAGGCTGTGCTTAAGGGTTTACCGGCTTTGGGAAGACAGATAACTGTGGCTTCTTTCCAAGCCATCGGGAAATAGCGAAGACGCATCATGGCATTTGTTATATTGCAAATGGCCATGATGTGTTTGCGGGGGAGAAGTTTTAAGACGTTATTGTGGATGCCGTCTTTGCCTGGAGATTTTCTGTTCTTGAGGGCGCGGATGACGTTGGTGATCTCCTGCGGAGAAGAGGGGGCGATGGCGTCCGTGGAGAAATTGTGGAGGGCTAACTGTTTTTCTATTTGTTGATGACTGCTGGTTAGATGAGGGGCGCTTGGGAGCGGGGAGCATTGCTGGTGGAGAGGGGAGGCGAAGATATTGGCTTTGTCTTCGTCCAGCGTGAATGTGTTGCCCCCGTGTTTAAGGGCTGGCAGATGAGGGGTCCTATTGCGTAGGGCTCTTACTACTTTCCATACACTTTTGGGGTGCGCTTCGGCTTCTTCAATAAATTGATTGAAGGACGCGCTGCGGATTTCGGTAAGGCGGGCTCGGAGGTTGTGTTGAAGAGCGTTAAGAACAGGGCGGAGGGCCGGGTCTCTCCGGCGTTGCCATTGGCGCCGAGTTTTGTTTTTTTCCCGAATGAGAGATTTTACATCTGGAGGGAGGTTTTGAATTCTAGGGGAGACTGGGTGACTGGTGGTGGCCTGGAGGGAGGCTGAATTGATGTCGAAGGTGATGGCCTGGATTTCCCGGTCAATGTCGGAAGTCGTGTGAAGAGCTGCGCATTTGAATTGGGAGGATTCTAAGAGATAGCGAAGGTGAAGCTAGTTAGTCGAATGAATCATTATCGGGGTTTCTAGGGGGCAGCTAGGCACTTCCAGAATTACCGGGTAGTGGTCGGAGCTGAGTTCGCAAGAGGACCAGGGATCTGTTGAGATGTTGAGGTTCTTGGTAATGAAGATGTCTAAAATGTCTGGAGTGTGGGTTTCAATTGTTGAGTTGTACGTCGGGTCGTTCGGAGCTTCGATGATGAGGTGGTGTCGTAGAGCGAGGTTAAAGAGGGCGAGGCCGCTGCTGTTGCTTTGGAGACAGCCCCAGGCTGTGTGTTTCGCATTGAAGTCACCTGCGAGAATTGTGGGTATGTTGTTGTTACAGAGGGGCGGAAGATCGTCGAAGAGTTGGGTGTTGCTAGGAGGCGCGTAAACGGTGAAGATGCGAAGGGGACCGGTGGCAATAGTAAGCTCAGTGCCGACGATTTCGGCTGAGGAGCAGTTGATTTGGATGGCCTTGTGGCGGATGGATTTTTTGATGAAAATTGCTACTCCACCTTTGGCACCGCGGGGGCGGTCTCTTCTATAGGCCGCGAAATTAGGTATGAATAGCTTTTTGTCTGAAGAGAGGTGGGTTTCGGTGATGCAGGCGACCCCGATGTTGTTGTTTGCAAGAAGGTCTTGGAGCTCAGCGAGCTTGTTGTGCGCTAGTAGGCCGTTAGCGTTCCACGTGACAATTTTAAGGTTGTTGGGTTTACTAGCCATGGTGGGCTGCTTGGATGACGGAGGTGAGTTCGCTCATAAAGCGAAAGAAGAGATTTTGAAGCTGAGGTGACGCCAGCTGGGGTAGGGGAGGCTGCATTGTTGCAGGGGAGGCAGTTGGGGGTGAATTCGACGGGGGACCCCGGGCTGCATTAGCGTAAGAGAGTGAGGGTTGGGTGAGACGGGTAGGGATTTGTGATGGCTTGGGGATCGGAGCGGGTTGGGGGGCCGAAGATCTAGGCGTTGGGGGGGGTGGAGGTTTTATTCGGCGATGTGTTTTTTGGGGCTTTGGGGCAACCGCGATAGGTGGCTCGATGGTCACCTTTGCAGTTGGCGCAGGAGGGTTTCGCAGATTTTTTATCTTTGAGAGGGCAGGAAAGTGTATCGTGGTTTTCACCACAGAAGGCGCATACCCATGCGGCGTGACAGTAGTTGGCCGTGTGGGAATATTTGAAGCAGCGGCGGCATTGGGGGATGATTTTTGATTTCCTCTTTGGCTCAACTTTGATGTTGGCGCCTCCGAGGGTAGATAGATTGAAGATATTTTTTGAGAGCGGATTCGAGGGGTCGAGGTGGACCGCCACGAGGGGCCAGATTTTGTTGCCGTTTCTCATGCGGTGGATCCGGCGGATGGGGAGGTTTTCGCTGCGGAGCTCTTCTAAAAGTTCGGCATCTTCGATATATTCGTTGACACCTCGGATGACAACGATGAGGTCACGGTCTATAGGGAGTTGATGAGTAGAGTACTCAATATTTGATTCTTCCAATCTCTTGGAGAGAATGCGAAAATCGGACACTGTTTTGGGGTAAACGCGAACAGAGTCCGTTGTGTTGATGACGCGACGGGGGAGAATGCCGTTTTTCTTGAGTGCGGCATTCAGTTTGGGCCAGATTTGCTTCTGACGGATGATGATAGGTGGCGGGCTGCGCTCGGGCGCTACGTCAGGCTCTGAGTCGGATTCAGAGCTGCTGCTGGGGGACGGAGAGATTAGGGGGCTTATTGTGCGTTGCCGTTTAGAGCGACGCGAGACTTCTGTGAAGTCGTTGTGGTTGGTGCCGGGGTCGGTGTTGGTGATTGATTCACTGTCCATGGGGATGGAGTTAGGGCCGGCCACCTGCTGCCGAGAGAGGGCGGAGGGGGCTCTGGGTGGATCAACGTGGGGAATTTCGGGGGAGGCTGGTCCTTTACTGGCTTTTATGAAGGCTGCCAGCTTGTCCAGCTTATTTTGTAGATCCAGAATGATCTGGATATATTGGGACTGGGACAGCCCGATGAGAGATTTTCCCTCCATTGTGTGGCAATGGAGGGGGAGGTCAAGCGGGGCGAGAAACTAATAGGTGGGGCTCTTAGAAGAGCTGATTGAGCGGCGAGGGAGGGGGGAGACTACGTTTAGAAAAGCACTTATAAGTGCTGATTTTATGTACAAAATACTGAAGTAAAATAAATTTTTAAAATAAAATAGAATAAAATGAACAAAATGAACAAAATGAAATAGAATGAATGAATAAAATAAAATGAAATAAATAAAATGAAATAAAATAAACTAAAATACTAAAATACTAAAATAGTAAAATAGTAAAATAATAAAATATAAAATATAATACGTTTGGAGGCTCTTAAAAGGGCCGATTGGGAACGAGATGCCGTGGTTGGCGTGGAAAGCTCAGTGCAGGCGAAGACCGATGTGCGCTGCACAGCGGTCGGCGCAAGACTGTGGATGGATGAGTGCATAGATATATGTATTATTTATAGACTTATATACTAGACTGCGCGCGCTGTGAGAGGTTTTAAAGAGAACATTAAAGGACGGAGATAACTTGGGAGGCGTTTTGTCTTTCTCGCTTGGCAGGAAGAGTGGGGAAGATGATAAGGGGAAAGTGTTCCTTCCCCTCGTCTATTTGTTATGGTTGCTTATATTATGATGTCCTTTTCACGTAGTTCTTCGCTCCCCCGACCAACCTCCACGTTAGAGAGAGACACGACGCCTCCCGCTATTGTTTTCTCACTTTAATGTTGTCTTCAAAACCTCTCACAGCGCGCGCAGTCTAGTATATATAAGTCTATGGTATAATTTAATTGCACTAATAGTATACAGATTAAAAAGTAATAAAAAATATCTAAAATTAATATTAAAATTATCGATTTCTATATTAGTATTGGATTTTATTTATTCTGTTCAAAAAAAAAAAAAAAAAAAAAAACCTACCTTCCTTTGTAACAGGTCTTGTCAATAAAATGTAAGAATTGATAAACACATTTTTGAAAAATAAAAACAATGAGGTTTGTCCATTCTTTTCAAGTGATCAAAGTTATTTTTCGATACTAGATATAAACCATCGATAATCGGTTGCAATGAATCATTTTTATCGTACTTTGAAACAATTTCTTGAAAAGTTTTACCTTATGGTTTATTAATTGTCATTACAATTGTAGCTTTCTGTTAGAAAATCAGTAGTCAAGAAAAGTAGAAAAAAGGTCTACTTTTTTACATGTAATAATTCTTTTATTATTATTCAAAGGATGATTTTTGTAAAATTAGTGCAGTAAATGCATTGATATTACAATTGCGAATACGAGTAGTATAATTTTAATATTTTCTCCAAATTTTAACGTATCGCGTAATTTGAAACACATTACGTAAAAAGTGAGAGAGAAGTTGCAATACTTGTGCTACGTAAGAGAGAGAAAAGGAGGAAAATAAAGAAATATTGCATTGTACTGCTGCATGAAAGAACAAAGCTACATACGAAAGAGAGAGGGAGTTGCATTCATAATATGAGAGAGGCGCTGCTGCATATGAAAGAGAGAGAAGTTTCGTTTGCCGCGTCGCATAGACAAAAAGCGCTGCGTGAGAGAGAGAGAGGGAGAGAGAGAGAGATAGAGAGAGATAACGAAGCAACAAATCTAACGAATTTAAAGCAAAACAATATAAATTACGATTTAAGTAAAAAATGTTAACATTAAACATGTTGTTTATTTTTCTTTTTTACCAAAATTAACGGTTCTCAATTAACGAGGCTCGATGTAAGAAGTTTTAATTGTAAAATATTGTCAATAATTTTATATGTCTATTATTACAAGTAAACTATAGAGAAAATATTTTGTATTTTAATGCTCCTACACTTACACATTCCTACAATATCATTTCACGCTTTACAAAACGTTTATTTTTCGACTTGTAAATTTTCTATAACGTGTAACCTCTGGAAGCTGTTACCCCCTCCATCAATAATAGTGACTCGCTCATTCGTGCGGCGTCGCTCACTGTACAAGTATATATAATGGGGCCCTGCCGCTCCCTTGCATCAGTTCAACTTTGTTCTGTCGAGAACAATTACAAATTACAAATTAATTCCTTCGCGAGCCGATATAGGGAAGCTTTGTCCTTGATACATTGTCAACAAAGATTCAGTTGTTGATCTTTTGAAAGAGAATCACGTTAAACGCCATGAGTGCTAAGTACGCGTCGCGCTACGAGGCTGTGTTCCTTTGCATCCACCCGAAAGGTCCCAAAATGTCGCAATCAGCGGCTGCTAAATATATGAGAAAGTCGAAGGCATTTGTACAGAAGTGGATACAGCGTTATAAAGTGGCTAAAAATGTCGATGATTTACCAGAACGTGGCTCGATAGGAAAAGTGAACAAAAAAGATGATAAAAGCATAGTGAATCTGTTTTCGCGGAATCCTGCTTTAACACTGCGGCAAGGACAAGCAAAATTAATGACAAAAGGTTTAAATATATCCTACGAAACTATCCGAACCCATCTTCGTACTCATCATCTGAAATGCCGCAACACAATGAAGAAGCCTCTGTTGACTGAAAAACATGTGACAAAGCGACTCGCTTGGGCGCATGAGAATATTGACAGAGATTTTGAAAATGTCATTTTTACTGATGAATGTTCTATATGGGCACGTTCTGTCCTCACGCGAGCCTGGTCAACTTCCACCAATAGGCTTGTTCAGCGGACCGTAAAACATGGAATAAAGGTGCATCTTTGGGGCTGCTTCTCAAAGCAGGGATTCGGCACTTTGCACCTCTTTACTGACAACCTAAATGCCGAGAAAATGATAAAAATCTACAAAAAGGCTTTACTGCCATCTGCC
The DNA here is from genome assembly GCA_949987625.1 of Chalcis sispes. Classification (NCBI taxonomy): domain Eukaryota; kingdom Metazoa; phylum Arthropoda; class Insecta; order Hymenoptera; family Chalcididae; genus Chalcis; species Chalcis sispes. Next base: position 65,054,966 of record OX465096.1, on the reverse strand, counting down.
AAACGATGGTTCATCACAAAAAATGAAGATTGGATTCTGCAGGAGGAACACCGCAGCAAGCTCTGTACTCAGTGGAAGACTCAATCTGGCATCGTTACATTGGATTGGCCGTCGCAGTCGCCCGATGCAAACCCTCTTGAAAATGTGTGGGCATATATTAAACGGAAACTTCGTGGAAGACGCACATACACTTTGAAGCAGTTGTCTTACGAAATTCGTCGGATCTGGAGATCCTTGCCACTAGAATACGCCGTCAAATTAGTAGAAAGCATGCCTCAGAGATGCCAGGCAATTATCGACGCCGGTGGTGACTGGACACATTATTGACCGAATTGCATCATTGTTCGTAATGTATACAATGTATATATAAATATGAAAGTTTCATCAAATAAAGTTTTTTATAAATTAACACGACCACGCTCTTACTTGACAGACTGTATATACTTCTTATATTGAATAATGTCTGGACGCGGCAAAGGCGGTGGTAAGGTGAAGGGAAAGTCAAAGACGCGATCCAACCGAGTTGGACTTCAATTCCCTGTCGGTCGTATTCACCGTCTGTTACGCAAAGGAGACTACGCGGAGCGCGTCGGTGCCGGTGCTCCGGTCTACCTTGCAGCTGTCATGGAGTACTTGGCCGCTGAAATTCTTGAGTTGGCCGGCAACGCCGCTCACGACAACAAGAAGACCAGAATAATTCCACGTCATCTCCAATTGGCCATTCACAACGACGAGGAATTAAACAAACTCCTCTCTGGAGTGACAATCGCTCAAGGTGGAGTGTTGCCTAACATTCAGGCTGTACTTCTACCCAAGAAGACCGAAAAATTATCTTAAATTGACAATTTTATTTTTGACTATGCAAACGGCCCTTCTTAGAGCCATCAATATTTTTTACACGTATTTATAACTATTTTACTGTTCATAAAATATTTGATTATAACTAAAAAAAAAAATTTATCGTTTCAGAATAAATATTAGGGATATTAGTTATATATGTAGTATTTTAATCATATTAACATGTCAACTTGAAACTTTTTACACATTTAAAAATGTGATTTCCTTTTTATTTAAAAGTAAATTTATAAATAAAATTTATAATTAAAGAATTACGATACTTAATGTGAATATAATAAATATTTGATTGTAAAAGAAAAAATATGATGTATAGAATTTTAATTTCCTTTCAAAAAATTTGATATGCTATGTCAATGAACAATTAAAATGCAACGTGTAGTTAGTTTCAGTGCTAGTGAACAGAGACCCTTTTAGAACGAGCAATTATAATAGCAAGTAAAATATAAAATAAATAAATAAATAATTAATGTTATCCTAATAGGAAACGATAACTAAATTATGCATAACGCATATCTCGAATGCCATATAACTGCTTAAATTAAAAATTCATAATATAAATTATACGTATTTTTTCAAGTCGTGCAACTCATTTTAGTTATAGTAGTAATATCTAATCTATTTAATTTATCGACCGAAGAATCCCTTTGCTTAAAATTCTACGTTTAAATATTATTTTCTTTTTAAATAAAATCGGCCCTTCTCAGGGCCAGCAAATATTTAAAACATTGGAACTAATGTTGTGCAAAGTACTAAAAATTACTAATATTATATATAAGCATAAGTTGTGTTAAATGTCTTTGTAAAACCTTAACACGTCTATTACAAATTTTAGTCATAGTAATATTCAGTTACTTTGTTTAACCAAATGTATTGTTTTTTAAAATGTATTTCACTTATATTTTTAACACAATATAAGCAAATAGTACGTATTTTGGTAAAAAAAAGATAAAATTAATTGAATTATTTACTTTAAAATAAAGTAAAATATTTTTATCGCAATAGCACAAATCAAAATTGGTTACCAATACTTCATTTTAAATAATACAATATTTAACTGAATTAACTTAAATAATACAATTTTTCAACTGTTTAATTTAAATAAGTAAAACAAACACAATCGCTCGAAAAGTAGAGTAGAGAAAGATAGAGCAGGAGAGCTCGAATCGTTGTTTTGTATTGAGAAGTAGAGAGGGGAGCCACTTGTACAAGAAAGCTTGAATCGCTGCGCTGCATTAAGGAGTAGAGGGAGAAACGTTCTCTTATTGGTGCGCGACAGCTCACGAAACTGAATAAAAAGGCACGCAAATGACCGATTCAGTTCGTTGGTCGATCTTCAATAGGCAACAGTCGCTTCACTTTCGTGCATACATATATAACATAAATAGTGATAAAAAACAGTGATATTTGTAAATCATTGTCATTATGAGTGACACATCGTCGAGTCGTGTTAGAAAAGGGACGAAAAAGGATACTGCGTACGTAAATCGACGGAAACGTAAGCGACCGTTAAATCGCCACGAAATCGAAAAGCCGGAAGATTTAAATGTCAGCGCATCGGCAAGGAAGTTGATAGAGAAAGATAGTAATGACATTGAAGTGGATCCTACGTTTGGATATCATATCGTGAACTTCGTTACAGTTTTTGCCGCCATTTCTAACGTCGTGGTGTGCAAAGAATGCCACTCTGATGTGCGTTTTACAGAAAGCAGTAAACGAGGCTTAGGTTTTAAAATCGTTATATCCTGCGATAACTGTGATAAAAAAGAAATACCGAACAGCCCATTTATTAAGAATGCTTACGAAATTAATCGCAGAATTATTCTCGCCATGAGATTGCTGGGGATTGGACTGCAAGGCATCAGAAAATTTTGTGCGTTCATGGAATTGCCTCGCCCGGTCTTCCAATCGGTTTACGACACAATCATTGAAAATATTTTGGCTGCATCAGATGTTGTTTCCAAAAATAGTATGTCCAATGCAGCGAATGAAGAAAAAAGAATCAGTAACGAGAAAGGAGAAAAAAACGGTATCACGGTATCGGGTGACGGATCGTGGCGAAAAAGGGGCTTCTCATCTCTATACGGTTTAGTTTCCCTGATTGGCTGGTACACTGGTAAACTTGTCGATGTTTTAGTTAAATGTAAATATTGCAAAGCGTGCGAGTATTGGCAGAAGAAATATGACACCGACGAATACAAAGAGTGGGCAGAAAATCACGCCGCCGAATGCCAAGCAAACCATGACGGATCAGCGGGAAAAATGGAGGTCGATGCAGCAATTGAAATGTTTCAGCGCTCTGAAGATCTACATGATGTCAAGTATGTGAGTTACATCGGCGATGGCGACTCCAAAACCTTCAAAGGTATCACGGATGCTCAACCGTATGAAAACATCACGATAACAAAAAAAGAATGCATCGACCATGTTCAGAAACGCATAGGCACCCATCTTGAAAGTTTCAACGCTACTGTTTGGGCTATGGTACCAAAAGGCTTGAATTCTGGAAAAAAAATAATTGACATCGGTACGAACATCGCAACATCCGTTTTCAATGACGGATTGATATCAGTTTTACACATCATCGAAGTCATGGGGATGAAAATCGGCCCGAACAGCTACAACCTATGCGTGGAGGTCGACGAAAAGCGTATCAAGAAGGCGGAAAAATCTATTAGTGATGGCGCAAAACAGGCCCGACTCGACTTGAAAAGTATGCGGGAAGGAAAAGAAGAGTTGGAGGTAGATTTAGAAGGTCAACTGTACGGTGCAGGCATTGCAGATTAGAGGTATATGAAATTTTCATATGGTTTCTCAGTACTTAAAACTTTAAACGCGTTTTTCTCGAAACCACTTTTTTTGAGCTCGCCGAAGACATAACTCGAGCAAATCTTTACCGATCGACTTGAAATTTTGACAGTAGCTTTGAAATATCTTTCTCCGCGGAGCTACGTAAGATTTTTTATTTTATATGGCTTAGTTTTTTTTATCGGAGATTTGATAGCGTTTTTTTTTGTTAAAAATTTAACTTTATTTTCAAACATGCACCATTTTGTGAAAAATCAATACATCGAAAAAATCCTACGTAGCTCGCTAGCTGTTGTTATATGAAAACTAAAAAATTTTGATTTTTTCTTCCAAGTCAAAAATTAAGGAGTCTACGTTTTCTGCCATCGACACGCTTTCAAAAATAGGCGCCTTGGGGCATATGCTGCGCAGCCGCCATTTTTAAATATTTTTTATTGAAAAAATTACATTTTGTACTTTTTTAGTATTGCTATAAAACCTACTTTACAGATTTTCGATTGATACTTTTATTCAGCCAACATTAATTCCCGAAAATATGCCTATTTTTTTGTGTGCTACTGTGATTTCCCCCCTTAACGATGACTCCGAAAGCAACTGGAAAAGCTATTAAAAAATCTGGTAAAGCCCAGAAGAATATTACCAAAGGTGACAAGAAAAATCGCAAGAAGAGGAGGAAGGAAAGTTACGCCATTTACATCTACAATGTATTGAAGCAAGTCCATCCGGACACTGGTGTTCCCAGCAAAGCAATGAGCATCATGAACAGCTTCGTCAATGACATCTTCGAGCATATCGCCGCTGAAGCTTCTCGTCTTTCTCATTACAATAAGAGGTCGACCATCACCTTCCGGGAAATACAAACTGCTGTCAGACTTTTACTTCCTGGTGAACTTGCGAAACACGCTGTTAGTGAAGGCACTAAGGCTGTTACAAAGTACACTAGCTCAAAGTAAATTAATCAACTAAAAATTAAACGGCCCTTTTCAGAGCCAACAATTATTTTTAAACGTATGCTCATTTATTCATTAAATGAATTATTTTTTACGTTGATATCTCTGCAAAAAATATTTTAATTAAAATTTTTTTTTAAACAATTTAAGTTTAATCGATTGCAATGCATTTTATCGGTATTAACTTGATAGTTTATTTTTAGCGGGGATGTTGATAAAATATTTTAAAGATCAAGTGAAAATTTATTGAAATCAGATATGTAAACAATATACAAAATAACCTTGTCCGTTGCGTTGATCGCAAATTATCAAATATTTTAGAAGATTAAACACTCATTCAAGTTTGTTTTCAAGTCATTCATGTTACGAAACTTTAATTTATTTGTTCATTATACTTACGAAATATAAAACTTTTTACTACTTTTAAAAATGTAATTTTTCTTTAACTAATTTTTAATAACTAAGTGAACATTGTTATAGAGGAAAATTTCACGCGCATAATATACAAAGAATATTACAAAAATTTTCCCGCCATTGTGCTGTCAGTAAGTATAGGTTATAATTTACTGCTTGTAAAACTATTTTATTTATAGTTTTTTCATAAAATACATAAACATTTATTGTTTTGAAATAACTCTAGTAAATATGATTTTATTTCGTTATAATAAAATAGTAATCAAGGTTGAAAAATATTTGATAAAAAATGTAATTTATATCTATACATTGTTTATATTCAGTGGCGACATTCAATAGGTTTTAACTTGCAACGCACTAACACTGTACTTAGGTTTAAAACGTTTAATTTCAAGTATAAAAAATTTGTCAATGTTGAAAAACTTTCTTATACAATGTATTTACAATATAAGAAATTGTCAAGCCAAAAATCTAATCGCTTACATTTTTAAAAAATTTGTAGAAGATGCAATTACGGATGAAGTAAGTTTTTAAAATCAAGTTTATCTATTTTTCTTATAATACACTAATGTATATTTTTTTTCAAGCTTTGTAAGATGGTTTTATAAGTACTTCATAAAACTGAAGTGACAAAAATGTTGGATGATATTTTAATAGCATTTTCTGAACTTGAGAAATGTCAAGATAAAAGACTAAAATTAATAAAAGCAGTATTTGATTCATTGCGAATAGCTTTAGTTAATAATAAGCATGCAGATAATATTGTTAGTAGAATCGCAGTTGATTTTGTATTATTTGATAGATCTCACCTCGTTAAATTTGTTGATTATTTTGTAGACAGAATTCGAAACAACGATGATAATTTCATGAGGTTAATTTGATTTTATTACATTATTTTAAATATTATTTTTCATAAAGTTGATTTTGTTTCTATACGTTTAGTTGGAAAGATGTTTTGCCAGTGTTGATAGAAAAATTAGAAGAGGAAAAATCTGTAAATTACAGGGGATTTGATGTTTCTGGTCAAGAATACAAAATAATTGTCATTCGTTCAATTGTGATATTGATTGGGATAATAAAATTTTAACACCATTAGCCAAAATGTTTATGTAGGTCCATTTTTAGTATTTTTAATAATATATACATTTTAATATTATAATTTATTTTAATTTTTGAATGAATATATTTTTAATTTAATGTATGTTTTTCATTTACAAAATATGAAATTTTCTTCTTGCAAATTTTCTTAAATTTATATTTGATTTATATATTATTAAATAAGTATTCTTTATAATTATCCAATTGTAATATTTACTTTAATTTAATTATATTTCAGAGTATTAACAAAGTATTTTTTTTTACAGAGAATTGATTTTGTATATGAAGGATAAAACAATTTTTGATTTAGTTGTGAAAGCTTTAACAAATAAGTTAATGAGTGTACATATTAATGAATTACCTCCTCTAGTTCATCAAATGTTAAAACTAGGATCAGAGCATAATATTGTTTTGTTATTTTCAACTCTTGCAAAATATTTTGCACAACATTATGAATCTATATCCGATAATACTAGTGTTGAAGGATCTTGTGATTCAATAAGTAATCAAAATTTATTTTCTTTAAAAATTTTGATACCAATAGATTTATTAGACTTATGAAATACAATTCTTAATTTATATTAATTTGTAATAATAATCATTGTAAATGTTTTGTACAAATTAGTTGCTTAAAAAATATTTAAAATAGATTTTTTTTAATATTCATTTTAATATTCATTATTAAACGTTATAGTTTCAACTAACATCACTTTGAAAGAACTGCAAGATGCTGAAAGTACAGAACTTTATTTTATTTATCAATCTGCATTGGATAGTACAAAAGGTGCCATGGAATATTTACGTCAACTCAAAGCTTTAGTTAATGCACCAGAATATATTTTGGATTCTTTTGTAATGTCAATATTGTTATTATTATCTGGCTTATTTGAAGATCAAACTTTGCAGATTTTAAAACAAGCAATAATGCGACATATACAAGATGTAGAAAATCAGAACAATAGAGCATGGCTAAGAAGAGTTTTATCTGATAATTTAGATGTTATGGAAATAATTTATGAAGTCATTAAAAATAGGTATTGATGGTTCATTTTTTTTATGTTATTTAGTTTAATCAATAATTAGTTCAAACACAACAATTTTACAGCAATCATGACCGTCAGTTAGTTCTCAAGGATATGGTAAACTTTGGTTTTATTTTATCAAACATTGAACTTAAAACTGGTGCAGAAAATAATCTTCCTTGGGAATATGGCTGTAAAATACTTAAAAAATAGCTAGAAAAAGACATGATGCTGGTGATACTATCCTCGAAATTCTAGTGGCTAAAATAGTTGGAGCAGGCCCCAATATTTCTCAATATACAGGTGAGTTTAATTCGATTTTTTTAAATATAAATCTTAATAGATTTCAAATTGGGAATTACAAATAATTTAATTTTAATTTATTGTTTTTTTATTATTTCAAAGTTAAAAGCTTCATTATTTGTAGATTGCTTGGGTTATAAGTGTCAAAAAGTAGCAATGACAGTTTTAGAACATCAAGTTCATATAACAACTTTATTAGAATTGCTGCTGGTGATACCTGGAAATTCAGCAATAAAAATTTTGAGAGTTATACTGCCACTGATTCGAATATCAGGTTCTATTCGTGATGATCTCATCATGATACTTGGTAAAGCTTTGTATCAAAAAGGTACAGAGACTCGACAAATGGCTGTATTCGGTTTTCTTCAGTTACTAAAAAATCTTAAACTTACTACATTAACTGCTTTAAGTCAATCAGAAGCACTGTCTTCTTCATATGTAGCTTCTTTGTCTTCCCTTTTTACACAGGTACAATATAAAATATGCATGCAAGTAAAAGTAGGCATAGATTAATTTTCTTTTATATTACAGTAATCTTTACTCATAACATTAATTTCAGTATGCTATTTTAATATTTTTAACAATCTATGTTATAAAATATGTATTTTTTTTGTAGATATTACATTAAAAATTATTGTCACTGTTTTTTACAGGCCACTTTAGAAATACCATCACAAAGAAGTTCATCAAATCCATGGCATAATACAAGCTTATGTCGTGAAATCCTGGCTATGTTAAGTAATGTTTTTGTCACGAACTTGCAGTACGATCTCACTTATATCAAGGTACAACGGAAAATGTTATAAATGTTTATCCATAAAATATTTTAAATTTATCAATATTTTTAATTTTCAATTTCTAATAAATAATTTGATTTATTATATTACTAAAAAATTGAAGCGAATTCTAAAAATTTATATTAATTTATATTAATTATTAAGTTTTACAGCTTTACTATGGTATTCTATTAAATCAAGAATTAACAGAGTATGTAATGTAATAGAAATGCTTTTAGAACATTTTTTCAAATATTATGAAAAGAAGGAAGAAATTTTGCCATCTATTAATTATGAAAAATGTTGTTCTACCCATGGCGTTGAAGTTGTTCTTCAAGAACCTTTGGCCGATCTAATATTTGCATTGCAGAAAATTTACTTCAAGGTTGCTTCTAAAGATTCTCCTAGAATTGATTCATTAGCTTCTATTCTAGAATCGCTGTGTAAAAGAATGTCACATCTAGAAGTTGAACATTTGGGAATTGTAGCTTCTATATATTTTTGGTGTTTGATAATTTAATATTGAAATAATTGATTCTTTAAAACGCTATTTCCGCAAATTTTACATACTTAATTTAATAGAGTATGCACATTAAATAATGAAATTATCAATTTTATTAATATTTCGTTTAGTTGTATTTTTTAATATTTTATTTTTATATTTATTCACACAAAGAAGACACGAGATCTACTTACATATATCTCACTTCTTTTGATTTTTATTAGGATGAAGAAACTAATTTACTCGATAATACACCAAAAGCTCAACAAAAATTAATTATCGTAAAACTATCAATTTCAATCTATGAGTCATTGATTGCTTATAAAATTGCTTCTTGGTCTGTGGCTAGTGAAAATATTGGACAGAGTGTAATTGTCTTATATAAGGGATATTTAAGATTTGTGGATTATCTAAAGAAGTTTGGTAAATTAAAAAAAGGTGGCGGCAAAAGCAAAAAAGATAAAGAAAAGGATTTTTTTTTTTTTTCTATTATCCGAAGACGATGGAGAATCCATTTACGGACCGTGACGTGAGCCATCGGGGCCCCTCGTGTGCGGGACTCATCTGACATTGTTTTGTCAGCCCTACCCACTAAACTCCCATGTCTTGTTACCTCCATATTTCTCCTTTTCCTTAGACTAAAAGAAGAGTGAAGAAAGATCAAAGGTGCCTGTCGTGACCCGCGATAGCTTTAAGAAGCAGAGAGAAAAAGGTCGGATATTTTGCCTTAATTTTCTTCGCTCTTGTTTCCACCGTTCACAGTAAAAGAACGTGTGTTCCGCGTTGTCCTTGTCATTGTTACATACTAAGCATTGAGCACTTGCGACCTTTCCCATCTTTTTTAGATAGCTCCTAAAGAAACCGTGACCCGAAAGAAACTGTGTGAGGTAGAAGTTTACCTCTCCATGGTCTTGGTTTGTCCATGGTTCCAGCTCCGGGATCAGGCGAGCAGTCCACCTTCCCCGTGGGTCTGCTTCGTATCTCCTTTTCCACTTGTTCATCGTGTTTCTTCTTTCTTCAGCTGCTATTACCGCTTTGTCGATCTGCTCGTTTCTTCTTTTGGCGTCTTTTCTTCTATCGTAGATGTTTTTTCTTTTAAGCGCAAGGAGATCAACGGGGACAACACCCGCAATGACCATTACCGCTGGCTCCGAGACTGTGCGGTAGGCACTGCATATTCTGAGTGCAGCGGTTCGTTGCACTTTTGCCATTTTCACCCTGTATACTTCAGTTTGTGGGGTGTTACCCCAGATCTCCACTCCATAATGTAGAATGGAGTTTGTCACTGACATAAGAAGTTTCCTCTTACTTGCTTTTGGTCCACCCACGTTTCTCATTAGCCGACTGAGCGATTCTGTTGCCATCGCCGCTTTGTCTGCGGATTTTCTGATATGATCTCCAAAACTCATCTTCGTGTCTATGTTTAAGCCATGATACTTAATAACCTCTTTTGTTTTTATTAATTGATTTTCAACTTGAAAATTTTGAATGTTATTGAAGGTCTCTTTATGTTTTTTTGTGAGAAAGATCAGCTCTGTTTTTTCGGCTGCTAGCTCTATATTGTGATCGTCTAGCCATCTTCGTAGTCTACGTTCAATATCTTCTTTACTTCTGCCTGTAATGACAATCGCTACGTCATCAGCGTATCCAACCAGGTTACACCCATCAGGAAGGGCCAGCCTTAGAATGTCATCATACGAGATGTTCCATAACTCAGGGCCTAGAATAGAGCCTTGAGCCGCTCCAGTCGTCACTTTTTTCGATTTTGAGCCTTCCTTTGTATCATAAAAAAGCTCGCGATCTTTCAGGTATCCTCTATCATACGAAGCAGATACGGAGGAATACAGTATTACTTTGCTTAATGGCGTTGGTGAGTCGTTTTCTCGCTACTCTTCCCTCAGCCTTGCGTCGTTCTGTCTCCACTTCGTCGGCGTGTCTTCTCGCTCGCTGAGTGCGTCTTCGTAGCCCTTGGCATTTCTTCCTCAATTCAGCGATTTCTGCGTTCCACCAATAGGCTGGTGGTTTATTTCCCTTCTTTGATTTTCTGATTGGCATTGACGCGACACAGGCTTTCTGGATGCGATTCATGACTGTATTGACCATCGCTTCAGCGTCCTCGTCCGTCGTCAGTACTAAATCCGTGATTTCTCTCTCTGCCGTCTTGATAGCATTTGTGAAAATATTTTTATCTATTTTCGCTAGATTCTATCTTGCGATGCTCTGGTGTGTATTTCTCTTTTCTGGCTGTCCATTTGAAAAAGTGATATAAAGGCGATCACTGTGGTTGTAATCCTCTATTACCGTTCAGTCATTTATGGAGCTAACTATATCCTCTAAAGCAAAGGTGATATCAGGCACCGTTTCTTGGTGTCCGTCTCTTCTAAAAGTGGTAGATCTATCGTTTAGTATCGTGAGCCCGAGTCTAGCTGCCATGTTTAGGACTCTTCTTCCTGTTGAATTTGTTTCAGATGAATCCCACTCTAAAGCTCTAGCATTGAAGTCACCGCCTACCATTAAATTTCCGTCCATGAGTCGTAGAGCATCCTCTAGTCTGTCGACTTTCTCTGAGAAGTCGTCTATTGGCCCTGTTGGAGTAAGGTAGCAGCTTACATAAGTGATGCTGTTCATTGTCCCCCATACAAAACCTTTGCCTTGTCCTGTCTTTGAGAAGCTTAATCTATTAGTGTCTGGTATCCAAATCACAGCCACATTTAGGTTATCGGCGATCCACGTATCTGAATCTCTTTTTACTTGACCTGGTTCGTTGATGAGTACGATATCGATCTGCCTGTTTTTGACTATAATATCAAGCAGGCCATTTGTCGTAGGGCTACGGTGGATGTTACCTTCAAGAACTTTCACCATTTCGTCTGTTTGTGGGTCTTAATGTTTCCGCTTTATTCCAGGCCTGTCGATATGTTTTACACTGTCCCGTTCCTGACAGATGTTTCAGGTCGTCACCTTCTACACCAGCGTCTCTGCAGTTTAGACATCTTTCTTTGTTCGTGCATCCAGACGCCCTATGGCCGTCTTGTCCGCATTTGAAACAATACTTGCTTCTATCAGTGCCCGAACATTTTTGTGCGACATGACCAAAGGCGAGGCATATAAAGCATCTCCTGACTACTTCGCACTGTCGAATTCTGCAACTGAAAGGGCCAACCTGCAGGGATTTCTTTTTAATAAAAACTAGAGCGTCTCTAGACGGCAAGACGACGAAGACTATCACCCGTTCTCTTGTATTTGAGTGTGATAAGGTTACAATTGGATCCTCGCGGAGATCTGGAAAGACTCGTTTTACTGCTGTCTTCATTTGGTTTTCTGTTATCCCGCTGTTCAGATCGTATACCTTCACCGTAGTTTTTGCCGGCAGACTTTCCAACTCGCCAGTGGACTCTACTGTCTTTTTTAAAGCTTCTGCTGCGCTGCCTATATTGTTTCTGTTACCTTTAAATTTAATTAGAAGTTCGCCTTTTCTTGTTTTGCTGACCCTCCCTATTTTCGGCCCGTCTTCTGGAATATACACGTTGTTAATTCCTTTAAGGATATCAGCAAAAGTTTTCCCTGGACTCGGGATTATGAGCACCGCATCTTGAGGAGGTCTCGTTCTTCTCTTTCTCCTCTTTTTCCCCTTCATTTGTCTTTCTTCATGCCACGATATTCGTTGTGTTTTTTCGGCGTGTAACCGATTTCTCTGTGTCCGTCGAAGCATCTGGTTTTGCTTATGGCCCTGTTTCTGCTGTTGCTCCCATTCGTTATCGTCTGGGGTTATAGATGCAGCAGATGCGGTCGTATACGCATCGCTGTCCCGATTGTCCAAGGAAATTTTGCTGCCACTTCTTGACCTCAGAAGATGTAGAACCTTCACAAGGAGGGTATTTCTGTCGGTTTTTGCTATTTTACTTTTTTCCAGTTCTATTCCTGTTGGGCTAGTTTGTTTCCTCTTAGAGCTATGTATAGGATTTTCATTGTTCTTGCTCGCGATTTCCCTCGGTTCTCTTATAAAGAAAAGGATAAGGATAAAGATGTAAATGATACTACGATTAAAAAAGTCGAAAGTCCCCATACTATTAAATTGCCAAATACTGTTATGGATTTTGATACCATAAACAAGAGCATAATTTTACTCTACAAGTTAGTTTCAACTTAAATGTTGTATTTTTTTCAAAATTAAAAAAGAATTGTTTATTATTTTTTTTTTTTTTTTTTTTTTTTTTTTTTTTCTGCAAAATATTTTTTTGGATGTAATAGTTTGATTCTCTTTTATTAGGAATTTTATTAAAATTTACTAATTAAAAAATTAATATGAAGTACTTAGTTATTAATTATTTAATTTAGGTAAAATTTATTGTAGTAATTAATTGCTAACAACATTGATTATATTAAGTATATCGTATTCAAGTATAATATAAAAATTGCATTTACAAATATATTTATCAATTTATATAAATAATATATATTTATTAATTTTAATATTTTTTATTTCTCAAGTCAATCAAACTCTTGGTCAACAGCAGCGCAGTCAAATGCTATTAGAGGACGAATTGAATTTCATGTTTATATTCTGCAAACCTGTTTACAACTCTTTTCAAATGTAAAAACATTGAAAGATTGTGAATTAAAAAATTGTTTGGAACAAAATAAACAAAGCTTTATTGCTATTGGAGAGTAAGTATGACTTTTTCTTAAGAATTGAGAAATGTATGATCAATTAATTTTTATAGTTTAATCCATAAAAACTAGTTAAAAATAACTAAAAACACCATGTAGAAATCTGAGTAATTAAACTTTGATGCATAATAGCATAAAATTTTGTTTTATGAAAATTATGATTTAATATGAAAAAAAAATTTTTTCAGAACTTCATATAAACATTTACTGAAAAATTTAAAACAAGTAAGTTCATTCAATGAACATGTTGCAGGACTAGGATTAGAGTGTTTTAAAGAATGCTGTGACATTATGTGTACCCTTAATTCATCTGAATTACCATCTTTTCTTGAATCAGTTTGTAAATATAATATTCATGATTGTTAAAATTGTTAAATAAAGAATAAGAAAATTAAAATATGAATGATTGAATTATTGCTATTTACATTGTTAGGTGGTGTTGATAATTCTCAAGAACTTTCGCTTCAATTGTATGAATTAATTTTATTTCTGAAAGATATATTTTTATCAGAATTAACTAGAGCGCAGTCAGAAGAATCAGAAGTCTTAAAATATCCCTTGCATTTAATAGAAACAATTTCCAAACTTGTACAAAAAATTGTGTTTAATAAAATGAAAGCAGAAAAAGTATGTATTAAATTATATCATCAAATAGTAATAGCAAGCAATCATTATTTATACTTTTAATTCTTTTAGATGTTTGATTGGCTGAATGAAATTATTGAGAAACATAAAAAGTTGATCTACAAGTTTCTGCTACAATTATTCAGTTAATTTTATGCCCGAAAGTCTTCGGTTTACTCAAAGATTTTATCCTTTTTTAGAAAAGCATAGAACCCTTGAGTATAAAAATAACAACGTTACCAATACTTAGTCATCTGCAGCACTTGCAAAATGCCCTCGATTGGAAGTTTTGTAATTTTTTTGTTACTTTGCCTTGATTTCACACATTGATAAAAAATAAAATCAGTTTAAATGTTAAATTTCGAATTTATTAATAATTATTCTTACATTGGATAAGAGTAATCTACGATTGTCGTCTTCTCAAGTCTGAAATCAAGTGTCTTCTGCCTTTTTTTTTTTTTTTTTGTTTGTGTTTATTGGCACGGGGAGGAGAAATCTTCTAAAGACACCCAAGATATTAGCGGGTAGTGTCAGATTCACCAGCGGAAGCTGACTCCTAGCGAGAGCTGGCTTCGAGCTATCACTGGTGCCTACCGACTAAAACCCCTCCCAGAGCGGGGCACAGTCGTTAGACTAAAACTCCCAACCTGAAAATAAAAGAAGCGTGAGAAGGGGCGGAGGCCTCCCGTTGGAAGAGAGGCACTTACGCTAGGAGCGAAACTAGAGGGAGCTAATTATGGCAGCAGGTGACATAGCCTTCTGACTCGGTCGGAGGGCTTGCGGGTGAAGCTGGCAAGGACATTGATGCTGGGGTTTGGGTGGGACTTCACTGTGGCCCAGAGGTTCGCAGCATAAGTAGAGGCTGCTTGAGGGATGGAGGGAAGTCCGGTTTCCGCGAGGATTTGCTTGTTTCTTATGAACCAAGGGATTTTGAGGGCAGAGCGCAGCAGTCGCATGTAGGTACCTTGGATAGATTTTAGGCGATGGGGGAGGGTAGAGCCCCAGATAGGGATGCCGTAGTAGATGATGCTCCTGATAATAGCGTTGAAAACGCGGACTTTGGTTTTGGGTGAGATCTTAGGGTTGTGGAAGAAGGGTTTTAGAAAGGTGAAGGCGGCTTGCGCTTTGCGCTTAGTAGCTTTGATGTGGGGGATCCAGGTTAGCCTGCGATCAAGGGTGATGCCTAGGTATTTGGCGGTGGAACTCCACGGGATGCGGAGAGAGTTAACTCTTATGTTAGGCGGGGTGCATTGCCTGTGGGAGAAGAAGACGGCGGTGGATTTAGCCTCGTTGATTGCGAGCCTCCATTTTTGGTACCACTCGAGGAGGGTGGGAAGAAACTTGTTGATTTTGGAGGAGCAGGCTCCAATGGTTTTGTTGGAGTCTAGGATGACTATATCATCGGCGTAGAGAGCGGTGAAGATGGGTTCTTTGGAAGGAAGGTCATGGCAGAAAATGTTGAAGAGTAGGGGGGAAAGTTTGGAGCCTTGGGGGACTCCAGCGGAGATCGGTACGGGGTTCGAGAAAGAAGTGCCGACGCGAACTCGGATTGTTCTATCGGCGAGAAAGGACTTTGTGACACCTATGAGGTAATCAGGGAATTTTAAGGTGATGAGCTTGTGGATGAGACCTTGGTGCCAGACTCGGTCAAAGGCTTGCTGAATCCAATAGGAGCATCGATGTGTGACGGCGTTTGTTGAGGTTGTCGGCGATGAACTCGGCCACTCTGAGAAGTTGGTGGCCGGTGCCGTGACGACGGCGGAAGCCGTCCTGGTAGGAGGGAAGAAGATTGTTGGCGTTGACGTGTTGGTTGAGACGAGATAGAATGACGCTTTCGGCTACTTTGCTTAGAGCTCTGAGGAGGCTAATTGGCCTGTAGCTTGAGGCTGAACTTAGAGGTTTACCGGCTTTGGGTAGACAGATGACTGTGGCTTCTTTCAAAGCGATCGGGAAGTAGCGAAGACGCATCATGGCATTTGTTATATTGCAAATGGCCATGATGTGTTTGCGGGGGAGAAGTTTTAAGACATTATTGTGGATGCCGTCTTTGCCAGGAGACTTTATGTTCTTGAGGGCTCGGATGAAGTTAGTGATCTCCTGTGGGGAAGAGGGGGCGATAGTATCCGTGGAGAAGTTGTGGAGGGCTAGTTGTTGATTGATTTGTTGGTGCATGCTGGTTAAATGAGGGGCACTTGGGAGAGGGGAGCATTGCTGGTGAAGTGATAAGGCGAAGATATTGACCTTGTCTTCGTCCAGAGTGAATGTGTTGCCCCCGTGTTTGAGGGCTGGAAGATGAGGGGTCCTATTGCGTAGGGCTCTTACAACTTTCCATACACTTTTGGGGTGCGCTTCGGCTTCTTCAATGAATTGATTGAAGGACGCGCTGCGGATTTCGGTAAGGCGGGCTCGGAGGTTGCGTTGAAGAGCGTTGAGAACAGGGTGGAGGGCTGGGTCTCTCCGGCGTTGCCATTGGCGCCGAGTTTTATTTTTTTCCCGAATGAGGGATTTGACATCTGGGGGAAGGTTTTGAATTTTGGGGGTGATTGGGTGACTGGTGGTGGCCTGGAGGGAGGCTGTATTGATGTCGAGGGTGATGGCCTGGATTTCCCGGTCTATGTCGGAGGTCGTATGGAGAGTGGAGCATTTGAATGGGGAGGTTTCTAGGAGATAGCGAAGGTGGAGCCAGTTTGTCGAGTGGAACATTTGCGGGGATTCCAGGGGGCAGCTAGGCACTTCCAGAAATACCGGGTAGTGGTCGGAGCTGAGTTCACAGGAGGACCAGGGATCTGTTGTGATGTTGAGGTTCTTGGTGATAAAGATGTCTAGAATGTCTGGAGTGTGGCTTACTATTAAGGAGTTATAAGTCGGGTCGTTCGGAGCTTCGACGAGAAAATGGTGTCGTAAAGCGAGGTTGAAGAGGGTGAGGCCGCTTTTGTTGTTTTGGAGGCAGCCCCAGGCTGTGTGTTTAGCGTTGAAATCTCCTGCGCAGATTGTGGGTATATTGTTGTTGAAGAGGGGGGGAAGGTCGTCAAATTGTTGAGTATTGCTAGGCGGCGCGTAAACAGTAAAGATACGAAGGGGACCGGAGGGCAGAGTGAGCTCGGTGCCGATGATTTCGGCTGAGGAGCAATTAACTTGGATGGCCTTGTGGCGGATGGATTTTTTAACAAAAATTGCTACGCCGCCTTTGGAACCGCTGGGGCGGTCTCTTCTGTAGGTCGTGAAATTTGGCATGAAAAGTTTTTTGCCGGAAGGGAGGTGGGTTTCGGTGATACAAGCGACCCCGATGTTGTTGTTTGCGAGAAGGTCCTGGAGCTCAGCGAGCTTGTTGTGCGCTAGTAGGCTGTTGGCGTTCCACGTGACAATTTTAAGATTGTTGGGTTTACTAACCATGGTGGGCTGCTTGGATGGCGGAGGTGAGTTCGCTCATGAAGCGAAGGAAGATATTTTGAAGCTGAGGTGACATCAGCTGGGGTAGGGGTGGCTGCGTTGTTGCGGGGGAGGCAGTTGGGGGTGAATTTGACGCGGGGCCCCGGGCTGCATTAGCGTATGAGAGTGAGGGTTGGGCGAGACGGCTAGGGATTTTTGCTGGCTTGGGGATCGGAGCGGGTTGGGGGGCCGAAGATCTAGGCGTTGGGGGGGTGGAGGTCTTATTTGGCGACGGATTTTTTAGAGCTTTGTGGCACCCGCGATAGGTGGCTCGGTGGTCGCCTTTGCAATTTACACAGGAGGGTTTTGCAGATTTTTTGTCTTTGAGAGGGCAGGAAAGTGTTTCGTGGTTTCCACCACAGAAAGCACAGACCCAGGCAGCGTGGCAGTAGTTGGCCGTGTGGAAATATTTGAAGCAACGGCGACACTGGGGGATGATTTTTGATTTCCTCTTTAACTCAACTTTGATGTTGGCGCCTCCGAGAGTAGCGAGTTTATAGATGTTTTTTGAGAGTGGGTTTGATGGGTCGAGGTGGACCGCGACGAGGGGCCAGCTTTTGTTGCCGTTTCTCATGCGGTGGATCTGGCGGATGGGGAGGTTTTCGCTGCGAAGCTGAACAAGTAGTTCGGCCTCTTTAATGTACTCGTTGACACCAGGGATGACTACGATGAGATCACGGTCGGCTGGGAGTTGGTGGGTAGAATATTCGATATTGGATTCTTCCAGTCTCTTGGAGAGGGTACGAAAATCGGACACTGATTTGGGGTATACTCGAACAGAGTCCGTTGTGTTGACGATGCGACGGGGGAGAATGGCACTTCTGAAGTCGGTGACCAAGATTACTTGAATACTAATGAACCGATCTTCTTGAAATTTTGCAGCTTATTAAATACATAAAAATGTAGTCTTTAAACGTTCGATTTTTCGTTAAAATCGAACCATTAACTTTGACTGTCCGCCATTTTGTGAAAAATGAATATTTTTTCAAATCCTTCGATTAAAGGCTAGTTTATACTTATATTTAACTAAATCTATCCACATTTTTTGTTTCAGATGATCCACTTTGCCGCAATGTTGGTCACCGCAAACCGTATAAATAAAAACACTATTTCATTGGCGGCCATTTGCCACTTAACAATGTAATATTTTGCAATAAAAAAATTACTGAAAGTTCTTCAAGATGTATTCTTTAAGATGATATAATAATCGTTTAAAAAAATTTTGTAGTTTTCTTTAAAAAAATTCATGAAAAAGGCCTTTTTGTTGAGCTACAAGTGGGGGTAACCCCTTAACTCAGTTCATTTCAGTTACATTGAGTAACCATGACTGGTCGCAGTAAGGGAGGAAAAGGTTTGGGAAAAGGAGGAGCAAAGCGTCATCGTAAAATTCTTCGTGATAACATCCAGGGTATCACCAAACCTGCCATCCGTCGTCTGGCTCGTCGTGGTGGAGTTAAGCGTATTTCTGGATTAATCTACGAAGAGACTCGTGGTGTCTTAAAGGTGTTCCTCGAGAACGTCATCCGTGACGCGGTCACTTACACCGAGCACGCAAAGAGGAAAACCGTTACGGCTATGGACGTAGTGTATGCACTTAAGAGGCAAGGCCGTACTCTTTACGGTTTTGGTGGTTAAATTTCTTAATCTTAATAAAAAAAATTGGCCCTTCTCAGGGCCAGCAAATATTTAAAACATTGGAACTAATGTTGTGCAAAGTATTAATAATTACTAATATTATATATAAGCATAAGTTATGTTAAATGTCTTTGTAAAACCTTAACACGTCTATTACAAATTTTAGTTATAGTAATATTCAATTACTTTGTTTAACCAAATGTATTGTTTTTTAAAGTGTATTTCACTTTTATATTTTTAACACAATATAAGCAAATAGTACGTATTTTGGTAAAAAAACATAAAATTAATTGAATTATTTACTTTAAAATAAAGTAAAATATTTTTATCGCAATAGCACAAATCAAAATTGGTTACCAATACTTTATTTTAAGTTTTATAATAGAATTTATTTCTCTACGCACTTGATGTAATTAATAGTTGATCAAAATTTTAATTTACTCAATCAATAAACATTCAGTAGATTTTTTTGCTACCGTGACTTTCAAGTATTTCTTGATGAAGAGTAAATTCTTGTCTACGTCGACTTTGTAGTAATTGGCAATATACTTTTTGATAGCTTGTAAAGACGAGCCTTTCTTATCCTGTAAAGCAACGATGGCGGCGTTAAACATTTCCGAAGCTGGAGGATGAATTGGCTTGCTCGCCGTTTTTTTGCTGCTGTGGTTTTTTGTTTTCGTCGCTGCTTTTTACGAAGCTGGAGCTGGAGATAACTCCGCGGGAGAAGTTGCTGCGACTTTTTCACCATTCATTATTGTTCGAGATCTAAGAACTTCAAACTATTGATTATACGGCTTAAAATCATTAGAAACCCAACTTTCCTGCTTTTGAATCATTCCCAACGCGTGTAGTCGCTTGGAAATGGTTTGGCGGGTAACTTCTAATACTGAAGCAAGCATATTTTTAGTTTGGGATGGATCCTCGTTGAGCAATCCCTTCAATTCAGTGTCTCCGATGATTTTTGGCCTCCCTTCGCGCGGACGGTTCCTTATATCGAAATCACCAACTTTGAAGCGACGAAACCAATCACGACACGTTGTTTCACTCAAAGCAGCATCTCCGTAAACGTTTGGGAGCTCCAGCTTCAGCCGCCGTTTTATTCGAATGGAAGTAGAAAAGCAACATTTCCCGCAAATGACGATTATTTCGCACAAGCTGAGACATTTTAACACAACCAAATGTATACTACGCCGAAATCACTAATGTCTCAAAGCGATTTGTTTACCATATATACACGAGTAGTATAATGCTTGCTTCATGACATTTTGGATATCGAAATCGACAAGCACTTACTGTTGAAGCCATCTCTTAACAAACAGCGGGAACTTAGTTGCGCACCTAATAGTTTAAATTATTATAAACATTATATTAATGTTTATAAAACCTTTTACTTTTTTTATTTTAGCAATTTTTAATGTAGTTTTCAAAGCAAAATAAAAACGTAATACTTTATGTAATAATAAAAAAATTAGAAGTATTTCAAGTGGCCTACACTCGGATCACTTACTTTTGTTGAAAAATTTACAAATATAGCGTTAATATTATAAATAAAAAAAAAAAAAAATAATTTTAAATAGATGACAGTTAAATCTAAACGTCACTTTATCAAAATCAATCATTTGCTTTTATAAGCTAGTCAACTATAATAATTAATTTGAAATTTTTCTTAAAGAAGATGTCAGCGTATCTGTCACAGTATGTGTACTCTTATGAATTACGATGAAACTTTTAGACATTGAATTTTACAATATTTTCAGACCTTTTAATTTATGAATTTATTATACTTGAAAATATCTTTAAAATTTTATTATACTAAATATTTATGAAATATAAATAGAAAGTAGTTTTTTATACTGTTGTGACGATTTTCTATCGACAGCAGAAAATTTTTTTTTTTTTTTTTAATGTAAACATTTTTTATCTAGCTACTTCTTAGCTGAAGATATCAAATAATTAAGGGATATAATTTATAATCTTTTTTTGTCCATTTATTTTTTTTGCATTTTGTTAAGTTAACAAACTCTTGTTATACAAATTATTTAACTTATTGATAAACAGTGAGTTATGCAATAAAGCCGTTGTACACACAACTAGAAAAAATTCATGGAATTACGAATTTGATAATTCTTTCATGTTGAGAATATATTTGTAAACAAGAAACCGAAAGTTACCAGAGAAAACAGAACAGAAAAGGGTATAGGTTAAAAAAAAAAAATGCACAAGGTTATATATATTTATATGATTAGACAGAAGTTTTCTACACTATTAGGTAACGTCGGTAACGAAACTTTTGCTTAAGTTGGCCATACATGTTTTTTAATTTTTTAAATTAACTTCTCCTATTAATATATTTTAAAATAATGTTCAATCATTATTTTAATTATTTATCTTACAATAGATGACCTATTAGTATTTTTTTTCAAAATAATTTTCTAAATCTACCTTAATTTTTATAATAGATTTTAAGTCTGACATAATTTATCTTTTATTTATTATTATTTATTTATTTATTTTTTTGTAAGCGATAAGTTTCAAATAATTTGTATGTAAAAAACATTGCTCAAATTGATGGATGAAGGTCAGACATTGTGAAACAATATTATCGAAAGTTAAATATTTATAGCCAATAGATAGTCCAATTGTTAATTCTGCAAAAATTTGAAATTAAATATGTACTAACATTAATATAAAAGCGAATTAAAGAATATCAATTTTAAAATTTTTTATTATTTCTATGGAAATGTACAAAAAAAAAAATTTTTTTTTTTAAGATGGCAGTCTGGGTCATTTTTTTTTTTTTTTTCAAAAAAATCGATTTCCTAAAAACATGATTTTTAGGTACAGTCTGTCAAGTAAGAGCGTGGTCGTATTAATTTATAAAAAAATTTATTTGATGAAACTTTCATATTTATATATACACTGTACACATTACAAACAATGATGCAATTCGGTCAATAATGTGTCCAGTCACCACCGGCGTCGATAATTGCCTGGCATCTCCGAGGCATGCTTTCTACTAATTTGACGGCGTATTCTAGTGGCAAGGATCTCCAGATCCGACGAATTTCGTAAGACAACTGCTTCAAAGTGTATGTGCGTCTTCCACGAAGCTTCCGTTTAATATATGCCCACACAGTTTCAATAGGGTTTGCATCGGGCGACTGCGACGGTCAATCCAATGTAACAATGCCAGATTGAGTCTTCCACTGAGTACAGAGCTTGCTGCGGTGTTCCTCCTGCAGAATCCAATCTTCATTTTTTGTGATGAACCATCGTTTGGCAGATGGCAGTAAAGCCTTTTTGTAGATTTTTATCATTTTCTCGGCATTTAAGTTGTCAGTAAAGAGGTGCAAAGTGCCGAATCCCTGCTTTGAGAAGCAGCCCCAAAGATGCACCTTTATTCCATGTTTTACGGTCCGCTGAACAAGCCTATTGGTGGAAGTTGACCAGGCTCGCGCGAGGACAGAACGTGCCCATATAGAACATTCATCAGTAAAAATGACATTTTCAAAATCTCTGTCAATATTCTCATGCGCCCAAGCGAGTCGCTTTGTCACATGTTTTTCAGTCAACAGAGGCTTCTTCATTGTGTTGCGGCATTTCAGATGATGAGTACGAAGATGGGTTCGGATAGTTTCGTAGGATATATTTAAACCTTTTGCCATTAATTTTGCTTGTCCTTGCCGCAGTGTTAAAGCAGGATTCCGCGAAAACAGATTCACTATGCTTTTATCATCTTTTTTGTTCACTTTTCCTATCGAGCCACGTTCTGGTAAATCATCGACATTTTTAGCCACTTTATAACGCTGTATCCACTTCTGTACAAATGCCTTCGACTTTCTCATATATTTAGCAGCCGCTGATTGCGACATTTTGGGACCTTTCGGGTGGATGCAAAGGAACACAGCAGAGTATTAGACATGATGAGAACACATGAAGATCAGATTGGAGTATTCATTGATCAGATCGCACTAAGACGAGATAGACATCGAGATCAGGATCACAGATCGACAACATAACCTAAAACCCAAATCATTATTATTCATATTCATATTACTATTATAAAATCACTCACTACACATATCTTTACTAATATTATTACTAAAATCAACATCCATATTAACAACTATATTTACTAATGTTTTCATATTAAAATATATTAATCATTTAATTATAAACAATATTATTATTATTAATCATATAAATATAAACTGTATTATTACTTTTAATTACAAAATATATAATTATCATTATTATTATTTAAAAATACTATTATTATAACTATTATACACGTTAAACATGCCTCAGGCCGACGGCAAAGAAGCCGCACCAAACCTGTCGAAAGATGAACAAATTACAGCGTTGCTTAACCAGCTTAACAAAATGTCGAACAAACTAGACGAAACCCTAAACAAATTAAGCACGCTACAAGAAGACCTCACAAAAACAAACACAGAACTAGCCGAGCAACGCCGTATCAATGAGCAGCTTAAGGCAGAACTTTCAACTAAAAATAAAAAGAAATACCATGGCTCAAAAAAACGCAAGGTCCGTACCTCTTCATCCTCATCAAAATCGTCCGGCTCGTCAGACAAAACAACAGGAGAAGATGACTACTCAATGGAACACAACGCCTCCTTCGACCAAAAGGAAGACAAAGAAGAAGAAGAAGATAACGCCTTCCCAGCACTACCACCCCCGCAACCCTCGATAAGCTTGCCCGAGCTTTCAATACCCCCAAAACCAAAAAACAAAAACGATAAGTCCTCAACAGACATACCAGATAACAAAGATCAAGCAGAGACCATAACACAAAACAACAAGACAGTGCCAATTATCATCAGAGAACCCGCAAAGTGGCCACTAATACTAGGACTTACGCAAAAAAATAACATTACACACAACTCAGCCAAAAGAGTGTTCCTGGGTATCCAAGTTATACCAAAGACTCCCACAGATCACAGAAAAATAACAAAACTTTTAACAGAGAAGAAAATAGAATATCACACGTACATACTACCAGAAGACAGGCAACTAAACGTAGTGATTAGAGGACTGTACGGCCTCAGCACTACCGACATCACAGAAGACCTTAAGGCCCAAGGTTTCCATCCCTCAGAGACAT
The DNA here is from genome assembly GCA_949987625.1 of Chalcis sispes. Taxonomy (NCBI): domain Eukaryota; kingdom Metazoa; phylum Arthropoda; class Insecta; order Hymenoptera; family Chalcididae; genus Chalcis; species Chalcis sispes. Next base: position 65,030,754 of record OX465096.1, on the reverse strand, counting down.
TTTATATCAAATCGAAAAACGGCCCTTCCAAATTAGTAAAAGTTCTCCTCCCAAAAAGAGAAACCAACATATTTAATATAAAATCTATCTGCCACCTCATCTGCAAGGTAGAAGCATAACGCCCGCGCACTGGTCAAGCCATGTGCCACAACTGCCAACAATTCGGGCACTCGGCAATAAGCTGCCTAGCGCAACCCCGTTGCATCAAGTGCGATCAACCCCACCACTTTTCAAAATGCTCAAAGAGCGCTGAAGAAAAACCAAAGTGCGTAAACTGCGGTGGCGAACACCCAGCTAACTACGGGGGCTGCCCTAGAAACCCAAAGAACGCTAAAAAATCCTTCGCGCAGATTGTAGCATCTCAGACACCCTCTCAACAGGCAAACGCACATGTACAAAAACAAACGCCAACCCCAAAACCCAATTCACAAAATACAAATATCCCCGACATGGGACTGATGTTTGCCAAAATGCAAGCACAATTCCAATCAATGATGCAGGAAATGATGGCAAACATGGTGCAAACAATGCTAGCGGCCTCACAAAAATTCACCAAAAATAACAACAACCACTAATGGCACACAATAATCACATCTCAATACTCACATGGAACGCAAACTCAGTGTTCCAAAAAACCGGTGAGCTGATGCAATTTATATTCGATCATAAATTTGACATCATACTCATTCAAGAGACATTTCTAAAACCAGGAAATCGGTTTCGAATTCCCAGCTATAACACATACAGAAATGATAGACTAACGGGAAGAGGAGGCGGCTCGGCCATCCTCATAAGACAAAATATAAACCACAATCTTATTATCACACCCGACCTACAACACATAGAAGCCACAGCAATCGAAGTGCGAACTGAGTTCATTAAATTCATCGTCATATCAGCATATAACCCACCCAAAGGAGCCCACATGCATGACGACCTAAGAAAACTCTTCGCCTTTGACGGACCAATCTTCCTAGCAGGCGACTTAAACGCAACAAACCGTCTGTGGGGAGCAATAAGAAATAACCAAGCCGGGACTGTCCTAAACAACTTCATCATAAAAAACCAACTCAACTTACACGCACCGAACGAACCAACCCACTTCGGATATAAACACGGCCACACGCTCGACATAGCAATCTCCCGTAACATCACAAATAACATTCGCCTTAAAGTCCTAAACGAACTCTCATCCGATCATAAACCGGTACGTTTCCTAATAGAAAACATATACATAGATGCCCCAATGCATGAAAAAAAGATCACAAATTGGAAAGCCTTCCAAGACACACTGGCCAAAGCAACTGTCACCCCAACACCCGACATATCCAACAACATAGATAACATTATCCAAGACCTCACAGAAAAAATAAAATCCGCAAAAGAAGAAAATACATCTACATCTCCAAGAAAGGAAACTAACCCCTACGAACTCCCACGATCCATCAAACTACTCATCAGGAGAAGGAACAAAATCAGGAGACGAGCTAACTTCACAGGCGACCCAAGTCTACGTACAACAACCACCCGACTAACCAACAAAATCCAAAATAAAATCAACACCTTCAGAAACGAGCAATGGGAAAGCTTTCTACAAGACCTAGACCCAGGCTGTAATAGCTTCTGGAGAGTATCCAAATATTTCAGACTAAAAAACAAAATCAGAGTTCCACCAATACACGGTCCAAATGGCATACAATATGATAATGAAGGAAAGGCAGAAGCCTTCGCAGACTCACTCGAAACGCAATTCAAAGAAAACACATCAGACGAGGAAGATTACGACTCTATAGATGAAATATCGGAATCAGCCGACAGACTCTTGAGAACCGAAACCCACAATTTAAATACTTTACAACAAACGAACTTACTAGAAATCAAAGGACTCATACAAACATTAAACAAACGCAAAGCACCAGGTCCCGACACAATAGACAACACCATGTTAAAATGGCTACCAGATAATATCCTACAGCTCTTCACAGACATAATAAACACAATAATGCAAACGCGGAAGTATCCCAAAGCCTGGAAAGCAGCAACAATTATAGTCTTTCCGAAACCAGGAAAAGACCTATCGTTCCCACAAAACTGGAGACCCATCAGCCTCCTCTCCTCACTTTCAAAACTAGCAGACAAAATCATACTAAATAGACTCAACAAAATCCTCATAGAAAGAAAGATAATTCCAGAAGAGCAATTCGGATTCAAAGCCAACCACTCCACAGAACTACAGCTAGTCAGAGTGGTACAGCACATAAGAACAGGACTAGAACGCAGGCAATCAACAGGCCTGGTCATGTTTGACATTGCCAAAGCCTTTGACAAAGTCTGGCACGCAGGACTAATACACAAGATGCACAAACTCAACCTACCACTACAACTCACTCAAATCATCGGCTCTTACATCAAAAACAGATCATTTCAAGTCAAAATAGATAAACACCTCTCAAGCCTGCGACAAATCGAAGCTGGAGTGCCCCAAGGATCCCCCATCTCCCCGGTCCTATACAATCTCTTCACTGCAGACATCCCTAAGCTGCCCCCAACCATAAAACTCTCCCTATACGCAGACGATACATGTATTCTTACCTCAGCAAGACAAGCTAAAACAATCACCTCTAAACTTCAAAAATCAATCAACACTCTTCTAAAATATTTCCAAAAGTGGAAAATCCGCATAAACCCGGATAAAACACAAGCCATTTTCATAACCAGAAAAAGAAGACAGAACCCCCCACCACTAATCATCAAGAACGAACCGACAGAATGGACCAAGACAGCAAAATACCTTTGACTCACTTTCGACGACCGACTATCATGGAGACAACACATACAAAACAAACGAGGACACAGCATAGGCCTACTATCCTCCCTATATCCGCTACTCAAATCGAAAAAACTCAACCTAAAAAACAGATTGCTCGTATTCAAACAAATAATTCGGCCAACGATACTCTACGGAAGCACCGCCTTCTATCAAACAACTAAAACAAATAAAAAAGCGCTTCAATCCTTTCAAAACCGCGCACTTAGAAATATACTAAATATACCATGGTATGTAAGAAACACAGAGATCCACAAGGACTTCAAGATATAAACAATTGACAAATTCTTACGCGACAAAGCACTAAAACTATTCGACACAATAGACAACCATGACAACACCACCCTAAAAACACTGAAAAACACAACGCAAAAACAAAATAGTAAATACCCCAAAATCCGCCAACTAATCATACCCGAATAAATTACCCGCCAAGCTCAGGTAGGCAACCTTCTGCCCACAAATAACAGGGAGTCAAAGTGCAAGCTCGCACTAACTCCATACACCCCAACACTCCAAGGCAAAGGAACACAGCCTCGTAGCGCGACGCGTACTTAGCACTCATGGCGTTTAACGTGATTCTCTTTCAAAAGATCAACAACTGAATTTTTGTTGACAATGCATCAAGGACAAAGCTTCCCTCTATCGGCTCGCGAAGAAATTAGAGCAAAATCTTTCATTACCTGTCAATGAAGTCGACCACGCTCTTACTTGACAGACTGTACTATATACATATAGAATTAGTGTACAAACTTTTATTTTGGTCAGGAAAGCCAAGAAATATATATATATATATATATAATGCGATACAATGGAGTGTGTGCGAGCGCGCTCAGCAGGTGTTTCGACAGCTGTTTAGTACCAATAACAATACGTTTCGTGTTTCCCTTTATTATTCGATAAATATATGCTTTTTGTAAGATTTTTTTTAGTTAGTAAACAGTCGAAGGTCGTCTTTCATGTCGAGAGCTACATATAACGTTATATTTTCGATTATTATTTCATAGTACAAATTTGAAAAATGGATAAAAAAAGTACAAAATATGACAATTCGAGGGGAGATCGTAAAAAAAAAGAAGTTTTCGAGGTAATCAGCATACGGTTGAAATGAATACAAGTGCTACAAGTGCTTCTGCTACGAAAATTTGAAAAAAAAACCCTGATTTTGAAGTAAATGTTGATCCTACTTTGCAGTACCATATAGTCAACTTTGCTTTGTTTTTGTATTTGCAAAACATTCTAATGTGTAAAACTTGTAAGAGTGATGTGAAGTTTTCAAAACGTGCTGAAAAAGGATTAGGCTTTCAATTAGTTTTACAGTGTAAGTGTGAATCAGATTCGTATATTTCAAGCAGCCCACAAATTTATTCTTCTTACGAAATAAATCGGCGCTTTGTATTTGTCATGCGTTTACTTGGTATTGGCTGTCAAGGTGTAATTAATTTTTGTGGATTGATGGATATAGGCAAAGGGTTCGGTAAAAGTACTTATTATGACTCAGTAGAACACATTTGGATATCAGCATCCGCTGTTGTAAACTCGGTATTTAAAAAAGCAGTTGAAAAAGAGAAAGAAAAAAATGAAGCCGCTGGTAATTTGAAAAATCATTTGACAGTTTCTGGCGACGGCTCTTGGGCTCGTAGAGGTTTCTCTTCTCTTTTCGGCATAGCCACTTTAATTGGAAAGTTTTCTGGTAAAGTTCTCGACGTTATTCTGAAATTTAGTATTTGTAAAGTCTGTGAAGGATGGAAAAGAAAAGAGAACGACGACGAGTATGAGATTTGGTACGAAAGTCATAAGCCAAATTGTGCCGCGAATCATGAAGGAAGTGCCGGTTTAATGGAAGTTAATGGTATCATTGAAATGTTTAAAAAATCGGTAAGTTTATATAATGTTTTTTATGAATTTTACATTGGCGACGGTGATACAAAAACATTTAAACAGTTACAAGATATTGAACCTTACAGTGGCGTTTTAAGTGTAAAAAAAAGAGTGCGTTTTACACATTAAAAAAAGGATGTCAAACGAAAGCTTCAATTCTTGCGTTTGGCATATTGTTCCAAAACATATGTTCGCGGGGAAAAAAATTGTTGAAATTGCCACTTATTGTGCTGCGTGCACCTATAATGCAGGATTTCAACCTTTATTGAAAATTATTGAGGTAATGGGAGTCACTATTGGGAAAACTGCAGTAGATTTTGCGCAGCAACGCGATGCTCAGCGTATCGGCTCTGCCAACCGCCGCAGCCTTGAAGCTTCAAAGTAGCGCAGGACTGAGCTCAGGAAGGAAAAATCTCATACAAATGACCTTTTTGAGGAGGAAGAAGGTATATTATATGAAGCAGGAATCGCTGATTAAGCGTAAGATGTAAGTTTTACAATTTTATGTCCAATTTTACATTAAAACGCGTTTTTTTCTAAACAACGTTTTTTGACCTGGTTGACATGATTTTTAAAAATCTATATTACCGATCGGGCTGAAATTTTAACTGAGTATTCAGGACATGTATAGCTTCAGCCCGTATCAGATTCAGAATTTTTTATACATTTTTAACAATTTTGTTAAACAATTCTGTTGCAAAAAACAGGTCAAAATATTAAAAAGTCCGCCATTTAGTTTTTTTCGTCCAAAATGTTTAATTCTGGTAGGGGCTATAGCCGATCGACTATTTTTCAAATTGCCGTTTGAATTTTTTGTTTCAGGCATTCCAGTCATGAGATAGCGTGTCAGCCATTTTTGTTTACGTCTCTGTTGCAGCCGCCATTTTGTAAATAAAAATGAAAAAAAAAAAATTTTTTTATATAATTTAATGATTATTCTTTGATATGCAAAAGTTTCAATACATAAAAATAAATACTTCTGTTTAAAAAAAATTGTTGAAATTTCATGTAAAAGACCCAGACTGCCCCCTTAAAGTGACTTAAAAAATAATGCCATAAGAAATAGTAATTGCATACCAATACATGTATGCTTCCATAAAATTTTTCTTTTATACCGTAAAAAAATCGTTTTACATATTATTTACTCAAAAATTTGAATTTTTAATAAAAATAAATTCTTTCCGTTTTAGAAACTTATTTTAATCAACATAGAAAATACCCGTATATAAAATAGTATTATTACACAGCTATAAAAAATTAAGAAAATAATATGACTTTATATATCAATTATAGTCATTAATTACATAGTAAACGTCAATATTTTTAAAATATTTTATGTTTTGTTTTATCGATATGTAATACTTAATAAATTAATATAATTACTAATACTAAATATTAAAAAACAAATAAATCAATTTTAGTTTTACGATTATTTGATTTTTACAATAAATTATGAATATTTAAAGAATAAATATAGTCGTTACATTATATTTAACCTAGTCAGCGGCAATTTTAATCTTTTTACTATTGCTTCATTTTCTATAATTAAATAATTAAATATATATATTATTTGTTGATTGAATTTTCTTACATAATTTAAAGAATTAGCCTTTAAATAAAGAATATATAACATTTTTTTTCAATTTTAAACTATTTTTAATTACTTATAAAAAACTATTATGCAGTAAGTCTCGTCATAACCTTCAATTGACTCCAGAGTCTGCAATGTGAAATACAAATTTAATTTTATATGTTTATAATCTTGGTGGCATTATTTTGCTTATTAACATCTATATATAAGAATTGATTGTTTATATTAAGAAATAATACAGCACATTGTGCTTTGTAATAAATATAAAGCAATAAAATATTTCTGATCTAAATAATTATTTTAACTATAAGTATATAATCGTACAAAATTAAATTACTAGAAATTTTAAGAGTTTATATAAAGTATTTTTAGTGCACAAAACAAGTATTAAATATTTTCAATTTAATAATTTATTGGATAATGTCTTTTACGCTAATGAAATTACTATTCAAATAATCAAACATTTTAAATTCAATATTTATTATCCTTAGGTCATAATTAGACAATAGAATAATTTGATCGTTAGATAAACATGAATTATGGCTCTGAGTAGGGCCGATTGTTGTCAAATGTCAGAATTATCAAATTTAACCGCCAAATTCATAAAGAGTACGGCCTTGTCTCTCGAGAGCATAGACAACGTTCATAGTGGTGACTGCTGTTTTTCATCGCGTGGATAGCTTTTTCATGTCCAAAACATCGTGCAAAATATATCTCCCTGCTCGTTCTTTTGAGATGCCAACGGCCTCAGCTATCTCGCGCAACTTCACTTTAAGATCATTCAAAACGATTCGATGCACTTGCTTTACGATTTCTGCATTCGTAGCCTCTTTTGGCCTTGCAGAGCGAGGTGCGTCTTCGGTGTTTGTACGACTCATTTTAAATTCACTAAACCACCGATAAATTGTTGTTCTCTAAGGAGCAGTTGTAGGATAATATTTCTTCAACCATTTCATTGATTATTCAGGAGTTTTTCCCATCAAAAAACAATGTTTGATCAAGATACGATATTCCTATTTTTCCATTTTCTTCACGAAAACGAAGGTAGCAAAACTTAAACGACTGTAGCTTGTAAACAAATCAACGAAATGTCATGAAACTTCACACATAAACAAGTGACAGATGAACCTCTCGAAATGAATCATGTTCATTTTTCTAGTGGCGCCACCTATTGAAAAATCCCGGGACTTTTCAGCCCATGTAGCAAAAGCAGGTCGAATACTTTTCGGACAGACCCCAACGTACGTACTCACAACGAATTCTCACGGTAGACTAATATTCTCTGGAGTATTGGGGATGCATTGAGTTAGTGCGATTTAAAACTAATATTGTTTATAGATCGCCATTTATTTATATCCAACCACCAGCGCAAAGTTTCCCCCATTACTAGCGCCGCGCTCCTTTCATTCAAGAGAGTCTCTTTACCTCCACTATACCTATTAGGAATCGATCATATCTGTATATGCGACTTGAGAATTTCGTTCGTACGATTTATTTAATATATATTATAATAATACCTAAAAATGGCTTGATAATACAAAATATAAAATCAAAATAACGATGTTAATATAATTTAAACCCATTTCATAAGAATACAGTTTAAAATATTGAAACATGATTTTTAGCTTCTTGAGTAACTCTGAGAAATATTCGAACAAAGAAATGCAAAAAAATGTCAGTTTTCTCAATTAAAAAAAAAAAAAAAAAAAAAAAAAAAAAAAAAAAAAAAAAAAAAGTATATATATATATATATATATATATACTTTGGGAGTTAATTAAAGCATCCAAAGTATTTTATGTATGTTATTTTATAAAGTAAAAATTAATTTATTATGTAATTATATGTCTGTAATCTTGCTTAATGCAAATAATGTCTTTAAAACCAAAGTAGTTTAATTAAAACATATTTCAACACACTGCAACGGAGACAGCGGGAGGCCGAAATATGCAAATACGAGGTGTGTTAAAAAAAATAAGGTGACTTTATATTTTTATGAAAAAATATTTATTTATTCATCAATATTCATGTTGTCCGCTTCAAATTAATCCCCCTTCGATACAATATACTTTTGCCAACGTTTTTTCCAATCCTCGAAGCACTTTTCATATGCGCTTTTTAGTATAGCCTTCAATTTCTTTAGCGACTTGGTTTTTATCTGCTCAATCGTTAAAAATTTCTGTCGTTTGAGGGTGCTTTTCAGTTTTGGAAATAAAAAGTCGCACGGGGCTAGATCTGGCGAATATGGAGGCTGGGGCATGATTATGGCGTCGTTTTTAGCCAAAAAAAATTACGAACCAGCAAAGATGTGTGAGCTTTGCTCTATTATTTTAAACGATAAAAAATTGTCATGCATATGTAAAGACAGTTACTCTTTGTGTCTACTGTAAACAACACGAACATGCGAGACGGCTTATATTGTCGATATATGTTTGAAACGTAGACACAGTCTACGGTAGTTCCTCTCGAGTAACAAATAACATAAATGTTGCACTTGCTGTTAATTGTATTTAATTATTTTTGTAATTTTTTTGTAATTGTAATTAATTTCTTAAATTGATTTTCGTTATAAATATGTAAATCATCAAATTTTATTTCATTTTATACTGCTTAAGATTATAAGATTTGCCACCAATTATAAGATTATAAATTAACAGCATTTTTATTAAAAAGTATTGAAAACACATTAAAGAAAAAAAAATTATTTTAATCTATTAAGTTTGCTGCATTAGCAATGTTAATTTTCTGATAAAAATAAATATAAAAAATTAATTTTTAATTTTACGTTAACTATTAACAATAATTTGAAGTATTTTTTTACATCGATAGAATGTCAATTGTAACCTAAGGTGAAAAATTTCATCAAGAATATATTTAAGTGCATATTATACTAATAATTGTATTAAATGAACAAAATAAGAATAGCATGTAATACGTTTAAAGTATATTATTGGCCCTGAAAAGGGCCGTTTGATATCGATTGTATAAGAGATAAGGCAAAAAAAGGCTGCCTTTAGTCGCTTTACTTCTTAGCTGTTTTGGCTCTAAGATCAGCGATTGTTTTCGGCTTAGGTGTTTTCGGTTTGGACGCTGCAGGCGCCTTGCCACCTTTCTTATCTTTAGCTGCTGACTTGGCTTTAGCAGGTTTGGCTTCTTTGGCAATTTTGGGTTTGACTTCTTTGGCGGCTTTAGGCTTTGCTTCCTTGGCTACTTTAGGTTTGGCTTCCTTCGCCGCTTTGGGCTTTGCTGCAGGTTTCTTGGCAGCCGTTTGCTTTTTGGCAGCGGCAGCTTTCTTTTCGACTGGCTTCTTAGCCGCAGCTGGCTTTTTAGCAACGACTTTCTTTTCGCCAGCGGGCTTTTTCGCCACTGGTTTTTTAGTGACTTTCTTTTTGTCCTTGGAGATTGTCGCTAACCTGAATCTACCCGATGCGCCAATGCCTTTGGTTTGGATGATGGTTTTGTTCTCAACGGCGGATTTCAAGTATTTTTTAATGAAAAGCGCGTGCTTTTCAACGTCGACCAGGTAGTTAGCGGCAATGTGCTTCTTGATAGCATGGAAAGATGATCCTTTCTTATCCTTCAATGCAGAGATCGCCGCATTAACCATTTCACCGGTCTTCGGATGAGCTGGCTTGCTCTTGGGTTTTTTTGGAGCAGCGCTCTTCTTTGCTGCCACCTTCTTCGTAGCTTCAGAAGCCGACTCCACGGCTACGGGGGCTGCTGCTTCTTCGCTCATGATTGCACTCTGAATTTGACGAAGTGACTCGACTCGAGTTTTCTGAGAGAATGATGCTTACTATCGTCCCTCCGGCCGTTATGTTGAGCGAGCGCGGACCGCGCAGAGAGGCCGATGCGATTTAGCCAAGTGCGATGCCTTATTTCGTCTTACGATTTTTACTTTTTGCAATAATCAAGTCGCATTTAATTAAACAATATCATAAATAATCCAATGTTTTTTGTTATCTATGGATACTATATGGATCTGTATTTGTTACAAAACAATTAAATTTTATACTTTTCAACTACGTAGCGAAGAAATTGCAATTGTTCGACACAGTGAGTTTTTCGAATGTCGATCCTCTACTTGTTATTCAACAATATTACTGTTATAAACAAATTTTTGATCATTTTCAATGAACAAATAATAAACTAAGACGTGAAATTTTCAACCGAAAAAATTTCATGATCAATTTTTTGCTTATAACAAAGTAATAAACACGTTTGTATGTGTAACCCGTGTGTGCACTTAAACCATAATGAAAAGCTTGGACTCATTGATAGATATTATGCTTTTCATAATATTTTTTTTCTTTTAAACATTATGATGAATAAATTATTTTTTATGGTTTATCTAGCTATTTATTTTTTTTTTTATTTATTTAACTGTAGTGTTATTCTTTTATATATTGAGATAAATTGTTTTTTCCTATGGTGCTCAGAAATTACACTTTTGTTGTAATGTATTTATAGTTTGTTTTCAAACAACTAAATTATATAATTTATAAATAATTTTTATGTAAGTATATTACTATTCTTAATAAAAATCTATAAAGTAGTTTTTTGAACATTTATTATTATATTAAAGTATATAGCGAATGGCGATCGTATCATTTACCAAGATTTAAAGTACAACTGTCGTGTCTTATCTAAAGTTTATAAATAATTTGCACTTTATTGCACAAGTACTTCGTAAACTTTAAATATAATTTAGTTTTTATTTATACAATTATTTGTTGTAAAAAAAAAATTTTAATCTATCTTTTTATACAACATATCAATAACTTTATTACATATAAAAAATGAATGCACAATCGCCTAAAATTTTTTACATTTTCAAAAACACCGATGCATTAAAAATAATCCACGATGAGAAAAAAAAAAAAAAAAAAAAAAAAAAAAAAAACAGAAGTCCGTGCATTCTTTTTTAATTGATTAATCCCATATCTTCGTAATTCCCACGTGCAGCTGCAACAGTGGAACCGTCCTTTTCTCTTCCTCTCTACCACGTAAACAATGAATTTTCCCCACTACTTCTAAAATAACGCAGCTGCAGTATTTACAGGTAGTAACGACGTTTATTTTACGTTTGATGAACGATTGGGTAACGACATTTGTCAACGTGTTAAGGGATTTTTGTTATAAGTGAGAGAGAGAGAGAGAGTTGGTTTCCAAAGTTTGTTAGATTGTCTTGACGATATAACTATCGGACAGTAGATATGACCGTTTGCATCAACTTTATTTTTATAAGATTTTTTATTTATGCTTCAATTAATATTTTGTTGTGATACGATTTTTTTCTAAAGCGATGTATATGAAAATCTTATAATACATAAAAAATAGGAGTAAACGTTTCAACTGTTAAATGCGAGTATATAGAAATTTATAAATGTTGCATTAGTCGATTGGGTATCTTTCTTTTGAACAGATATTGCAAACAAAAAATTAAATTTTTACTTGTATGTTATTATTTTTTTTTAATGATTTAAAAATTTTAAGAGTCTAATTATGGAAATTGAAACTTATTAAAATAACGGAATTCCTTCTTAAAAAAGATCGATAATAAGCTTCTCGACATAATATTCAAACATTTCTTTTGTAGAAACAACAGCTTTACTATGTTATTATATTACATGAAATCATACTTGAAACTTACATTCATAACAAAATACATTGATAACATAAACTATATCTGCCTTTATAATTAAAGTTAAGAAACATTTCGAAAATGTATTCAATTATTATTGTGACTCTTTAAACTCGCGCAGGGAATAACAATTCTTTATTTAAATAATACAACAAAAATTAAGAAAAATAATAAAGCAGTAAAAATTCGATTAACGAAAAGAACTGTAAGAAATAAGCAAACATGGCCGAAATTTTATATACAGTAGACTGTCTTATAGTCGATTTATCGGCCACCTCATTACCTTGAAAAAAAGTAGTTCGATTGAACAACAACCATGGTTTGTTTTACTATACTTACTGTAGACGATTAAAACTAGAATAATTTTCTTGTTAAAAATTAAAATCTTTTCTTTTGTCAACGAGTTTTGTAATAAAACGTTAACTTTATTAATTAATAAAATAAATAAGTTAAAATTTGATGATTAAAATAAATGACTATAACAAAATTAATTGCATTTTACAAAGTTCTTTACGTGTGTATAGAAACGCATATTTTCAGTTCTATAGTTTTGTAGCCTTATATACTCCAATACTTCTTAAAGATTCATTTATTTCCAGTGAACACTTAGTGAGGATTAGTAAATAATTATCTGTGGCCGTTACGTTACCCAAAACTTATGTAAAATTTTACATGAAAATTGTAAACTAATATAATTACATTAATATATCAGGATATATACGTAAATAATGAGTAATTCAGTCATTAAAAAATTATCCGTTTATAGACATTTGTTTCGAGAAAATTTTGTTAAATAAATAAAGAAAATATAAAAAAGAAAGATAATATAAGTCACCTTTTAATAAAAGGTTTTTTATTTAAATAATAATTTAATTAAAATAAAATTAAATATTAAAATTGTTATGCTACAATTTCTAAAAAGGATAGGTGTCAGAGGTCGAAAGCAAGTTGATCTCAATAGCGTATGTTGAAGAACATGTAAACAAAAATGTTAATTTTTAAAACAAGGCAATGTATGTTCTAACAAATGTCAAGGACAAAAAATATTTTGTTAATTAAAATATTTAATTAAATTACTAAAAAAAATCAATTGCTAATCTTGTTATAAATTTAATTACGTTCATAGATAAATGTTTATCTCGTGTATATTTTAATAATGAAATATTTGTCTATCAATTTTTTAAATAAAATTGTGTTTGGTTTGAAATTGTATAATATATAATTATATATACACGATAGAAGGTGTAATTATGTAGTCATTTGTAATAGTTACTCGTACGTATTAAAAAATTTGTTGGCCCTGAAAAGGGCCGATTGACAAAAAATAAAGGATGTTAAATTAAATTAAGCACGTTCTCCACGAATACGTCTAGCCAACTGAATATCCTTGGGCATGATGGTAACACGTTTAGCGTGAATTGCGCACAAGTTGGTGTCTTCGAAAAGACCGACGAGGTAAGCCTCGCTGGCTTCTTGAAGAGCCATGACAGCCGAGCTCTGAAAACGTAAATCGGTTTTGAAATCCTGAGCGATCTCACGAACTAGCCGTTGGAAGGGCAACTTGCGAATGAGAAGTTCGGTGCTCTTTTGATAACGACGGATTTCACGAAGAGCTACGGTTCCAGGCCTGTAACGGTGAGGCTTCTTTACTCCTCCGGTAGCCGGTGCACTCTTGCGTGCAGCCTTTGTAGCTAGTTGTTTGCGGGGAGCCTTTCCACCGGTAGACTTGCGAGCGGTTTGCTTGGTACGAGCCATTGTTCAAAATCGAGAGAGTTATCTAACTGTTGAACAGCGAGTCAAAACTATGACGAAAGTCTTTTCGGCAGGCTTATTTATTCGCTTGATTCCACGTGCGACATCTTACGGTTGCTAATGAAAACATTCAGATATGATAGTGGGGGTAATGGGTTTACGTATAGTGGGGGAAATTCAGCCGTTGGACGCTAGTCGCTGTAGTGGGAACATTCGTATTCGAGGGTATAAATACAGGACGATCTACTCAAAATTTTTATTCTATCGCTAGACTTCGTCTTGTGTACTAAACTTTCGAGCCAAAATGACTGGTCGTGGTAAGGGAGGAAAAGGTTTGGGAAAAGGAGGAGCCAAGCGCCATCGTAAAGTTCTCCGCGATAACATCCAAGGTATTACCAAGCCTGCAATCCGTCGTCTTGCTCGTCGTGGTGGAGTCAAACGTATCTCCGGTTTGATCTACGAGGAGACCCGCGGTGTTCTTAAGGTCTTCCTCGAGAACGTCATCCGCGATGCTGTGACGTACACCGAGCACGCCAAGAGAAAGACGGTCACCGCTATGGACGTCGTCTATGCTCTTAAGAGACAAGGCCGTACCCTTTATGGTTTTGGAGGTTAAATTTGATAATTCTGACATTTAACAACAATCGGCCCTTTTCAGGGCCACTAATTTTTTGAACGTTGAAGCAATTAATTTATTGTTTATTAAGAACGTTAAAAAGAAACTATTTTAGAATAAACTGATTTCATAAACTAGAAGCAACTGTTTGTCACGAAGACAATTAAAAAGCTTTATGACCCGTTGAGAACAGTGTATTCTAATGTATGAAGTGCATATATCTTCCATAATTATTAAATTTTTAATAATGTATATAGATTAAGCAAAATTAAATGATTATTAAATTTTCATACATTTGTTCAAATTAAATTTAAAATAAATTATCTAAGATATTTGTAAAACAACTAAATGTTCGTAATACTTTTGACATCTAAACTTAACCTAACAATGTAAAAAATCTGAATCTAAAAAATATTTTGTAGTTTTATTATACTAGTTAAATTTTTGTCAAAAAAAATCTCAAACTTAACGGAACATTTATTTTAATAAAATTTGTATATTGAAGTTAAAATAATAAATTTAAAAAGTAATAATTTTTAAATAATAAACTTAACCTCTTTTAGAATAATGAACAATGAAAAAATATATTTTGCCAAATATATATTGAAATTAAATCAAATAATATTCATAATATTGACATTATTATCGTATATTATTTATCGTAATTTTAAATAATTATAAAAATTTTTTTACACAGTCATCGTCTTCTTACACTTTGCACGTTCGTTTTCGTTTTTTTTTATTATATATAGTAAATATACGTATTTTACATGTCGATACGAAGAGATAATTACACGTGATAAAACACCGTTACCATCAAATTGCGCATGAGTGACTTAACGCGCGTATATATAACAAAGTACAAAATGTATAATCGCTGAATCGCAGAAAAATAGTCCCGACTCTAAGGATAGCAAAAAAAAAAAAAGCGTCTATTTTTTTTAAGTTTTGTTTTGTTTTTTTTTTTTTTTTTTTTTTTTTTTTTTTTTTTTTTGTAATTCGTATGATTTAAAATTATTGAATTACAGCCAAAGCGATCTAACTTTGGGTAAAATTATGTACCTTATTTTTGTCTATTCTAAAAAAAATCGTGCTCGTTAGAAACATTGTTTTCTTTTCCATCAAAGTTGCAAATGTAATTACGATTATTTGCAATAAATAAAATTGAAAATTTATTTATTTACATAAATTGTTTAGTAATGAATTACAATGTAAGCATTTTTGAAACTGGAAAAACGAAAGCAACGAATTGAAAAAAGTTTGTAAGTGTGGCGAGAAACGAAATTTATTAGGCGAAAGTCTAAAATGTAATTTAGAATCATATGCGGGAGATGAAAATAATTATTTATGGTCGTATGTTAATGTAAACATATTTTTTATACGTATAATTTTTTCGAAATGATCGTAAAGAATTGAAAGACTACATAAGATATTTATGCATTTTTATTATGTATTTAAATGATTTATTTAACTGAGTTAAGTCAATGTACGTCGATATATAATCAAAGCACAATAACTTTATCATTATTTTTAAAATTCGTCATTCGAAAATTTATAAAATTCATGCATCATTGAACACTGACATACATCTTTTTATCGGCGAATAACGAACAAGTCCAAAATTTAAAGTTTCAAGATAATATCAAATGTGTATAGGTGCAAGTTATGCATCGCTATAAAGATACGGTCATAAGTATTAACAAAAGATGCACAAAGAACAAACGCTTATTTATCGTTCATGTAGGATTCAAAGCCGAGACTGTAAAATATTTTGCTCCGAACAATGGATAAAGAAAAATAAAATGCCAACTAAATAAAGTACATCGAGGCAATAATAATGACAATTTGATCGAGAATAAATTGAGATTTAGTTTATCATTTGTTAGAAAAGTGAAAACTACGTCGACACCAAAGTTAGCAAAGGATGGAAAAGATAGCAATGACTTCGGCGTCTGTTAATTAATTATAATTATGTATAATTTTTTTTTTTTTAAACGTTATAAATATTCATAAATTTTATATACTTCATTCACCAAAGTTGAAAACAAAATTCAGATTATTTGCAATATATATATACAACTTAAAAATTTACGTTTACAAAACGAAAATCGAAGTATACCGTAAGACCCGATATGACGTAAAAACATTAATGACATAATTTGATTAATTGCATTAAGAAACGCGTAATGGATAATTACTTACTTTTAAAAATCATAATTTAAGCGTTCTTGGAACATAAGGAAACGTGACGTTGAATAAACAAGTTTTACTCACCAACGGGTTGGAAATATCCAACTATACACCGTTATCTTTCCGATGCTATATATACAGATTCGAATGCAACAAGCAAATTCGCAGTCGATGATTAAAGTTCCTTAAGTTAACAAGTTAAAAGTCGGTAAAAATTTTAAACGTTACTTTTTTTTCGATATAGCTTTTTTTTCGATAAACGAGCGTTTAATTTTCATAACTGATATACAAATAAATAATTTTTTATCGAGTGATGAATTGATTAGTTATCAAAGTTAACAATGACGTTAAATAATATACTTTTATTAATTTTATCGCATTCTGCATTAATATTTAATGCAAATTGTGCAGGTCAGTATAATGCATTATAATCTTTTAAGAATTACATAACATTCGTTCGAAATAAAATTGAAAAAAAAAAAAAAAAAATTATACGTAAAATAAATGATACATATACCCACAGAAAATAATACAATGAACGATTTGCGAATATTTCATTATGGCACAATGATTCCGTTTTATTCGATTGGTAATGACAGCGCCGATAATCGCGTGGCGTTAAATATACCATTAAAAATCAACGATTTAATGTCGGTCGATTATCATCCTGATAAAAAAATTCTTTATTGGTCCAACTCGCGTCATGGTTACTTTACGAGGAGCTCGACGATTAGATCGATACCCTGGGATTACGTTTTTACATGTTTTGGCATGGATATAACGAAGTTACGATATTCGAATGCGACTTACTGTTTGACCGAAAGACTTCGCGTCAAGACGCTTCGCGAGGAAGAAAATTGGAATCCTAGGTAAATTTATTTAATTAAAAACGTTCACTTTTCGTAAACAAAATTACGTAAACGTAAACGGTTGTTTATTTAATTATTTTTATTTGATATATATATATGTATTACAGATCATTAGCAATAGATTACATCGGAGACAAAATATACATCGCCGATACGGCGGTACGATCGATTAACGTATTAAATTTAAATGGAGGAGATAAAACTACAGTTTTCGAACAAGAATTTTTAATACCTTACGAGGTTGCGCTCGATCCAGCCGAAGGTTTGATGTTCGTTTACGCGGCAAATACAAAAAATGGCACATTACAAGTAGGTTCGAGTAATTTTACGGTATATCTTTTTAAATTTTTTTTTTAATGTTCAATTTACGTTTATTTAATTTCTCCCAAGATATATCGAGCAAACATGGACGGATCGTCGACGCAAATTATCGTCGATAACGCCGATACGTTAAAATTGTTCGTGGCCCGCGACAGGCTTGGATTTACACTCGATACGATTGGCAAGAGAATTTATTTCGCTAATTTCAATAACGAAACGATCGAAAGTACGGATTACGACGGTAATGACAGAATAAACGTAACAAGCGCTAAGCATCCGCTCAGTATTGGTATTAGCAATGGTAGCATGTATTGGTCGGATTCAAATACTCGTAAGTGTAAAATAAAACAACGATCGATGTCAGGTATAATTATGAAAACTTATGCTAAACGTTTAAACGTTATTTTTTTTTTTTTTTTTTCTTTCTTTCTTAGACGCTTCAAAATTATTCATGTGTTTCGTCAAACAATGCGCCATGTGGACATGTAAGCTTAACGCGACGGGCGCTTGCGACGAGACAACAATTAAAGCATTCATTGAAGCTAAATATTTAGATAGAGGACCGCACGCTTTTAAAGTATTCGATAAAAAAGCTTACGTTAGAAAGCCAAATCCCTGTGGATCCGATAACGGCGGATGCGAACATCATTGTTTATTGAAAGCTGGCGAAGCCGACGAAGATCTTGGCTTCGGATGTTCGTGTAACGACGGCTGGAAATTGACGAGTAGTCTTAAAAATTGTACAAGAATAACGGTATGTAAAATTGGCCATCTTTTTTTTTTTTTTTTTTTTTTCTTCTTTTTTCCAATAATTATTGGTGTTGATAATGAGTATCTAATACATTTTGATAGGCGAATCAAACTTACATCGACTTCTTGGTTAATTACAACACGAGTTTTACGGAATTAGCGGAATTGGCGGAATCAACGTCGGGAAACGACATTTTTCCCTTTCCAAGGAATTTAATGTTTCGTTTATTTTTCGAAAAAACTGACACAATTATGTATCACAAGCCGCTTGATTTTATTCAAGTTAATAAAATGGGCAATGCCATTGTTAAACGTAGAATAAGCCCAGACGACGCACTGACACCTAATGTCGAATTTAACTATTTGATCTCGATTATGACAAATATCGTTTTAATAGACGACGTTTCGGACTATGATATAACTACGGTGAAAGCTTATTATAAAAACACCGTCGCCAGAGCCTTGGCTTACGACTGGATAACAAAAACTCTTTATCACGTAAAATTAACGATCGGCGAGGAAAAAGGAGAACTGATCGCTACGAAGAATGAAAAATTCACGGGCGACGAAGCCGAGGAAATTATGTTGACCAAAATCGACGAACCCGTGTCTATGGTGGTGCATCCTTATCGTGGTTATCTTTTTGCTTCCTTGAAGAACGGCTCGATTGTCAGGCTTAAATCAGACGGTTCCGATGAACGTTTAATTCCTAACGTTAACGACTCGATTTTATTGGCTGTCGATTTGAACGATGACAAATTGTATTGGTTAAATAAAGATAGATACGTTAATTATGCTAATTTAAAAGGTGGCGATATAAAGCGTTTGTTTAAATACGAATTCGTCGATTATATGTACGTTTTCGATAAATGGCTCTATCTAAAAAACGACAAGATTAAGCAAGTGTGGAGATACGATAAGAACACGGGAACGCATGCTGGTAGTTTGAAAATCACCAATCAAGAATTTTATCGCGAGAGCATAGGCATTAAGGTATCGGCAAAAGATGATCACAAACCTAATGCCGATAATCATCCTTGCGGGTATAAAAATGGCGATTGTGAAGTATTTTGTTTCGCTGTACCGCAAAACGAAAGCGATGAATTGAAAAAAATTTGCAGGTATGGTAAAGAATGAAATTTATTAGGCGAAACGTCTGAAATATAATTCGTAATCAGATTCGAGAGATGAAAATGATTATATATGGTTGCGTGTTAATGTTAAAATGTTTTTTTATTTACTTATTTTATAATTTACCGGAGAGATCGTAAAGAATTTAAAGATTACGTAAGATTTTTATACATTTTCGTTATAGATTTAAATAATTTATGGATAAACTTCCGAAAAGCGCATACCTCCGATTCATTTGAAATTTGGTGTATATATATATATATATATATATATATATATATATATATTTCGACACCCTAAACACGAATATAGCGATGAAAATACCCGCAAATTTTTTTTCCTCCGTATTGTCGATTATTTTGAGGCTATGTATACTTTCATATTTTTACACTTTGAGTGTAAAAACAGGACTTGATTATGAATTTAAGGCTTCAAAAATGTGCTGCAATAAAGATCTGATCACTTCTAATCTCACTCGAATATACAATATTACACAAAGCAAAACTAGATAATAAATATTTCCGACGACGATACAAAAAATCAAACCAACGAGGATAAGTCTCGATATCCGGACCCTGGAGATAGCAAAAAGTTTATCTCAAATAAACAATAAAAAAAAATTGACTTACCAACAAGTAATGAGGGGGCTCCACCCTCCAAACTCCCCAAAAATAATCCAACCCAATAAACACACATATTTGAATACAAGAAAAAATTAAAAATTAATAAAATTAGTATTTTTCATCGCTATATTCATGTTCAGGGTGTCGAAATACATATGTATACTAAATTTCAAATGAATCAGAGGTATGCGCTTTTCAGAAGTACACCCCAATTTATATAACAAACTAAAGTCTTCCTATTCTACTCGAATATGTGTCAGTATCTTATCGGAATATAATGATAATGCTCGTTCGCTTATCTCAATTTTCATCGTTATAAAATATGTAATTTCACTAATACTTCTTCACGCGTTATTATACGTTTTCATGAATGTTTTATCATCGAATATCATTTATCAAGTCCAAAGCTCGAAACTTTGAGATAACATTAAATATGTACATATGTATATATATGTGTGTACAAATACAAATGTAAAAATGCATCTTAATTAAAAAAATTTTTAAAACAATGCCTAAAAAAGAAGGAAAAAAATCAAAATGTTGAGCTCACCATGAGTTTATATCTCTCACACTCTTTCTCTCTCTCTCTCTTGTGTTTATTTCGTAAGAATTCGAATGCGTGCATTTTAATGTATGTGTGCGAGCGTATATATAGATTGTAATACAGATCGAACAGAGAACCAAAATAAAGTAGAAGTCTAGGTCTTACAGCTTTAGGGGTCAAAGTGGTAAAATGCTCGATTTATCTATTGATGCGAGTTTGAAATGTATATTTATTTATCTTATATATTTTCGTATTGTTTTAAATAACCGAGCATACAATGTTCAAGTTTGGAAAGTTTTACGTAAATTAAAGTTTATATTTTGGCTTGTATAAATTTTCGAAAATTGCACCTTGTGTTCTAATTTTCTTAAACTTCATTATTATGTAATTGTTGTTCAAAATAAGTTCTATTCTAAGTACACGACACGAATCTTTAAAAAATTCAATTTTTTAGTCTCTACATACCGAAAACGAAGAACGTGATTTTTTTCGCAACTTAAAATAAATAAATCATCGATCTTCTTCTATCAGCTAGTATTTTTAAAAATGTGCACTAGTTACCAATTTACAAAAAAAAACAAGTTATTGACATGCATTTCGCTAGTCCTGTATGCTGTATATATATACACAAAAACTAAGCTCGAAAGAAGTTCGAAATAGTGGGAGAAAAATCTGTCTCGGAAGCTGTGTGCAATGAGTTACGTATGTGTTCGACACCAATGCGGCATATAACGTCTCAAGGTTCGCTCGCAGAGATAGTCACATTCGACGCGTCGAGTGCGTTCGCGACGTGGCGCGGATCAACTTAAGCTCTGTATTATTAGCTTAATTGAGTAAGTTTATTTAACTCTTTCTGGGAAGGTTTTTAATTGTTCGGGAAATCGTTAGAAAATACGTATATTTGGCTATTGTGTGTATATTTTAGTGAAAAAAATAAATAAATAAAATGTGGAAGTTTTCGAAGAGTTAGAAAAAACTTCTAGTGATAAAATGGTGTTTTTAAAAGTGCAGTTTTATGCATGAAATTTTGAAAATTTTTATAAAAAAGATAAAGCTTGTGTTAAAAGTAGCATTTTCACATTTAAAACTTTACATAATATTTTCTAATAATATTACTCTTTTAACTGTATTTATGAATCAGCATTTAAACGTATCTAATATTAAAATTTGCCTTTTTAATTTCTTATAATTTCACTCAACAATAAAAATATTTCATTTTTTTAACTTGATTTTTTACACAAAATTATGTCACTTAAACAAAACTAAAGATATTATACGTCCATACAATAATTTCTCACAATTAAAAAAAAACTCAATGAAAACCAATTTTAATACAAAACGTTTTAAGGTTAATCGATAAGTGTAGAACACATTACAGGTTATAATTGCGTAGGCGATGTCAATGTCATATCATGTCCGCAATTTAAGTTGTATTTATGTTACAAATTTCTCTGGCTTAATACTATTTTTAAATTAATTGCAAATCGCGGAAATTTTGAAAACTGTCGAAAGATGTCGTTTTAGTTAAAATTTTTAAAATAATTAATTTTTTCGTGAAATTTTAAAGAAAATGGTAACATCTTATTAATAGTAACATCCTAATATAAACGTTATGTCATTCTATGTATAATAATTTTATATTTTTACTTTTGCTACCAAGAAAACATTAATTTTGACAATTTTACGATTTTAAAGATGGATAAAAAAGAACCACTGTATTTGATATCATTAAACAATTGATGCTTACGCGGCTATACTGAATTTTTAAATTGAAAATAGTTCATTTAGCTCTCCAATATTACTTGCTCTTAAACACTGACTCAATTGTTTTAAATTTTCGAGATATTTAAGATTCCAAATTTCCATTAATTGCTAATATCTTTTTTACTTTACCATTAGCCTTGTTCATATTTAAACTAGATAAACGCTTATAAAAGCTAAATATTCTTCGAAACATTTAAAACATATCATTTGTTTGCGATAGGCTATGGACCGACTGATTGACTTTTCTCGAGATTAATAGTTTATCAATATATTTTTACCACTTGGTTCAAGATGATATTCGAATAGCTGATTTTTTTTTTTAATTTGATGTTTAGAAAGATAATTATACTAAAAGGCGTCATTATTTTTTAGGAAAATAATTAATTTATTGATGTTATATTAATAAAAGTATATAAATATAATAAAAAAAGGTGGATTATTATTTATTATTTATAAGTATTTAAATGATTAATGACATAAAATATTTCGTTCACAAAATATTATATCACTTTAATGATAAAAATTGATGTGAAAAAATCTCCTATTCCCTATCAAAGTTAAAGACGAGACGCGATTACAGCATTTTTTTGTATCTCTGTGAACTTCGTCTTTTAAAACTCGACCTCAGTCTCCTGAAAATTTTCTACGAATATTTATCGCGTCTGATTAAAATTAACTTATGAAATTAGTAAAAATAAACGTGAAAGTAATCAAATCTACATTGAAACGTTATAAATATTCATTTAATAATATTTATAAATTTTTTTGAATTAAGAAATGAATGAGGAAAAATATAATTTTTTTCATTGCTTCAATACAGAATTTAATTAAAAAAAAAAAATCTACATTTTTGTATTAAAATCATCAATGGTATCATATTTAATGGCGAAAAAAAATTTAAATTGAACAAATTAAGACTGTAAAAAAACAAAAAAGTTTAAGTATCATTTAGAGGATAATTATTGTGTCATTTGTATTAAAACGACTATTTCCCAACTATCATGAGTATATTATGTAAACGCATAAAAGTTGTCAGCTGGTAAAAATTCATACTTAACATTGTATTGATCTAGTTTGACATTAATAATTTTAATTGCTTACAATTATATAATACATGGAATATTTTTCGAATATTTATTAAAATTGTATTTAAAATTCAATTTTTATGATTAATCTTTACGCAAATAAATATTTTTCATAATTTATAACAATAGATATGTATTATAAAAAGGCTTTCCTATCTTAAAAATATTAAAATGCTACTATTTAAATTGAGCATCTCTATTATTGTGAATTTCTTTATTTTTACACCACAACTTCGCGGTCATTTACATTCAACACCAGCATTTTGTGTTTTTAACTCAGCAATTTGAAAGCTTTGAAACGAGCTGAATGCTCAGTGTGTATTTTGATCTCTCGTGATTATTATTCACGTGTTACGTGTATTTTTATCATTATCAGTAAAACTACGTATAATTGTTAAGAATCTATTTATAAACTGTAAATTACAAATTTTTACAATCAATAATCATTTTTTTATTACAGGATAAAATGTGCAGTGTCACCATGACGATTAACGATTTTCAAATGCCCCGCGTAAATTGTTAATTTCGTATCGCGCATGTGTACAAGAAAAACGTTAGCACTAGAAATTGATGCTACCCTCTCATGAACCAATTCCATCGTTGTCAAGAAAAACTCAATATAATATTTCGTTCGTGAAATTTGCAAACACTAACTTGTTTGAAAAAAAAAAAACGTAACGAATCCAACCTTAAAAAAATTTTTGTTTAATCACATGAAAAAAAAAAATCAAAATCAAAATACTTTTAGACAATTACAAGATTATCTGCAGTTTAAAAGAGTAAAATAAACGGAAGTTAGACAAGGTGTCGGTGCGTGCGCCTTGCACACTTTCCACTTTCACGTCATCCTTGTTCGATTTCATCTCCTGTCTCTCTCTTTCTCTCTCTCTCTCTCTCTCTCCAGTTCGATAAACACCACCTCACATTGGGATAGGTGTGTTTATTTCAGCCTCTTACCTTATCCTTTCTTTCTCTCACTTTCGATTTCTCCTATCCTTTAATTTTCCTCTTGATTAAAAAGTACCATCTTCAATTTCGATCCTAATCAAAACAACCTGTCTAAATTTGTTTTGTAAAATCAAACGAAAACCTAACCTCCATTTCCTCTTTCGAACGAGTAGTCGAGCCGCCAAGGGATGTGGTCGCGCTCGCGTCTCCTAATACGCCGTAACAACGGTTACAGCAGCGGTGACGGCGGCGGCAAGGGAACAGCAGTTGTACATCGTCGGTACAGCGGTGGCGGTGCGTTCAGTGCGTCATCGGCGCTCGCGCGGCGTGGCGGCAGTTTTTTGTTGAATAGTAGAATGACGGGCGGCGGTAGCGGTGGGGCCGCGGGCCGTTTACGTGCACAATTGTCCAGCCAAAGTAATCAGCAACACCAGCAACTCCTCACCCTCGACAATGTCTTTGAAAACCTCGTCAAGATGGAGTACGCGGTCCGTGGACCATTGCTCCTACGAGCTCTCGAAATTGAAAAAGAGTTGCAGAAGGTTCGTTTTATGCATTATACACCATCTCCGGTTTAAGTGTATGCGTGTACGTGTTTATAGCTGCTTGTTTCCACCTATTGCTACTCTTGCAGCGTGGATTGTGTTTTGCTTTCGTTCCTCTTTTGTTTACTATTCGAGCTTGGATATGTTTGCTGTGCGTTTGAATTAGACGTGACCACCTGCATGCTTTATAGAAAATTTACTAGTGTTTTTTTCGTAAGGATGCAAGGTGTATTATGTATTTAACGGTAAAACGAGTTTGAATTCTGTGTATTATCTTATATAAAGTTAGTCAATTTCAAGTCTTGTTTACCGAATACTAATATACTTTCATTTAATTGCGATGGATAAATCAATTTTCGCTTAACTTAAGATCAAAATTCTTTGTTAATGTGTGTATAAATGTTGGAATGCTTTCGCTAGATGGGAACATATTGTAAGGAAGGTAAACAGCGTATCGTTCAAAAATAACTTTAGAAAAATATTAATCACTACTTTATTTT
Organism: Chalcis sispes; assembly: GCA_949987625.1. Lineage (NCBI taxonomy): Eukaryota > Metazoa > Arthropoda > Insecta > Hymenoptera > Chalcididae > Chalcis > Chalcis sispes. The sequence continues at coordinate 65,005,175 of OX465096.1, read as the reverse complement.
GACATTATAATGAGAATTGAAATGTATCCGTTGGAAACAAAAACATTTTTTGTTATAGAGATTTACAACTTAAATATAGATGAACCTTTTTGAGTTAAGTAGTGATATTCATTTGGTTAATAGTCTTTGACATTTTCATCGGATGGATTGTCATCGATACAAAAGTTTTTATTTTTTCATAATATTTGAAAAACAAAAATAACTAATAAAATAACAAGCAATAGATTGTTTTGTTAGAAAGTTGTATCAAACAATTGTTTTTTTTTTTTCTGTTTTTGTTTCTATAATTAATTATTTTTTTAAAAACGAATATTTCAATTAACTTTTCTTTTTTTTATCTTTATTTAGTTGCTTATCTAATATTTCTAAAATTCGAGTGTTAGACGTGTGTCATAAGGAAAATTTGCTTGCCAATTATTTATATAACACAATAAACTTCATAAGATTGTAACAATGAAAAATTAACAAGAATTTAGCAATATAAATTTTAGATGCAATCGAATTTAATTAAAGGAAAATAAAGTCATAACACTCGTAGTTGATTAAATTCCAAGATTGAAATTTCACCTTGAAACGAAATTCTATTTTATCAAAAGAATAAAGAGATATTCATAAAAAGTAAAACATTAATAATAGAAAATATTCATTTTAATTTTAATTTCCGGAATTCTCGCTTTTACGATATGCAGTTCGACGTCAAAAGTCACGCGAGAGGAACGATCGATTTTTCTTTCCGTGCATAAGTACGTGACACGTTTCACATTTCTTGAAACACAATTGATCGATTCTATATGTATGTGATAATCTTAACTTTTTACGGAGATAAGTCGATTTTTTTTTTTTTTTTTTTTTTTTTTTTTTTTTTTTTTTTAATATTAAAAAAATAAAATTCTCGTTCGTGCACTTTTTTCTTGAAAGATTTTTCAGTCAACGTAGGTCCTTGTATCTAAATATAGTTTCATTTAATGCTTGTGTGCATTGGTGTAAACGACGGAAAAGACATTTATCGTATAAATTAACACTTCCGTTCAATTAGTCGATATCGTAAGTCACCCGCGTGTGATATTATCGCGTTTAAAAAATGTGTTAATTTTAATAGCATATAAAGGATAATTGTAGATTGTATATTAATATCTACTTATATCATTGTTAATTTAAAAGTTAATTGACACATTTCAATTGTTGATTAATCATCACTCAATTGATCAATTTGGAATAGCAAACTTTGAAATTTTTATAAAATTAAGTAACATTTTCAATGAAACTACGCTCAAAATTGATCTTTTCAATAATTTTATCCAATATAGTCATAAACGACGATTAATAAATAAAAAAAAAACGATTATTTATCTTTCGTTGAATTAATAAAAGTCCTCTGTAACACGACATATGCTATTTTAATCAATAGCATCCGTATCAACGTTCAAACAAACCTCTATCTGTTCTCAATCTATGATAACTATACTAATAATCTATACAACAACAATACAATCTAATCTTAATTCTACACGTTTTCCATCAAGTTGCATCAAGGCTATAGAAGTGTAAAAAAAACTGCTGCACGTCTGGATTACATGTATCGAAACGCGGATGACGTCTAGGAGTAGCTTTCGCGGAATATTCGTTTGATCGCTTTGCGCGTTGAATAAACGTTAATTTATAATTTTGCATGTTTGTAATTTTGTTTTATGAGGTATTTTTTGACACGTGGTTAATTTTCTCTCACTAATACTTTTTTTTTTTTTTTTTTTTTTTTTTTTTTTTTTTTTTTTTATCGCCGTGATATGACTGTTTTTGTTAACGATGTAGATAGGCTATTATTAAAGATTATTTTAAGATCAAATCATAACTCGATTATAACCTGATATAATAATATTTCTCGATAATTTATTCCTTGCTTGTGTAGGAAATTAAAGAAAAAGTTTACTTATTTAGTTTATCCAAAATAACGTTTAAAATTAGAATTTTAACTTACGATAATTTCTTAAGAAAAAAATGAATCAAATATTGTAAAGAAATTAGATTTATTTACAGGTCATGTATTTTTGTTCGTTAATTAATTTATGAGTGTAACTGAACCAATACTTGATTTTATAAACCATTTTTTTTTCTATTAAAATATTATCATATACTTGTACTTGTAACATACTTGTAAAACTTTTTGTTGCTTATAATGTCTTGTTTAGTTTATGAAACAAACTTTTATCGATAAACTCTTTTATGTATGTTAATTATAATTGGATTCATAATGCAGGTATCGATACGTTGACTTGTGTGAATCAATTTATACCGTTTCTTCGTTCTAAAACATTTGTTTTTATTTGTGTTTAACAGCGGTATATTGAATTTAAAAAATTTTAATTTATTTAAATGATAAGTAAACGGGTATCATTTTAATAATCACTCATTTGAAAACTTTTTATAAAATATTTATTAATTAAGATCCCAATTTTTTTTTATAGCATAAACATTCGTAGAAACTTTTTCAGTGACAATACAACATAATAAAATCATATAGATTTATAGTATTAATTTTAATATGAAACTTTCTGCGTCGCAGTTCAAAGTTCGTACAACAAAACTTTACCTATAGCGTTATTTATAACTGTTTTGAAGGTTTGATTTTTATATCGCATTAACAAACTTATTAAATTTCACGAATAAATTATTCATGTAAGAAAAAATGCTTTTTCTATAATAGAGAGAAGAAAAAAAAGAAAATTAATATATAATTATCTGAAAGTATGAGTCGGTAATAATATATAAAATACACGAAGCTATAATGTTTTTAAAATCCCATCATATCGCGTTAAGTTTTACTTATATCGCTGCCTTTTGTCATCACCGTTGACGTTCGACAAAACTTTTTAAAAACCGGTTGTTCTTGAACTAAAGTTAAATCATTCGCGTATGTAGAGCCTATGTACTTTTCTTTCGATTAGCTTGACGTACAAAGACGAAGATAAAAGGTTTACTTTCTTCAACGAAGCTAACGTGATTTTGTTTTTTAATGTTCGTTCGTCTTGAATCTTTCTTAAAAAATTGTTTATTTTTATTTAGGAACGTTTATTTTTGAAAATGTATAATTTTTAAAATAAACTTTGTTCTATTTACGATAAGTATTATTATTATTATTATTATTTTTTTTTTTTTTTTTTTTTTTTAATGCTAATTTAAAGAACAAAAAGCATATTTTCCTTTTAATACTGATAATTTTACGTATTATCAGATCTTCTCATAGATCTCTAACTCGTTAAAAGTAAATCAAAAATCGCTCTTAACGCGGAAGAGCAACGCACGTATATATACATGTATGTGTTTGTGTTATGTAGACATTTGCGGTATAGGATTAGGTTATGTATCTTTAGACGCAAGGTCGACGTTCCGGAACATCGTGTATGCGTGCACGTATACTTTATGAGCGCATCTCTCTCGAGGGACTAATATATCGACGTTAATTGAAATAGCTCTGAAAGACGAATTTTTAATGTTTTACGAAATTTTACAACCTATAGGTTTTGTCTTATCTTTTTTTACTTTTTATCACCTGGCATGTGTTTCAAAAATTATAGTTTTTTTTAAGTACTGTGTACAAAAATTTAAAATTGTATTTTTGATTTATTGTTTGCTGTTATTATTTTCCTTCGATGTAATATTTTTTTATTAGTATTTCTAACAGTTTTTGAATTTTATCTTTTTTTCAAACGTTCGTTTCGTTTTGTCTAAAATTTCTAGAAAATACTCAACGTAATAGTTTCGATAATCTTCATCGGAAAAGTCATAAATTTTCTGTTGTCATTATTCGTTGAGAATTGAAAATTCCAGCTTATCTCTTAAACGATACTATAACGATATTAAAACGCGACAAATTTTTTTATTAATCGTTATCGTAAAGTTTCATACAGTATAACATTTTACTACACGGTTTATCGTTTATCTTTTATTTGAAATTGCCTGTATAATTTTATCGTTCCGCTAATTAATTTAGTTTTTTATTCATTGAAGTCACATAGTCATATTTTAGATTTATCGATTCTTGATTTATTTACACGTGTTCTTGTAATGGGACGAAATTTTTTTATTTAAATATAAAATAATTTTTGTGCCACGAATACAATATAAAATTATTCTAATTTTATAAACATTCCTTACTACCGACTGTTAAAATCATATAGTTACAATAAAATTTCAGTTCAAAAAATAAAAGAAAAAAAAAGAATGAATGAATCAAACTCGAATGCTGTAAAGCTTGATAAAATGATTATTCGTAATTTACAATCCGGAAGCAACTAAACAAGCATAATGAAAACAAACGAGGAGCGTTAAAAACATGTAACGATAAAGTCGAAAAAAAAAAGATGAATAGGAATAAAAAGGAAACGACACGCTCATTCTTTGTTTAGTTACGTTCGACGACAATGAACGCGTTGCGCGTCGTTTTCGCACGGCGAGTTTTTTTTTTTTTTTTAAATTCCCATCGTCTTACGATAATAATTGTCTCTCTATTTTAAGCAAATTTATTTCGCGCGATGAAATAGCCATCTTTGTCGTTTTGTTTTATTATTTTATAAATTACTTTTTAAACGTCTCGATAATGTTTCCAAGAGCGAAAAAAAGCTCGAAGAAAGGTATACGAGATACTATACGGTGAATAAATAACGTTTGGATTAGGTATAGTTATTCCCGATAGCCTTTGTAAATTTATAATGTTTAGATAACGAAACGTAACACCGATAATTTGCTAGAGGCAAAATTACACGTGATCTTACCGCGTAATCATTTGATCCGTAAATTTTTGTGTCTCGCGTTTCCTGCTATTTTTCATTACTTTTAATTTTCACGATTGCAACGCATGATATTTATTATGTACGAGCGAGTAGAAGAATGTTGTGGATGTTTGTTTTTTTTTTTTTTTTGTTAATTTATAGTTTATACATTTTGAGTATCAACAACAAAATCATAAAAAAAAAAAAAGAAAGAAAGAAAATCAATTTTGCCGCCAAGTCTTAACAAAGCTCCTTCAACGCAAACATTAATTCGTTAAAAGTTGTAATTAGTCTCAATCGACGCACGTCACGTTGCCATGCAATAACTGCAAAAACTAACCTGTTGCTCTACTCTTGCGTATATAATCAATGCTTAAATCTATCGAAAATCTCGCGCGAGTGTGACCTATTAACGCGAACCGCACGACACACGATTGTTTTATTGCACGATTTTATTTGTATCAAATTCATTATTTTCTATTATTTTGTTTTAAATCGCACAGGGCGCCCAAAAACCTTTCAAAGAAGTCATCAAGGCCAACGTCGGGGATGCTCACGCGATGGGTCAAAAACCCATCACTTTCCTTAGACAGGTCCTCGCTATTACGCTCTATCCCGAGCTGTTGGATGATCCAAAGTGAGAAAACATATTTTTTTTTTTTTTGTTATATTTACATTATTGTTTTTTTTTTCTGTTTTTATTTTGTTTATAAATGTGCTAATAAAAATGGTAGCAATCAATTTTCGAACACGATATGGTATTCGTATGTAAAATTTTAAAAGATAATTGTATCATACGCGTAAAATATATATTTAATCAAAGGAGTATATATTTTATATAAAAATTAATAAGATAAAATTTCTTGTTTCATTTTACACTTTATTAAAATGTATAATCGATTGACCTTGAATTTAAAAATATACATTCATTACAGATATCCAAGCGACGCCAAAGAACGCGCGAGAACAATACTCGAAGGCTGCAAAGGATTTAGCATAGGATCTTATTCGGAATCGGCCGGAATTGAGATAGTGAGGAGACACGCGGCGAAATACATCGAGGATCGCGATGGCGGTATACCCAGTGATTATAGAAACGTTATCCTATGTAACGGAGCGTCTGATGGTATCAAGGTATAAGCGAACGAATTTTTTTTTTTTTTTTTTTTCTATCCAGTTAATTTAAAATATAAAACGACAGGACATAACATATCAGTGTAAATTTTTTTTTTGTTTTTTTTTTTTTTTGTTTTTTTTTTTATACAGTCATTCCTGAAACTATTCAACGGACGATTGAACAACAAGCCAAGCGGCGTACTTATCCCAATTCCTCAATATCCTCTGTACTCGGCAACGTTGGCCGAATTCGGTTTGCATCAATGTGGTTACTATTTGAACGAGGATAACAAATGGTCTTTGGACACTAGCGAACTCGAACGAGCTCTCGGCGAAGGTCAGCGGGTCTGCAATCCTCGAGTTCTCGTTGTTATAAATCCCGGTAATCCGACCGGTCAGGTATTGTCGCGAGACAATATCGAGGACATTATTCGTTTCGCTCATAAGAATCGTTTGTATTTGTTGGCCGATGAGGTTTATCAGGATAACGTTTATCACAAGGACTGTTGCTTTCATTCGTTCAAGAAAGTCATGACCGAAATGGGAGAACCTTATTCCAAAATGGAACTCGCATCTTTCATGTCTGTATCGAAAGGTAGGCAAGCGACTCATTGAATTATCTTTTAAAAATAATTTAAATTTAAAAATTATAATTTGATTAAAATAAAACTTGGCTGACCCATTGCTCGCTTTAGGTTACATGGGCGAATGCGGTCTTCGAGGCGGTTACGGCGAGTTCATTAACATGGATCCGAAAGTCATGGCTGTTCTATTGAAATCTATATCGGCGATGTTGTGCCCGACGGCCGTCGGCCAAGCGGCCATGGATGTCGTTGTTAATCCACCAAAAAGCGGTGAACCATCTTATAAGCAATTTATGAAGGAGAAAGAAGAGACGCTTAAATCGCTCGCAGAACGGTCGCGTATTGTAGTCGATACTCTTAACGCGATACCTGGTTTTCGTGTAAGTATAAATTTTTGTTAAATTTTTGTTAAATTTTTTTTTTTTTTTTCTTTTTCTTTTCTCGATGAATTGTTAATGTCTTGTTACATTAATATCAATCAATAATTCGACTTTGCTTGTTAAATTTTTACGTTTATCAGAACTGTTAAAATCATATTAAGATTTTCAAAACTATAATATATTTTTATATATAATCTCTACTATTTTAAATTAAAGATAAAAAAAATAATAACGGTATGTAAAATTTATATCATTTGACCATAGTCTAATCCAGCTATGGGTGCAATGTACGTATTCCCGAGGATTGATTTACCGGAGAAAGCAATAAAAGCAGCAAAAGCTGCAGGTCAAGAACCTGATGTTTTCTACGCTTTTAAGCTCCTCGAAACCACGGGAATTTGTGTAATTCCAGGCTCAGGTTTTGGTCAGCGACCTGGAACGTATCATTTCAGAACCACAATATTACCACAGAAAGAAAAAATCAAGACAATGCTGGCCAGTCTTAAAGAATTCCATTTGAAGTTTTTAAAAGAATATAGTTAAACTGGTCTAGTTTTTTCATTTATTATATATAAATATTAATACTTTTTCCTTAAATGTGTAAGATGGAATGAAGAAGAAGTTGTAAAAAAATATCGAATCGATCAAGTTAACAAACTTTGTACTCTTTTTAATTAAATAATAAAATGTAATCCTGATTATGGCATTATGTACATTTTTTAAAGCCGTAATTATAAAAAATGAATATTTTTTTCGTTTTATGCAATCAATATAAAATGTGTTAATTGTAGTTTACCTTATATGCTTTTTTACACAGTTTTATTCAGATTGCTAGTTTTATTGTTTATTATTGTTAAACTTATTGAATTTTTAAATAAGTGCAAAAAAGAAGTTGTTTATAATAAAACTGTTTATGCATGTAAAGCCTGATTGCATAAATTAAATTTTTTTAACAAAATTTTGAAATTGTCTAATCATTTATGGCGATAAAAGTTTTACATACTTTTACATTATTTAAATATGCATAGGTTGAAATAAAATTAAAACAATTATTTTAATTAGGTCTGCAAGGTTTTAATTGTAAAAAAATAACTGTGCCTTTTAATTTCTAAATTGAATGTTAATCGAAGAAGATGAAATTAAATCCTAAAAATTTGTGCTGAAAAATTGTATGTGACAAAAGTAGCGCCTGGCATATTAACAATTTATTGTAGTTACTGTTTAAATTTTTCTTAGATTTTAATTCCTTGCTATTATTGCAGTATTCAAAATTTTTATTCCCAAAAGTTATTTATAAGAAATTTAGTTTTGAAACTTTGCTTATACATGTTTTCATATAGCCCAGACAATAATCATAAAAAATGTGAATATCAGAATAATTTTTAATTATGTAATAAGAAAATTTAGGAAAAAAATTATGTAAAATGTAACATGTACTTATTTTTTCATTAATAATCCAATAAATAATGACAATAATTTTATTTAAAGTATAAGAATGTTTTTTTACGGCTTTAAAAGAACGTGGAAATATTGTATATTATAAACATAAATTGTTACAAAACTCTTTTGAAATTAATTTAGATAGTTAATGCATAAAAAGTTATGATAGATAACTTTGAAAGTGACAATGCTAAGCAATTAATGTTTGAATGTATAATACAAATATTAATTTGTTTAGTTAACTATCCACAGATACTGATAGTAGTATCAATTGGTAGTAAAGTATTACTGTAACCGGTATTAAGAATTTAAGAAAAAATAAAGATGCTATTTTTATTGTAACACTATTATTGTAAAAATAGCTATAATTGATGCAAGTATAGTAAGCATTTAAAATCATTTTCTTTTTTAGCTCTTTTAAAAGCCATTATAAGTTTTTACAATAAATATTTTGTTATTCATATTCTTTCAATTATGAATTAAATTACTTGAAAAATATAATTAATATATGTTGCGAATAAAATTGTTTAACTTTTAATTGCATAGAAACAAATAAAAATAAAAGTGAAAAAAAAAAAAAAACCATTGACATTGAGTCGTTTCAAAGAATTGAAAATGTTTGAGGAAAATTTATTGCGCCTTTATTCAATCGTATGAGTCATAGTTGCAATCTCAATTTATCTAAACTATTCACAGATGATGGTAAAGTAATTTATTACTGCATACAACCTATTATATAACAGTGAAATCAATTTTTTTCAAAATAATAATCTCTTTTAAATCTACATTTTATTTATTTTACTATTTAAATATTCCAAAAAAATTATTGTTAAAAATTTCTTATGGATGACTATGAATTTGCATGTTATTGGAAAGCTTGTAAAAACAAGCTACACATGAAAGTGAGTTTTTAAAAACTATTTAGTTATAACCATGTACAAATTTGTTTTCTGTATAAAATTTATTTACGAGTTATTTAATTATAAAACTTCAATTACATGTATTTTTTGTTGTGTTTGCATAAATTTTGTACGAAAAAAACAGTAAAAAAAGTTTTAAAAAATTTTTATATTGTAAATATTTTGATGTGTACAAAAACGACATGAAAAGTGGGTATTTAAAAAAATTTACTTTTAAAAAAATTGAATACATAATATATGCCATGTTTGATTATATTTTCAAAGATTTTCTTTGTTCATACACTTTTTGACACGCTTTTATTAGATCGACCTGTAACTATGTAATACGATCTAAGCAACTTAAATTTCATTTCTAATTGGCAAAACGTGGAAATTACTGCGTATAGTTTCAATGACAACACAATATTTTCAAAAAAAAAAAAAATTAAAACAAAATAAAGTAGTAGTTTGAAAAAACTAAATAAGTATGCAATGGAATTCAAAGAACTAAATTTCGCGTACTTTCAATTGTTTATCATGAAACTTGGTAATTGAGTGTTGTTATGATGATAATACAATATATTTTAAACATAAACAATGGAAAAAAACTGCAAAACAAATTAATAATTAAAGAAAAAACTAAAAAAATATGCTCTTATAAGTATTGTAGTAAGAAGGAAAAAATAATAATCGAATTTCTCTATCTAACATGAAAGGGCTTTAGAGTAAGCTATGTAATTAAAATATAATATTTGAGTATGAAATCGTGGGATGCTTTCTAAAAAATATAAACAAATTTGCTTTAAAATTAATGTTAATAAATTTGCTTAACATTTCTGTTAGACTTAAAAAAAAGCGATCCACACTTTTACACTCAAATATTATATTTAATTACAAACTTGGCTTATGCTCTTAAAGCTCTTACAGACAGAGTTTTTAGTTTTTATTTCAGTACTTATACAAGTAAGCTTTTTTTAATTTTTTTAAACTATTAATTTATTTAATTTTCTTTTAAAATAAAATATTTTGAATGTATATATTTTAAAGGTCATAATAAAATAAATGAATGTATTGATTTTATATTGTTTTTTTTTCTTTTTTCTTTTATTATAAGATTTTTGTCAACATCAATGATTGTATGATACAATAACAATATAACAACAAAATTGTCTAGAGTACGAAATATTTTTACTAGTTTTGAAGATTAAAAGCTCAAAGAATTTAAAATTTCTGATAATTTAATATCATAAAGCTTCAAAAAAAAAAAAAAAAAAAGAATACTTTTTTAACGAGCTGGTAAATTGCACCAATGCACTGTACTATTATTATTACAATAGTAATAATAATAAGGCTTATTATTATCTATCATCAGTGTAAAATCTATCAGTCAAATTTACAAATCCTCCGATAGCCTTTCTATCTCTTCAACGAAAAAACGCATATCTGCTTCGGTGAGCCCTGAATTTTGAAGTACGAGCCTGAAAAAGTTCGCCTGTCCTCTAATGGGTTGATAAGTGATCAGCATTGAGCCTTTCTTTACCATTCTGCTTTTAACTATCGGAGCTATTTTATGTAGCGCTTTTGACAATTCTTCGCCTTTTAAATGTCTTTTTGAGACTGGTATATACCTAAAAAAATGAATTAATGGATCATAAAAAAACCGTCATTCATTGTTAATTCATTCGTTAATTCACGAAGAGTAAGGAAGTCTTACCTAAAGCAAACATTGGTACACTCGGGCTCGAGTAACAATTGCCAGCCAGCTCTGCGTTTTATGAGTTCAACGAAGTATCTGGATAGTTCAAAGACACGATCTATGTGTTTCTCGAAGCCATCCGTACCCTTGGCCTTCCACATCAGCCAAAATTTAAGAACGTCGGCACGTCTTCCACATTGCACATGCTTGTCGCCAAAATCGTAGCTCGTGTCGTAAAACTTGTCCTGCTGGAACAGGTATGACGCCTTTGAGCCGTGGGCCGATTGCAGGAGATCCTTGTGTCTTTAATCGTGAAAGATTAAAATCAGTCTGCGTATTAATCATTGGTATTGTAAAAAATTTTTGTATTTTTTTTTTTCTAATATTGATTATAAAAACGTTACTTTGAAATTGTCCTTACATCGATAATAACAAAATATTAAGATCGCAATATTTTTTAACAAACTATCAAGTTGTAAAAACTCAACTTTATTTAATATAAAAGTTTAAAAAAGTTTATTTTTATTAAAATCCAATGTACTTTATAACGTACATAATAATTTTAAAATACACGCAACGAAAAAATACACACACACCTAACAAGAAGCGTAGAGCATTGCTGAGGCGCAGCGAGGAGCTTATGGGGATTCCAAGTGACGCTGTCGGCGAGCTCGACGCCGTCGAGCAGACGACGATACTTTTGCGAGATAATAGCCCCGCCTCCCCAAGCCGCATCCACGTGGAACCACATCCCTTGCTCCCGACACACGCCGGCGATTTCGCGCAACGGATCGAACGCACCCAATACCGTCGTACCAGCGGTCGCCGATACCATCAATGGTCGAGCTCCTTCCTTCACCGCCCGATTTATCTGCTCGCGTAGATCCTCGACGCTCATTTTTCCGTTATCGTCCACCTTAACGATGTATACGTTGCCTGGGGAAAAAAAAAAATTAAAGGATAGATTTTGAGTGATAATGTTCGTTTTGTATAATTTTTTTTTTTTTTTTTTTTTTTCATTTCGCATTGCGTCGATTTATTATTATTATTATTATTATTATTATTATTTTTTTTTTTTTTTTTTATAGTATTAAGAAGATTGTTTTGCTTGATAAAGATGAAATAAAATATGAAAATTTTTTAAATAGATTTCATTATCGTTAACTATTTAAACGCTTGACAAACAACATGTAAAAATATATTCCTTGAATAGAGAGTGTATATACGTAATCAAATTTTAATATAGAATAATAAATATAATATAGAGTTATAAAAATATGAGTATTGTGATTGATGTTAATTATAAAATTATTCAAGAACATTTAAATTATCAAGTAGAGCAATGAAAAAAAAAATAAATAAATAAATAAATAAATAATTTTTAATCGGCAAATCAGTGAAACCTAATCGTAACGGTTCAGTAAATGTACTCATGATATATATATACATATTTTTTTTTTTTTCTTCAAGTTTTTATTGTTTTTCTTTTCTGAAGTTGAGTAATATTATTAATTGTGAAATCTATAATTATTTAAATGCTTTTTTTCGTTGTTACTTCAAGATTTACGAAAAATCGTGCCTTTTATCTATTTGCACACTATTGACCTAACATGATGTTTTATTACTACTGTTCTAAATACTCGTTGTTATGTAAAATCTATGCAAATTCATCGCATAAGATATTTTCTTTCTCTTTTTTCGATCAAACGGATACTATTGTAAAAATGTTGTCCACACAAAGAAACGCACCGGTGCCAATGCCAAGAAAAGCCGCGAGTTTCTTCACGGAATAATGCGCGTCCTCGGAAGTAAATACGACGAGTCTCGGAACGGCTGTCAATCCTTTCTCTTTGACGATGGGAAACATCCAATGCCTGGCTAAATTTATAGCGTAACCGTTAGCCATTGATCCGCCCGGACAGAATATACCGTCGCCCACGCCGTCCTGTAATTTAAAGAATTTAATTTATTTTTATTTAAAATTATTCAATACATCGATTTATTGATCCGCTTATTATAGTAATCAAAAAAAAATATTAATATTTTTAATAATGTAAGTTGCAAAATGAGTTTCATAAATATTTTTCGTCTCGTATTGAAATTACATGCAAGCCAATCAATTATTGTTTAAGTATATTATTAATTATTGTGCATATATTATTGTGGTAATGGGTTTGAAAAATTCTACGAACGTTATATATACTTTAATCATTGTAAATAAAAGCTTTTAACGACACAAGTTAAGAATTTTTATATTTACATAATTTATATATGTGAATACGTAATATCGTTGTCGTATTAATTATAATTAATTGAAGCAATTGCCCGTGACGACTCGCATAGTTTTTAAAAGAATTTCAATTCCCTGCTTGAATTTAAAATAAAGAAAAATATATAATAATTTTTTATACATTTATTAAAATTTATTCATAAACGTTCACGAAATCTTTTAATTGCAAGCCACTACCAAAGTATCTAAAAGATTTATGTTTACATACAAATATACGAGGTGTGTTCGGAAAATAACGGGAATTTTCGTTTTTCGAAAAAAATATTTATTTATTCACTAAGTATAAGGTGTTTATTTATAAGGCAATTTTTTTTATCGTTTTATTTTCTTTTAGCATCAAAGAGAATGGTAAAAGAAAAATGTTTGTGCAATTTTAACGCAGGGCATACTTAACGCGTTTTTTTTTTTTTTTTTTTTTGTAAGAAATGGACAAAAAAAAGGTAGCTTTTTTTTCTATAATAAATTTATATCATTTGTATATAAAATATAGGTGCTTCTATTTTCTACATTTAATGATGATTATAGATTGTTAAAAAAAATGAACATTAAACGACCAAAATTAATTAAATTTATTCTATCGAAACGCACTTAACCCATCAAGACCTATGAGAAATCTAGGCAATGAAAGATAAAAATAAGCACGCCAAAGTAAAATTTAAAAAAATATTGTTTGGAAAATTTTGCAATAAACAATTAAATTGAGAAAAAAAAAAACGGATATTTTATTTATTAGCCATGTCCACTTTGGCGTGATTATTTTTATCGCAAATAGTCTGGATTTCACATGGGCCTTAATGGATTAATGCGAGCGGCGAAACTTCGTTTTCGAAACTTTCGTTTTCGAAATTCTTACAATATTTTTATAGTCATTGACCGTAGATTGAAAACAACAGGTTTTTTGCTCTTTCAAGACTTAGTTCGATTACCTAATCAATGCAAGCCGATCATTAGTTTTTTTTTTTTTTTTTTTTTTTTTTTTACGAACGTTCTCTTTTACTAAATTTATTATTCCTTAAAAACCGCCGAACCTGATATTCATAATTCGGAAGATAAAAGCTTACCGGTTCAACAAATTTCGTATTTCGATTTTAACAGTTTACGTTCGATTTGAATTTTAACGATTATACATATTTATTTATGGTAAGTAATTTATTTATGGTAACCTTCCAGCCAATAATGGCGCGCATCTCCTTAAGAACAGCTTCCTCCATGAGGGAAATAACCGGGGACACCTCGTAGGTATAAACCGACGGATTGAGAGCATCGGTAAGCCATTGTCCAACGAGTCCGTAAGGATCCAAGCTCGAGTAAAGTTGATTAACGAAATGCGGATGGCCGGTTTTTACGCTGTAACGTATAACCAAACCAACGAGTCTAATGAGAGTTTCGTGGGATTCCCCCGTTTTTCCCGGCGTCAAGTCGATCTTCGACGGCAGCGCCGCCGGCTCGACCCATTCAACGACGCGATTCTTGCGCGATGTACCCTGTGGATGGATTGAATATGGAATGGTTTATTTTTTCGTTGCATATAGCTCGTTAATTTTTTTTTTTTTTTTTTTTTCTCTTTCAACTTATGCGCTAATAACAAAGCTATTAGGATTGAGAGCGAAAGTTGAATGAAAATTTATCTTATTGATAAATGATTGAATGGGTTAAAAAAAAAAATAATAATAATAATAAAACATTTTTAAATGTTATTACTGCAAATAAGGGATTAAGTGTTAAGCAACAAATAAACTATTGATTTTTATCCTGATTCATTTATATTTTCATAAAAAGAAAAGTAAAAGAATGTTATAATTATTGTACTTTTATTATGTTAAACGTATCATAATAAAAAAAAAAAAAAAAAAAAAAAAAAAAAAAAAAAAAAAAAAAAAAAAAAAAAAAAATTTTTATTTTATAAATTATAGTGAATATTTATTACGAAACAGTTTTTTATTATCATTACTCGAAGCAGGAAGTATTTGAACGGTAACGATTTTTACAAAATCGTTATTAGTTTATATATTGAAAACGAGATAAGAAAATAATGACATTGATTTATGAATGAATCAGGACATTTAAACATTTCTTCGATCAATGAAACGTCAATGTTTTCGCTCTGACTCATTAGCAATATTGCATATAGCTATTAAAGAGCAAAATATTTTTAGTTTTCAGTAATTGCATTGTGTATTCAATAAATATATGTATATTCCAATAAATCAGTAGTATAGACAACTCTGACGCTGTTGTTGATTCTTCTCTCTCTTTTTCCTCGTACGCTGCACAATTCTGCATCCCGAATGATGAATCGATGAAGATGTCTTCGGTGTCCAATGTTTAACATTTTTTTTTTTTTTTTTGCTTTTTCATTTTTAAAATGCTTATTATTCAATTACATTTTTATATAATTTACGTACACTTGAACTTTTCCTTTTTTGTACTTATAACACTTTCTACATACTTTATTTATTTTTTTATTTATTAATAATTACTAATTTTATACTGCATATTCTAATACTTTGTTTATTTCTGTTCTTGATTTGATTTTTTTCTTCCTTCATTTTCACACTTAAAATATTTGTTTAGAAATTTACTTATACTTCTTACTTGAATTTTATATTTAACATTCTTCCACTGATTATTTGTATACATACTTATTTCAAAACTAACAATGCTGTAAATAATTTTTTGTAAATCATTTAAGGATAAGTTGAAAGTGTGTTTTTCACGTTGATACTCCACAATTAATTTTTTTTTTTTTTTTTTTTTTTTTATCAAAGATCATACTTTTTTTTCATTTTCTCTTTACTTGTATACCGTTGTTTATGTTTTATCCATTGACTTTTAACGACGAAGACTTCAATTAAAAAAACGACGATTTGATATCCAGATAACTTTATTCTTCTAATTGATAATTTTTCTGTACTTGAGGATTATAAATTATAAAAAAATAAAAACACCAGAAAAACGTTGTGGCTAAGTGAATTTAAACTTGCGCTCATAAGTCTTGATTGTTGTTTTATTTAATTTTTTAGGGGTATCTTTTAACGACATTTTATTACGTTACAATTAAATTTAAGAAAAATTCAATTAGTTCAAGTGGTCTTTATGATGAACAAAATTTTTTTTAATATTATTTTTTCTTAAAAATAATTTATTTTGTTTAAAAAAAAAAAAAAAAAAAAAAAAAAAAAAAAAAAAAAAAAAAAAAAAAAAAAAAAAATTCGAAAATAATTCTCAATCTATATAAACTTTTATAAAATAGCATAAAGGAAACGATAAATTATCATTACTTAAACGCAACCGTCAATAATGAGGCATTTCGATCAATCATAAAGAATTTCCATAATTGAATCAAGCCCGTAATTATCGACTTATATTGCGACTAAAGTATCGCGTAGATGCAAAGCAGTACCATTAAAAAAAAGAAGAGGGGGCGGGGGGAGAAAAAATGAAGGTGTCTGCGTTGGTTCTCAAATTGCGGTGTGTGCCTCTACCCACGGATCAATCAATTTGTATATTATTGCGTGTTTAAAAACTCGACCGGTTTTTCGGGCTCTCCAAATCGATTTTCCTCATGTTTCTTTATCGCAAAGGTATCGAATCTTTCTGCTTATAAATATACATGTGTGTATATATTCATTTTTAAAAGATCTGTTGAGGTTTAGAAAGATAATTATAAGCGCGGTGTTGACGTTTTGATTTACAAAGAAGAAAATAGAATAGATTTCAAAGATTCTCGATGAATGAAATTAATATTTTTGATGTTTGTTATTTCTAAGGAATTAACGCGATTAATTGAAGTTGAATATTGTATTTGCTGATATAATTTTTGTAATACAATCGTCGAGTCTTATTATCGGTTAGTAAATAAATAATTGTGTTGTTTTGATATAACTCAATATAAATATGTTTAATCATTAATTGCTACAAATATTTGGTGAAATTTATAGTTTTAATCGATGTTTTAAGTATTTCTAAATAGATTAATTTATAATGTGAATTTTTAAAATAATTATTATCTAATAGTATATTTTGTTGTTAGATTTTGTATCAAATTTTCAAAGATTTTCGCAGTGAATCTATGCGCTTGTAACTTCGACGCGCGTTTTTCTATTTTCTATATATCTATAGACGGCTTTTGTTGTATATGCAGCATAGATTACAAGTATATCAGAAATGAAAGTAAACATCAAAATGGAAAAATTGTATTTCGAACTGCAAAGTCATGCATGCATAAATGTATGTTCTTCAATTGTACCAAGACACAAGATAAAATACGAAAGATGCATTTCTAACTTAAAATATTTATCATTCATTTCCGTTTGGACCAAAGTGAGAAATTTTTTTTTTGAAAAATTCACTTAATTTTGAAAAAAATTTTTTATTTAGAAATATATTTAGGAAGTTCATTTTACTTCGCTCCTTTATAAATCTTCTTTATTCGGAATAAAAAAATTTAAAATTATTTGCTTTTATTACAGTGAATTATTTAAGAAAGCGCTGTTATTTATTATAATAAAATAACGATTTGGCGCTCAAATTATACACAGTACAATTTGAATTAGCGTTTTAGTTTATTTCACTATTGTGAATATTATTTATTTATCTTTTTTCGTAACTAACTTCATTCATATCATTGCAATATTTGATGGAGAACAAATATAGCCCTCGCTAGTAATATGTATAACACAGTAAAAAGTAACGTTCGTGAAATGTAAAAAATAATAAAAATTATTCACCGTGTGTAATAAAGAACATTTTTATAGAATCTAACTACTAACTTAACCAATAATTTGAAGAAAAAAAGAGATAAATATTATTAATTTTCTTGTAATAAGTCAAATTAGACAAGTTTGACGAGAGAATAGTTGGGTTTTACTAAAAAAAAAAAAAAAAAAACGAATAGTAACATAATTTTATAACAACAATATTTATTTTTCGATTTATATATTATTAAGTAAATACAAGTACAAATTTATGAATAAAATATTTATTTTCTAAAGCATCGAAGCGTTAAGCATAAATAATTCTAACGCTATTAATGACTTTAGTTCAGAAAGAAAAAACTTGTAATCTCTATAACTTGCCTTTATTAAATGTAACGTTATAACTTCTTACATCAATACACTGCAATTTGTGAATACGCTAATTGTGACATATTTTGTATTGAAGAAAAAAAAAAAAAAAAAAAAAAAAGAAAAAAACGGAGAGAAAAACGTTTAAAATTCCTCCTCTACGTGTCCTCACGATAATCGCCTACTATTAAATTTCCTACAACTCGTGTTATGATAAACAAAAAAAATTATTGGTTATTAAAAAGTATTAGATTCGTTAATAATAATAATAATAATAATAATAATAATAATAATAATAATAATAAAAAAAAATCAATCGCGCATAAAGATGAGCAAAGACGTAACCGTATATACACACGCGGGCTTTCTACTAGAGAGCAAGGACACGCGCGTCGTTTTATAAACTTGACGGTCATTATTAAACGAATTACCGCTTCAAAGTTATTTCAAGCGGCCCCGAACGGCTACAAAGTGCGCGTAATTACCGCTTATCTCTCTCTCTCTCTCTCTCTCTCTCTCTCTCTCTCTCTCTCTCTCTCTTTAACAAGCGCAAAAATTTAAAAAGAACACAAAAAAAAAATGGAGTGATTTTACTCGCTCGACTGGATAATGCGTGTATTTAATTATTCGCAAGTATTTTAGTGTTGAGACCTGTGTATGCGTCGATGGCTTTCACTTTTGGCGTTTGCTCTTTGAGCTTTTGTTTATCAGCGCGTTAAAGCTGCGAACTTTTTTAAAGTTCTAATGAAAAGTGTTGCGATAGAACAAATAAGTGAGAGAATTTAAATGAATGATAAAAATATAATGGAATCGAATGTAATGCGACTTTTATAGAATATAATTAAAGTGAAAAATTAATGGATATTATTTATAAAACGATCGAATCTATAAAGATTTTAAAAACTGTTAAAAGATAAAAGCGTTTTATGAATATCGCGTAATAAGCTTTAGGAATATACGAAAAAAAAAAAAAAAAAAAAAAAATTATACTTTCGCGTATCCTTCGTCGAAACAAACGATCGTCGGCGATGAGGATAATGTTGCAAAACTTTGCGCTTATTTCTTTCGAAAAATGGGAAAATTTTGTTACCGATGATGGAAATTGCGTTCGTAGCGATGTTTATCCTTTGGCTTGGATTTTTTTTTTTTATTATTTAGTTATTTCTTTTTGCTATATGAGAAATAAGATACATTCTTTCATTTTTATTTTCAAGTTTAATTCGAGCTGATCGAGTTCTATTTTCTGTGGTAAAGTTAGACTTTAGTGATTCATATCGATGCGAATATCGATTCTATCATTTTTTTCTCTCTAGTTAATGTTTATCCTCCAGGAAAATATAAAAGTATAGGATTTACCTTTTCTTTTTTTTTTCTTTGAAGAAAAGAAATAATGGATAATAAAATGTGAAATTTGATGTGTATTTTTTAGTGAAAATTTGTTTTTGGTTTTTTTAGTTTTTCTTCGTTTTGAACCACTTAATTTTTTTTTTATTTCGATTATAATCAAGAGCTAAATGATATGTTTTTTTAATTTTTAATGAAACATAAATATTTAAAAATAATCATATGATTTGCTTAAAAAGTAATTTATGAACATAGAATAACATAATTTTTATGAAAAATTCTCCAGATAATTAACGCTTCGTTTCTTAAATAACTAAATTATATAGTTTTAGTCAGAAGAAATTATTTTTTTAATAATTTTAATGTTTTTGATGAATAAAAAAAATAATTATTTACAAATAATACTTTAAAACATTAACATTACATTAATAATATTTAAATAATTTATCAAAAATGTATTTGAACTGTGAGAAAAAAAAAAAATTATAGTCAAATACTCCAATAAACAATAAAAAGAGCCACCGAACATATAAAAATCGCGTACTAAATAAACGGCAATGACACGCAACAAGAAGAAAAAACCGCGTCGATTTCGAGGAGCCAAGAAAAAGTTGCTCTTGAATTCGCGCGCGCGTGAGCGCACGATCATTGCGTTAAGCCACAACGGATCTCTCCTTGAAGAAAAAAAAAAAAAAAAAAAAAAAAAAGAACAATTGCGACGTACAAAAAAACGAAAAACGAAACAAAACGTTAAGATAAAAATTCGCGCGTGTTCTCCAAACACAAAAACGAAAAAAAAAAAGAAAAAAAAAAAGAAAAAAGAAAGAAAAGGTGAAATCGACTCACCTCGAAAACGGCCTCCCTGAGTATAACCTCAAGGGCGTCCCTGATGAACTTCTCGTGGGTTTTCCTGGTCAATAAACTGCTGTAACAATGTTCCGTCGATCGTTTATCCTCCATATCGTGATAGCGGCAGCCTTCGTCGTCGTTTTCTCGGCGCTCTCGTCGTCGTTCCTGCCGTCGCGGCTTTTCCGTCTCGTTATCCAGCGACGAGTGGAGGTGGTCGTGGTCGTGGTGGTTTACGCTCTTGTAATCGCCCGTCTCCGGATCCAACGATCTCGCACGTTCGACCGTCAACATGACGCTGCCCTCCTCCTCCTGTTGTTGTTGTTGCTGCTGCTGCTGCTGTTGCGTTTCCTCGTGCGCTGGCATTGTCTACGTTTAAGCCTTTGTTTGTCCTCTTCCTGCCGTATTAGCTTCTCGCGCTTTTGCTCAATGAATTTTTTAACCCGATTATCTTTTTTTTAACTTAATGGTTTCTTTTATAATTTTTAACGACGATACGCGCGTTTCCGAGTACTTTCTTTTATTTATTTATTATTTTTCTTTTAAACGAAATTCGAGAATGTATTGAACAAAAAAAAAAATACACAAATGAAAAAAGCACAAAAATCGCGAAATTATTATTCGAACGAAGATTTTAAACAAAACAAAATTAAGGAAAGGGGGCAGCGCTTCAAAAAATGTATTAAAAAAAAAAAAAAAAAAAAACACAGCCAACGATTTATCAACGAGTAAAAATTGATCGTTTAATATCAACGAAGAGTCAACAATTTTTGTTAACGATTTTACAAAATTTTTGAGAGAGAGAAAGAGAGAAAGAAAGAAAGAGAGAGAGAGAGAGAGAGAAAGAGGGTGGAGGAGAGATAGACACGCGCGGTCTCTGCACTTTCCGTAAAATCTGGACGTACGCGTTCGTTCTTCGTTCGTTTTTCTCGGGCTTTTATAGTATGTGTTGTTTTCTGTGATTGGCTTGCCTGATGTAGCTACGCGACTCCCTCCACGATCGCACTCTGTGCCTAGTAGTTTTTACTTTAACAGAGTGGGGTGTATGGTATTGTACAACTTTGCTTGGTTCGCTCTTTTTTTTTTTTTTTTTTTTTTTTTTTTTTTTGTTTCTTTTTTCTTTTCATTTTATTTTTATAAGGAGCGTTTTAGCCTCGTTACTTTTGTAGTGCGTTCAGATTTATTGGTATTAATTGTTTTGATAATTGAGTTGAGGAAGTTTGGATTTAATTTTAAATGGAATATTTTCTTTGTTGATCTGCTGCGAATATGTTTTGAGTTTTCTACTTCTAGATTTTTGTAAAATTGTGTTGCTTGTTCTTTTATTCTGTCTTCTACGGTTTGCATTTGAATCACCTTATGCAATTCTATTATTTTTATCCTTTATTTTTTTTTTTTTTGTCCCTGTTGCCATTCTTAGGTACTCGTTTAGTATTAATTGCATTTTTTTGCAGGGATGTTTTATTGATAAGTCCTTTCTCACGCTGGTGCTGCATAGAGAAGGGCTGGTCTTATTACTACTTTATATAGTGTATTTCTTTGAAATTTTTAGCTAATGTTTCAGCTTTTTTTTTTGTTGTGTCTTTTCCTTCGATGAGAGAAGGGAATGTAGTTTTATTTGTTTTTAATAGCGTTTTCGCCATTTTCCAGAGTGAATTATGGTTTATTTTTAATTTGGTTAGTTTTCTACTGATAATTAACTTGTAATAAATTTTTTAAAATCCGAAAATTTATTTCTACTTTTATTAGATTTATTAGTTCATTGTAATATTTTTAAAGTTTAGCTGTACAATTTTTTTTACATTACTTCCTAATATAGTTCCTAATTTTGATTAGGTTTTTAACGTGGTCGGGTAGAAAGTTGTTAGTTTTTATGTCTTGATTGCGCGGTGTACTTGAGTGAATCACTTCTTTTATTGTATCGATGAGAGTTTTTATATCGTTATCTATGTCTTCGGTGGTGTTTAGTTTGTTGTTAATAATTATTTTTTATGTAATATTTCTTTGAAACTCGTTCTCAGTCTGTTTTATGGAAGTTGTATTTATTGTTTTTTTTAAGTATGTTTTTTGTTTTGAAAGTGTATTAGTAAAGCGTTGTAGTCCTCCTTGGATGAGGTGAATGTACTGCTTCGTTAGTAAATTTGAGATTGATTGTCGATTTGCAATAGTTTTTAATGTCTGCGGTGATGTTATTACTTCAGCTTTACTGTTATATACTATAAGTGGCGGTATGCGTTTAAATATCTGTATTTTCTCATTTTATTCGTTTTCTGCGCTTTCGTCTTTTTCTGTTGTTTCTAAAGATTTGAATTTGTTTGTGATTTTAATTATTCGTTCTTCTGTCATTTTTCTACGTTTGCATGTATTTTTGGCGAGTTTTCCGTCTGTATGGCGTCCATTTGTATAGTGTCCATAATGTATTTTAATTGAGGTTTTTCCTGAGAAGGACAGCTCGAAGATCGAATCTCCTCTCTCCTAACTAAATATCTCACTCTGATCTCAGAATCGAAATTTCGATCGAATCATCCCTCCGATCCGAACCCTGGACGTATGTGCGCGGCCTCGGCTTCCTTTATACGAAGTATCGCAACGCGAACCGCGAAAGTGCAAGGACGCGACGTGAGGTATATATATGCGACGAATAACGTTGTCTATATAAATATGCATGTGAATGAGTGTATGTATGTGTGCGTGCGTGTGTGTGTATGTGTGTATGTGTGTGTGTTAGTGTGTAAGTGTGTATGATACCGAAACGCGTAGGTTTTTTAATTGGTATACGTCGAAAGATTTCCCATTTGCTCTAAGATTGAAATGGGAGAAGGTATCAGATTTTTACTACCGGTTATATGTAATAATAGTACTTTTTTTATTTAATTATATATGTATATTTTTTTTTTTTTTTTGTTTTTGAGTTGTGGACCTTCGATGGTGATAAATCGAATAAAGTTAAGCGTGACTCTACAAATCTTTTAATTCTTAACCTGTTTCTACACTTTATATGTAGGAAATTAGTTTCTCTTTTAAATTAAAAAAAATAGCGATATCAATAAATTATAATATTCACATCGAAAAAAAATTGTGTCATTTATTAAACTAAAAAAGAATTTAATAAGGTTAATTTAAGGTAAAAAAACAAAAAAAAAAAAAAAACTTAATAGTCTAATTAAAAAATGTTTCTATTTAACTACATTTTTATATTTTAAAAACATCATTTGTACGCGTTAAAAAAAACGTTTACACGTTTACAAGTATTATATTAAACGTTTGAATTTTTCATAAATAATTCGATGTATATTTTCTTCAAAGGAAGCGCCCCCCTTTTTCTTCGTTTTCTATACACGCGACCTTCGTCGTTGCGGAGTAATTATTTAA
The DNA here is from genome assembly GCA_949987625.1 of Chalcis sispes. Classification (NCBI taxonomy): domain Eukaryota; kingdom Metazoa; phylum Arthropoda; class Insecta; order Hymenoptera; family Chalcididae; genus Chalcis; species Chalcis sispes. The sequence goes on along the minus strand of OX465096.1, from coordinate 64,981,376 downwards.
TATACTAAGCCGTCCAGTGAGAGTTACCCATTTTAAACGAAAATTGGTCAAGCTAAAAAGTTTTATATCTCAGAGGAAAATAAACATAATTAAATTAATCAAACTTTATTTTAAAGTTAAAGGCAATTTCCTTTAAATACATTTTGTTTTTTCCTTTTTTTTTTTTTTTGTTTTTTCCTTTTTTTTTTTTTCTTTTTAAATTTTACATTCAGTTCTTTACAGCTGATGAAACATTAATTCTTTTTTTTTTTATTTTTTACATCCTTAAAAAACCGAGTGCATTTTTTCATTAACTAATCAGAATTACTTTTATCAAGCCGTTTTAATGTTATAAAAATTTATATAAAAAAGTCGCTTATTTTTATCGTTAAATATCTCATAATCTGTGCATCGTAGAAAAAAAAAATTTAAAAAAGAAAAAAGGTTTGTTATTACGCGTACAATAAGTATCTATAAAGAAAAAATGATTTTGAAAACGAAATTTTTCATTTTGAAAAAAACTTCAACTTTTTCATTTTAAATGGACATTTTTTACAAAATGAAAAAAAAAAAAAAAGTTTTTATAGATGTAAGTTTTTCTGCATAAAAATAAAAAAATGTTTTTTTTTTTTGCAACAAAAGAAAATATATTTTAAAGGACATTGTCTCAAATTTTAAAATGACGTTTGATTAATTTAATTATGCTTATTTTTCTCTGAGTTATAAAAATTTTTAGCTTGACCAATTTTCGTTTAAGGTGGGCAACTCTCACTGGCCGTCGCTGTATAGGCACTCTCGTTTATACGTACATGATAAATATAAGAGAGAAACTAACAACTCTACTCTGGTTTTTTCGCTACACTCGGCGCTTATTTATTTTTCTCTTCTCGGTTCACGTAAACAGAACGGATACACGACACGTACGTATACGTGTAACATTCGTAGGCCATACTTTTATATTTCCTTCGGGTTATATTAGAATATTTTTCGCGCGTTTGTATAAAACTTTTTTTTTTCGTGCTGTTGCGAATTCTTTTTCCTTGAACGAAATTTAAAGGTTTGGAGAAACTATATTTTCTTTTTTCTTTTCGTTCCTCTTATACATTCACGTTCGAAAAAGAAAAAATAAATAAATAAATAAATAAAATTAAATTAAATTTAAAAAAATTTAATTTCTTCATGCTTTTATAAAAAGTAATCGATCGTTCTTAATATGTTCGTAAGTATTTTTATTTTTCAAACGACTGTTATCCTTTCGTAACGCCTTCGTCATGTCTTTTAACGAATTACTATTTTTCCGTTATTTATATTAGTCATTCGATTCTGTTGATTATTTCTGCAACAATGAAATCCTCTTCTCCTTGGCATCCTTTTCCTCTTCGTTAACTTCCGGCTGCGTCCGAAAACTTGGGCTCACGCGTCGACCGCAAGGGCCGATGCGTGGCCATTGGATTATATAGAAAAAAAAAAAAATTATTGAATTAGTAAATATTTTCAAAAATTATTAATTAAAGCTAGAAGGAGATTGTACATGTTAAATAGAAAACGTTTATTACTATATTAATTTTTTTTTTTTTTTTTTAATGATCAAAGACATAAAAAAGTAAAAAAAATATCTTATCCTTATCTCTTTAATGTCAAGTAGTAAATGTCCAAGGGAACATTAGTAATTAAATTTTACTTCTTTTTAGCTCGGTCCGCAAAATTTTAATTTTTGTGTAATAACTTAGTCATTAATAAACCATAAACATTTTAATGATTTCCACTTTTATTTTACCACGATGTGTGACATTTTTCCATTGGTTTAATTATCACTTTTAATATAAGTCTGAAAACTTGATCCAACATTTAAGCATATACATCCTTTTACTATATATTAATGATATATATTTACTGACTGTTATCACTTAATATTTTATCTTTTGTATATATTCAGTCAATCATAATTACTATTTTCCTTCTTTTTTTTCTATTATCACTAAATTGTTTTATCGTCGTTTTAAAGTAAAACAAATGATTTAACAATTTAATATCAATTTTCACTTAATTTCACTTCTATTTTTATTACTGTAAATATAATTACTTTTGAATAATTCAAAACAATTAAAATTGTCTTTACAGTTACTTGATTCTTACGTCCTTAAGCGTTAATTTGCAAAGATAATTTTTTATACTTTGTATACTATAACGACACATAGTTAAAAGTGATTTATCACTACTTATTACTTTTTTTTTTACAACTTTAAGTATTATATAATCTTACATCCTCATTATTTACTGGCACTTATAGTTTTATTAAAGTTTTACTATTAAAAGAATATTATTTTATTAAATTCAAGCTTATTTTCATTTTTATCACTAATTTGTATACTTGACAAACACTTTTTTTCATTTGAAAACTAATTTTTTTTCTGACCTGTTAAAACTTTATTATTAAGCTTATGATATTAAGTTAATTATATCAAACTATATTAACAATAATTATATATAGAAAGGAGCATTAGTTTATACAATGAAAAAAAAAAAAAAAAAAAAAAAGAAAATAAATAAATAAATTAACAACTTGATTAATTTCAACAAAAAATTTCAATTATATCGTTATTCAAACTATGATGAAAATCTCAACACACGTCCATCCGTAAAATTTCTACGACATTCCAGCGTTATTCGATTACAAATCGATATAACATTAATAATGCAAAATTCCTATCGAATACCATGTTTTTTTTCTTATTGTTTTTTTTCTCATTATTAAGCTCGCTTATACGCGGATGCACTTGCTAAGCTCCTTTTGTTTTCTTCCCTCTTTTTACGCTTAATTTATGAATAAAACGCGTAAAACGCTTAAATTTATTATTATTGTTATTGTTATTGTGCCAAGTGTAAATATGTATAAACATTATCGTGGGTTTATGTACGAGATCAGAAAGTATTTTCATAATACTTATCACGAGTCTATATGAATTAATTACGCGGTTTGTGTTTGTGCGTGTGTGTGTGTGTGTGTGTGTGTGTGTGTGTGTGTGTGTGTGTGTGTGTGTGTGTGTGTGTTGCGCACGTATATGCGTCGAACAATAATTACCAACCGCGTGCCATTCATAACTTTACTCATTCATTCGACATTGCGTATACATACAAGTATGTATGTGTTCATATAAAATGTACTCTTTATTTGTTTACATTTTTCAATGTTTTCAGATTTTCACTATTTTTACTCCTATTTTAGAAAGTTTTCACCTAATTTTTTGGAACAATTTTTGCTAATAAAAAATAAAGGTAGATTAAGAAGAAAAAGAAATTTACATCTGTGTCTATATATATATATATATATATATGGAAATTTCATGAGTAGGATCGTGTATCGAATAAATTTATCGTTACACTAATAAATTATCGTATTTAAAATGTTGTAACATTCGATATTAAAATCTGTCTAGAATATATATATGCTTAAACTTTTCTTTTTTTAAATAAAACGATTCATTTTTTATTTTATTCGATAAATAAAAATTCATATCTAACATATTTTTGTAAAATTTGTTTGTACATATCCAACAGTAGCACATAATTGTACGTAACGCATGAATTTGAACATACAACGGCAATTTTATTTTTCATAAATTTGCTTCTACGTTAATGCACGTACACATATTCTCGTGTACATGCGTAAACTTAGAGCGGCTGGTTAGCCGATGGAAAAAAAACTGCAGATTACATATTACGGAAAAAAAAAAAAAAAAAAATATTGGCTTTACAGTATAAAGTGCTTGAAGGTATATTACTTAGAGGTTGTGTAACTTTGAAAGTATGTATACAACCTATTGAAGCATGGAGACCATCTTACTAATAATTTAAAGTGATTTTAAAAATATTGTACATATGGTTTAATTTAACAGTATCGATATCTTACATTTGAAGTACAAATATCGATAATCTATCGTTGCATACCTCGTCTCCTATAATAGGAGACGGCCTTTACGGTGATGCTTCAAGCCCCTCCCATAAGATGCTATACAGTTGCGTATAAGTGAAATATCTTTGGTTTCTGGACGAGAGTCGCCAAAAACACGCAAACGTAATCTCTTTGTACAAGAAAGTATTAATATTATTTATAAAAATAGGATAGCTGTTTACCCACTTACTTTTTCATGTAAATGTTGTATAATTTAAAAACTCTGTTTTCTAAATATATATATATATATATATATATAAATATATTATACAACATCGTTCGCATTATATACTCTATTTATGCATCGGTGAACGGGGTTTACAATTTGATTGCAAAGATCGTCTCCTGTGGGAGACGAGATTTGCAATTTCGGTACGGTGATGTTTTTACTCTAAACGGACGATAGCGATACTACTACACAATAAAACTTGTAAAGAATTTATAACATCGACATACATTACTTGTAAAACACATTTCATGCTTTGTAAGAATGTATTTTAAGTAAAGATTGCAAGAAATTCTAATTTAAAATAGTATAAGGCATTTGAAACTGGATGGATGGAGGACGCTCTAACTCTAAGAGTTATAATTTTTTTCTGTGTAGAGTAAAAAAAGAAAAAAAAAAAAAAAGAATATTAAACGGCTATATATACACATCTATTTATTGAAAAAAAAAAAAAAAAAAAATGTTCATTAATATTTGAAATTTAAATAAATACCTCAACGCCTTTGGCTACGGCTCTTGCTTCTGATCGATATTATAATTTTCTCGTCATTAAATGCACGTTAATCGGTCGGTTAATAAAAAAAAATAAGATATTTTTCGATCTGACGTTATTTAAACGCCAACATCCGTCATCTTATCAACGATGAATTGAACGTTATTAAACAAACTTTAATATTGTACTACGAGCGATGAAACTTTTGATTAAAGTTACTCAATCGTACTGTTAATCAAGAGCAAAACAAAATTGAACCCAAAAACACATCGACGATACGATACACCGATATTTAACATTTCCTCGACGATAGAGTTTTGGTCACCTTCGCGCTTTTATGCGCCGCCTCCGCCGCTGCGCTCTATATTTTTTTTTCTCTCCGCAATTACATAATTGCACACGTTGAATCTTCGTCGCCGCCACTGCGCTCTTTGTGTTTGTTTTTTTTTTCTCTCTCTTTTTTTTTTCCATTTTACGACGCGACGTCCTTGCACAAGGGGATAGAACACTACCGAGTGCTTGGTTATTAAATTGCTTTATGTGTATGGACTTTGAGATTGTGTTCTTTATTTTTTTTTTTTTTTTTTTTTTTTTTTTTTTTTTTTTTATATATCTTCTTCTCTTTCTTTTTTTTTTTTATGAATGATTTTGAATTTTTACTCTTGCTGTATAATAGTCTATGAGTCGTTTTTCTATAGAAATTATTTTATGTTGATTGTTTTCTTTGCTCTTTATATATTCTGTTTGATAAATCTTTGTTTAAAAACATCGTTATAAGTTTAATGAATACTTTTAAATCGATATAAAATTTTAATTCACTGCGTAGAAATATTTTTGAAATATTTAGATAATTAATTGTTAAATTAAATTTAATATGTTAATAGTCTTCTAATTACTGTCGTTTATTTGCGATTATATTTATTAATATTTTCGATTAATTTCATTTGCATATCTGTACATTCATTATCAACATTGCCTTTAATATTTGCAATTTTTAATAATCATACTTTTAATTTGAAATTTGATAAAAAAAAAAAAAAAAAAAAAAAAAAAAAAAAAAAAAAAAAAAAAAAAAAAAAAAAAAAAAAAAAAAAAAAAAAAAAAAAAAAAAAACTAATATTGAGCTTGTGCATTTTTTAATAATAATGATTTAATATATTATAATTGATTTTTTTTTTAAATTTCTTTAATTTGAAAGCAGTTTCTTCGTTTAAAAACATAAATTTTAAATGAAGGAACAAATTTTTCAAATAATATCTTTTCGATATCCATATATTATAATATTTTACACTATGCTTATTTAAACATTTATCAAAAATGTAGTTAATACCGAATAAAAAGGTTTCCTTTCCAATCTTTTTAATTGTACATTGTACCTTATTAAATAAACAAGTAGATTATCTTAAAAAGATTTTTTGTACAATTGATTTTTTACTATTTATAAGAATTAGTATTTCGTATAAATATACAATAATTATATATCAATAGTAAAATTACTGATTGACTTTTGCATATGGATTTTTCCACAAAAAACTGAAAAATAATTTTCTAAATTTTTAAAACACAATAATTATTGGACATAGCAAACATAAAAGATAATCACTTTTTTTAAACTTTCAACGGTAATACAATGTGTTTCCTCAATTATTTATTCAATAATTGTACCATACAAAGTAATTCCGTGAGTATTTTTGCGTTACGACGAGTTCGTCAGCCTCAAAATTACTACTGAATCCTCGCGACAGCTTCGATGTAATAACTCGAAAATCATTATCGCACACTAAGATCATTCCGAATTGTAACGGTTACTCTCTGTATTCATTCAACTTCGTAGTCGTTACTTTACTACTAAACAAGGTTGCTTTTTTATTCAATTACGTGTCATGAGCTTGAAAGTCCATTTACTTCGAATTAAGCCAGCAAAACTTTGTCCTTTCCTCTTTGATTTTTATCAAATATTGCACGCGCAAAATAGTACTACGGTAGTAATGGCTTGCGTTTCGTGTCGAATAGATGGTACGGCATACTTGATGCTGATTATTGCTTTAAAGCAGTATTCTTTAAGCTTTGTCGTGCTTTACTTTTTTTTTTTTTTTTTTTTTTGTCAATCTTCATAATTTTTATGGCTTACTGTTTTACTCTTGTTTTGATGCATTGAGTCATCGATTTTTCGAGTATTTTTACTGATACTAGAACTATCTAATGGAAATATCAGTATTTAGTTTAGTTACTTGATTTGGTATGAGAAAATATAAAATATAAATATCTGAATAAATTTGCAATTTCGACTTTTATGTGAAACTGCTTCACTCATCAAAATTTTGAAATTCCATTTCTTTCGTTTTTTTTTTAAATTTCCACTGTTTTATTTTATTTATTTATTTATTTATTTTTTGTTAAATTGCATCGTTTTCATATAATTTTTTTTTATAGAAAAGCATTTTTCTTTATGATAAAAATTCTGTTCTATAATGTATCTTTATAAAAGTAATTATCTTTCCTTTTCACGTTGCTAACATTTAATGCCGTTGCAAAAAACCTTCGCTTACACTAGAAATTTCTGCATTAAGCATTGCGTTTGATCTATCTTATGTATATTCTCACTTTTTTTTACATCTTCTTCAGTTGGTATAGAACCTTGAATATCAATCATAATTTTTCTAAGTAGTATATATTAAAATCTGTCTTTCTCTGCGAATTGAATCTTTTTTTTTTCTTTTTCGTTTTATCTTATTATCTTCAATATACTAAGTGTATTGCAATGTTTAAAGTTAACAAAAATTAAATAAAGTTTAAAGTGTTATTGAAACATTAACATGATGTTAAAAATAATTACTTTTCCTAACTTATTTATTGACTAAATTTTGCAAATATTTATTTAACGAGGTGGAAAGCTCTTTTAAAAAAGCACAATGTAATTAATTAGTTAAAAAAAAGTTTAAACAAATACATCTTAACAATATAAATTTTTTTTTTTGTACAAGTTTTTTTTTTTTTTTTTATTTGAAAAAGTAATACAATATATTTGTTTAAAGAATATAAAAATCTAAAAGTAGATATTGAAACACTTGAAAGTGCAAGCAACATTTATCGATAAACAACGATTTATATTTAATTTATCAAAATTGTTTTTTGTAAATGAAAAAAAATGAAAAAATTTAAAGTTTTGTATTCAAAGCTATTTGTAATATAAAAAATACAATTTTAATATTTTAAGGAGAAAAAAAAAAAAGGAAAACATTAAAATTAGTAGAAAATGCATTATTTAATCAGTGAAACTATATGCAAGGAAAAATATAGCAATTTAAAAGTGATTGTTTGATCAAAAGCAGACAATCAATGCATTTTATGAACAGATACATATAAATATTAATAAGATCAATGACGCTAATTTGGAAAAAAATACTTTTTAGAAGCATTTCTCATAAAAAATTAAAACAAATAAATTTTGTATATTTATTTTTAATTGAAAGCTACACATTTATAAATTATATATTTCTTGAAAAATAAAATGATTTAAAAATTAAGTTTTTTTAATACTAAAGCAATGCTTTGCAATATTAAATTTAAAAACTTCATGCAATGAGAAAAAGAATTTTCTTTACATTTAAATAAGTACAGTACTAATGTTTTTTAGGTAAATATTTAACAACTGAAAAAAATCGAGAAAAACAAGTAAAAGTTAATACAGTAAGTACACAATTATAATATAATTTTAAATGTTTAATGAAAAATTTGATTGAACAAAATACACATTAATTTTATAATTCAAGATTACTAAGGAAACCAAGAAGTTAAAATAAATTATACACTTTTTTAAAGCAATTGTTTATACGAATAAAGATTCTGATTAATTTCATGTTGATATGTACATAATTTTATAGTATATTTTTATTGTCTCAATTATGAAATTCTATAATTTTTGTTTTCAAAACAGTAACATGTCTAAAAATAGACTTTTTATAATAGTAAAATTATGTAAGCTGTATAAAAGCTAATTTTATATTAATTTCGAATTTCAAAAGCATTTTTATTGAAGATTGCTGTATTTTTTAAAACTAGCTTAAAAACAATATTTATTAGAATTTTTGTAAATAATTATATCAAATAGTATTTAGCATATATGTATATATTTTTATATTATTAATAAATATTATCGCATTTTCTAAAAAAGCTGTAGCATATGCGATAAATATAAGATTTATAAATTGTTTATAGACTTATGTCAAATTTATAACATTAACTTTTAATTGAGATAACTCTATATTCAATGTTTAAAAGTAAAATGTAAACATTAAAAATATTGCTATAATACATTTAAAAAATTTTTTTTTTTAAATTTTATAGCTTTTTTTCTTAATACATCTAAATATATTTTTGGAAAAAAAAGAAAAAAAAAAAGAAAAAAAAAAATATAAATAACTATAAAATAAATCTTAAACTTAATACAAGCGCAAAAATGCAATTAAATTGTTTTTTGTATATGCGATAAGAAAATAAATCTAAAATTTATACTGAAGTTATTAAATATAATTTTATATAAATATGAGAAAGATATAGACTTAACAGCCTATAACAATATAGATACTGAAAAGGAACTATTTGTAAACACTTCTCAGTTGTATGGAATATAAATTTTTTTTAAATATTTGATTTAAATATTTTTTGATTTCAAGATTTTTTAGAGTTTCACAAAAATATCTTACTCTCTAACAAAAATGTACTATCTCAGTTATTTTCAATAAACAGTAATCCACTGCTTAATCAACTTTTATCAAAGTTATCTTTCTATTTGAAATGTTAAGTATTATAGTGAAAAATATATAACATTCAACTTGGTAGATTCATAAAAAAATTAAAATATTTAAAAATTTCTACTGATTGTAAAAAAAATATTGATTCCAAATTATAATTCTTTAGTAACTAGTTACTCACTGAATATTTTTTAGCAGTTTTTAAAATATCAGTCAGATTCTATAGTCTTTCCTTCATTAAATTTAATTTTTAAAGAAGTTAAAAATTGTTTCTCTACAAAAATATTATGAAAAAACTTACTATTTTTTTCAATCTTTTCTTTTAAAGAAAAATTGTTTTATCTGCTTACTAATAGAATAAAAATTTATGTTAGAAACCTAATATTAGCCAAAGTAAGCACCACAATTAGAGCAGCGTCGATTTTTTAAAAGTAAACAACAAAGAATTCCAAGAGGAAAAAAGAATATCGCACAAAATATTCCTAAACAAGTGTAATCGTTTTCCAGTACACCAATCTGAAAAATTAAAGATTATTAATTATTAATTGTTATTTATAATTTTATTTTTATAAATTTAAACAAATTCTATATAATTTTAAGATACATAAGGTTTTAATTATGTCAATGACATCTAAATACTTACTCGACATGCTGGACAAGCTCCAACAAGTATAATTTCTGGCATAATAACTGTAGTCGATCGTGTAGCTTCGTAATTGTTTGGATGAGGAGGTTCTTGATACTGATTCTGTGTATTTGGGTAATAACCGGGTGGTGGATACCATGATGCACTTGCTAAAAAATAATTTATTAATTGTATTTTCTTTATTGTTTGCTTAAAATTTTATATTTAATTATAAAACCTTCTTTTAATTGAATTGAATTTATTTTAAATATTAATGATATTCAAAATAAAATTTTTGTTTTAATTTTTATAAAAAATTCAATATTTTTCCAGTCTATTGAATGAAATAAAAATGGCTTCTTAATTCAACAACGTAATTAAATTTGCAAAAAGGTTAACTTTGTGTTTTACATTACATCTCAAGTCAATCAAAAATTGTTTAAATCAAAAATAATGATTAATATAAAGAATTACTATGAAAATTCATTATTTTTAAACTTTAAAAAAGTTCGTCATAAATTTTAATTAATATTAATAAAAATATTTTATTTTAACATTACAGTATTTATAAATCATAACAGACTGTGATTAACTTATACTAAATTAAATGATTAGCAAATTCATCATGCAATCAAATGATTATAAAAAATTTGTTATAGCAAATATAGAAGAATTTTGAATAATAAATTGATCGAGTTACAACGTTGTACATAATATTAAATTTTTCTTTATTAATAAAAATAAAAGTGCTTGTTAGTTTTTATTAAATTTTTTAGTTGTACTTTACGAGTATCACATACGTCGCAGATTATAATAATTAAAAAAATATAATTTTTATAATGTTTAACAAATAACCTTCAATTTATTTTAAAAATAAACATCTTTAAGAATCAAAAAATTAAAAACAATAGAAAATTAAATATAAGTAAAATACAACGAACAACGCAAAAAATTATCTACAAAACTAACCTCACTTTGAGGAACTTACTTTGAGGGGCAGATGGTTGTTGTTGTAGAACTGATGAATAAGACGGTGGATTGTCATTTTGTTGATTCAATAACGTCTGCTTCTCCATCTTTTTTAAAAATCCCTTAGCTTTTCAACTCCAACTCTTCTCCAACGAAATGTTATGAAATTGGAATCTCCATTCAACGAATATCCGTGACGCGGTTGTCGGTTCTCTACAGCGCGTTATTATTTTTTGTTCTATCTCTCTCACTCTTTCTGCTACTTAGACGATTGTTTATCTTTATTTTCGTATAGTTTAATACTACGTATATGCTTATGACTGTGCGATAACTTACTACTGTGACAAATAATACTTATTGTGATATACTGAGTTTCTAAAATTTTTATCATTCTTATAAATTTTAAAAATAAGTTTTAAAAAAAAAAATTAATGTATATATATATACACATACATACATACATACATATATAATACATTAAAAATTATTAAATAGAATTCAATAAATCGAATTATTTTCTTTTTTAATTATCTTTCTGTTTTATTCATACAAAATTTTAACATAAAAAAAAAAAAAAAAAAAAAAAAAAAAAAAAAAAATGAAACCAATTATAAAGAGCTTAAAATTCTTTCAACTTTATATATAAACTCTTTTACATAACGACGTGTGGTGCTCGTGCATTATGACTCTTTGTACTTTGGCTGTATGATACACTTTAAAAAAGTTTAATGCTAACTTGTATTTGAAAAATAAAGAAGGAAGAAAAAATGTCGTGCGTCTTACGTTGCAGTCCGTTATCTTTTATTTATTGTGCATTTTTTAACGCTTTCTCGACTTATCTCGACACGTATACTGGGGTTCGTAACATTGTAAACTTTTTTGTATTTTGTTTGCAATAAGTCAAGGAGGTCGGTCATATAGTTATTGCGTTGTTAAACGAAATACCTATAAGGATTATTTGATCATGAAGAATTCTTTCTATACCTTCATCACCATCCTTTGTATTTATTTAAACTTAATTTGAAACTAATATGAAATATCTTAATTTCATGTCATTTTTGTAGATGTTTAAAAATTAAATTTGGTGTGTTGTATTAAAAAAATAAAAAAAAAAAATTCTTGTTTTAATTTTATGCGCATTAGAAAGATACATATAATGGTTAAAGTTTTAATGATAATTTAAGATTTTTTTTTTAAATTTACTTCATTCATTACACCGACAAACTTTTTATTCTTAAAAATTACAATTTATTCTTGCTTTGGTAATAAAAATGCATGAGATAAACTATTTGGGGATTGAATGGAAAACTCCACAATATTACACCGGAACCAGCGCGATACTTGTTTATGCTCCGCAGGAAATTTTTTTTGTTTGGGACGGGTTTAGATTTATTATAATTAAAAGTAAAAATGTTTTTTCAACGCGATAATTAAAGTTTCTTGGAATAAATATTTTCAGTTATTGTTCAAGAGTATATTTTTTTACATAAAACAACTTGAAAAAAAGGTTTTTTAAATATTTATAATAGAAAAATATAGAAAAATATAGATAATTAAAATTAATCAAAACTGCAACAAATTTTAAATACAAGTAAAAGTTTATCTAGTAATTATATAAACTGTTATATTTTATCAACATATTACCAAAAAATTCGTTGTATATAAATAGCTATATCTATTTTGATTTTACGTTTTTTTTTTTTTTTTTTTTTTTTTTACTGCTATTATCTTATTATTTTTCTAAGTAAAATATCACTCTATACTTTATAAGTAAATAATTTTCTCCTTGATAAATGCAAATGGCCATCTTATTTTTTAAACGTTTAAATGGGAACAGTTCAAATACTCAACAATTGATTTAAATCAATTTGGGTATGAATACGCTTTTCGAAATATAGAAGAGTTTTGAAAAGAGATTGAGAAGAGAACGTTGAAGAGTTTATGAAGTCTTCGACCTATTGAACTTTTTTTTCTTCTTCTGGTATATATGTACATGAACATACATTTTTTTCTCTTCTAAAATCCTTTATTTCTTTGTAAAACTTGCGCTATTAATACTAAAATGTAATTTATTACTTTTTGAAAAGGCTTGAATTTTTCATACTAAACATATACGAACGTAGCGTAAAATTCTTTAATCTTATCTTTATCTAAATCAGGGATGATAAATTAAATGTAGATAATTCATTGTCTCTCGATAAATCCACGAAATATATGTGAATTTAAAGTCTGTATATCTAAATCCTTTCAAGCTTTTACATCAGACAGAATAATGTCCCAATTGATTTTTGAATTTCTTCAGAAAAATTTAGTTAAGGCTCCAAGTCTTAAGGGATTATTGGTTCAACTTATTCTTGTTATTTATAGTATTTTTTTACGCAAAATTGTGACTAATGGAATAATTTAATTGTAAATATTAAACAAAATAATTGAAATTTATACATTTATTTGAATGCAAATTACTGTTACTATCTTTTTTTTCATTCTTTTTTCGCAAGTTAAGTATTTTTATTCAGTTTCTTAACAAAATAATTTTTCGATCATTTTTAAATAACTATTTTATAGACATTTTAATTTTTACAACTGTAAACATAAAATTCGATTTCAACTGCAACTTTGCATTTTTATTAAACCATCAGAATACTCAAATCAGCCAATCGTCAACTTGCAACGTATGTTACTTCTTTTTTTTTTTTTTATTATTTTCTCTTATTGCTCCATAATTCTATATGACTAATTGAAACTTTATATGTACACGAATACGATGGCTTTAGCCATATATTTTATTTGAACCGTATTCGTAAAATCTCGAAGACTTTCGAAAAATGTTTAAAAAAAAGCTTTGATAAAGAAATTCCATAACTTACACTTGATTTAAATTTAAATCCATTAACCGCTCAACTTCTTCAATCTAAACTCCTATGATTAAATTTCTCACACGAATTAATAATCTTGTAAATGTATAAAAAAAAAAAAAAAAAAAGAAAAAATTTTAGAAAAGCGCATACACTTGTAAACTTTGCGAGCAGCTCGGGAACTCGTAACCCGGCGACATTTCGCGAGATTCGTTATTTCTCTCTCTCTCTCTCTCTCTCTCTCTCTCTCTCTCTCTCTCTCTCTCTCTCTCTCTCTCTCTCTCTCTCTCTCTCTCTTTGTCGTTTGCAGTCTCTCCCTTGACCTACTTTTATCGCCGAGTCGCTGGTCCCCAAGTCATCGTACTCTCACAATGTCGATTCACTTATATATATATATATATATATATATATATATATATATATATATATATATACACAAACGTATCATTTTGCAATTCTTGTTGACGATTTTCTTGAGTAAGTTTATATCGGGGAAAGCTTTTGATGAAAAATTTTTTGTTCTTCGAAAAAGTATTTTAGGGATTCTTTGCTTTTATTGTTGGCGATAACTGCGTAAAATTGATTTAAGTACAAGTTTATCGGATTTGTTAATGAGTCAAAATGATTTCTAAGAGGCCGGGGTTGTTCTTTTTAATAATTTATGGTTGAAAGACTTGTTTTTAAAATATTCTTCTATTATATGCTTGTTTAACACAAATGCAATGTTATTTTAGAGTAAATTTCTTGAAAATTAAGACACCACATTAGTCTCTGCAGTTTTAATATTTTAGAAGCAACGTTTAAATTAAATATTTATGTTGTTCTATTGACCGATACACGTATTAATCAGAAGTTTCTTATTTTTATAGATTTGATGTAATTTAGTCGTCGGTCGATAGTTGTTTAATGTTGTCATTTTTTAAATTTCAATAAATTTTGCCGAAGAAAAAAAGTTTGTAGTTTCATTGATCTAATTCTAAATAGTTAGTTTACGCTCGAAAAAAATCATGAAAATAATAAAACTTTGATCCTACATTTGTAAAACAATCGATTTCTAAGCGTCGATTGAAAAATTTCCAACTCCAAAAATGTAAAAATTTATCGAAAATCTTTTACACTGTTCTAAACACATTGGCTTCCATGCCAAAACCATTATATCCTTAATTTTTTTCTTCTCGGCGCTTGGATATCTTCAAAAAGTTTCACCGTCTATCTTACAATTTCTGTGGTAAATGATAGAATTGTCGCGCTGACCTGACATGTAACTCTGCGTATGGACGGTATTTTCTGAAGTTATTGTTTCGATTCAACAGTACTTTGATTCTTTTTCATGTTACTTTACCATTTATGATAAATAGTTTTTTTTTTTTTTTTTTTTTTTACCATAGGTTTTGTTGCTTAATAGTTGTATCGATCAGGAAATTGTAATTTACTGATTATTAAATTGGTTGTTGTCAAAATTTTGTTTGGAGTTAATTTTTTCATCAAAATTATTCGATTTAGCGTTACTGATATACTTTTTTAATTTTTTACTTCCTGTTTGCGTTATTCGTTCTTTTGCGTTAATTTTTATTATTTTTTACTTTGTTCCTCTCAGTCACAAATTGTTAAAATTATCTTTGTCGTTAATAATAACCATAAAAGTTTTTACTTCCTTTCTTACATTATCTCATGTGTAATTTATATACACAACATTACAGATAATTATATTTGTTTCAAATTTCACTCTTGAAATTAGATTGTTAATCTGTATACTTCTCTGTATTCTTTTGTTTTCTACGTATTTATTTATACAAAAAATTGATCTGCCTATTCTTTCTTTTTGCTATTTATAAAAAATTTTTATTCAATATCTTCTGATTATTTGGTTTGTGTAAATTTCAAAACTTTAGATTCGATTCTATTTTTTATTAAATATTTTACTCCAATGATTTTTTAAATAATTTTATTTTAATAATACAATTGAATAGTTTATTGTGAATTTATTGTGAAGTTATGTAAATCTATTCTTAAAGTGAAAATAATGTTTCATACTGTCACTTCAAAAATTCTCATACTACAAATATTTTTATTTCTGACTGTTGTTACTTTATAGTTATTTTTTTTCATATTCTAGATAAGCTTTTTAATTCTTCTCTTCTTTTATTTTTTTTTTCAGTTAACATATGGTAATAACTTTTACACTTCTTCATTTTTAATACTCGATGTTATTTACTATTTTTTTTCTTCGTTATCGCAATATTTATCATTTAGCGACACAAAAATAAATTTTCGCAGTCAATGAAATTAATAAACTAATAAAAAAAAAACTCACTAATTATGGCTTGGTATCCAAAATCTTAATCTTATGATAATCCAAACTAAGGTACACTTTCTTGTCCTTCATTTATCTTCTCTATTTGCTTTGATTTAACCTTCTTACTTAGAGATTTTCCTTCTCTTCTTAAAACTTCTTTTCCGCTTAGCTTCCTTATCACTCTATGTTAATATTTTAAACATTAAACTTTATACACCAACACGGTCATCTATTATTAGCGCATTATTTTCTAATTTATGCAACAGCGAATTGTACACGTTCTTTTTAAGTAATCTGTCAAAAAAAAAAAAAAAAAAAAAAAAAAATGTTTTGAAACGATTAACAAAAGACTCATTGTTGTGAACTTCTTTTCATTTTCTCTTTTGCCGCTTTAATCATCGTTTAAATCGCGCAAAACGACGAGGAAAAAAAAGGAAAACGTTTTCTAGCATTATCTTTTTATTTTCATTCAACTCTCATCTAACCTTTGTCTTATCTCTCCTTATCTCTCGTTTTTTTTTTTTTTTTATCCTCTCCTTTTCATTGTTTCTCAGCTCATTCACCGCAATTTTATCGGTCGCGCTATCTCTTGGATTCTTACGTCTTACTTGCAATCTTCCACGCTGACAGTCTACAGTTTGTCTGTTCTTTGTTTTACTATTTCTTTCTCTTTCTCTATCTCTCTTTATTGCTCAATGCATTTTTTTTTCTTACTTTCCTTCTCTCTTTCTCTTTTTTTATTCACGTCACGTGTAAACATAACTAATTGAAATGTATGCACTCGAATCTTAAGCTTATATCATCGTCGTCGTGTGTAATTAATTCTTGATGTAAAACACACCCACACATGCACGCGCGCATAAACTATTTTTTTTGCGCTCTCTTTCACTTTGATTTCTTAATTAATCTACGCTTTGTTTTCTTTACTATACTATTTTACTTATGACAACTACTTCCTCGTTTTCAAATATTTATTTATTCACCTCTTGATCTTATATGCCCAAACGTATACGTATGCACATCAAAATCCACATAGATGCACAATTTACGCAGTAAGGAAAGTATTTTAAAAGTCCCTCGTTAATTTTTCGAATCATTAATTTTCATTAATAACCCAATAATATCAAGCGTTACGCTTTCTCTTTCGATATAATTAATGATTTTTTTCAATTCAATAATTAATTTCTGACAGGTGATTATTAAGTTTTACGACTACCCTTCCTTCCATATATATTTATATATAAACTCGTACTCGTACATTTAATCGTACGTCAATATCTTTTTTTTTTTTTGTTTTTTTTTTTTTCTGTACGACATCTCATTTAATTATTATTATTATTTTTTTTTTTAATTCACACCATCACCGCAAATTTATCTTTGAATTTTTCGCACGCTATCGTGCACGCATTACTTCAAAATCGCTTATTCAAAGATACACAGACGTGCAAGTGTACGTGTATATGTATGTATATATTACACATAAACAACGCCGGTAACAACGCCGACGTTGTTTATGTGTAATAAATACGTAATTTTGATGTAATTATTTGCATCAAGCGTGCATTCGTACTTTATCGCTTCTCTGTTATTTTCCTTCTCTCTCTCTTTTTGATTAATTGTTTCTGATTCTCAATTTACTTCTCTTCTTGACTTATTATTTTATCCTTTTTTTTTTTCTTTTTCATTCTTTGAGTAATTAATTTTTAATATTCGAAATTAATTGAATGATTAATTCACTTTTGCACTGTATATGTTTTATTAAGATATTAATATTTTATGGAGTACGTGATGAATCTGTGAATTTTTTTCTTGTATTTAGCAGAAGTTTTTTTTTTATTAAATATTTCTTTCTTTTAAAAATTATTTTATTTTAACTTATAAAATAATTATTAATTTTTTCTTAAATAATAAAAAAGGAAATTTCTCTGTGAATAGAATAATGTATGTATAATTAGACTATTTTTATGACTTAAAACAATATTTACTTTTTTCTTTTAATTGTATAACTTTTAAGGAAAAAAAAAAAAAAAAAAAAACTCAATAGTTGAAAAACATTTTCTAAAACTTCGATAGTTTATCTGATTTAATTCGCGATTCAAATTTTCCTATTTTACACCCACGCACGCAAATCTTAAAAAAACCTATTAAATAAATTGTACACAAGCAGATAAAAAAAAAAAAAAAAAAAAAATGAAAAAAATAAGAGTAAGGTAAATCTGAATCACACATTCGTCCCCATAAACACAATCCACATACTCGATTATCGTTAGCACATGTTCACTCTTACTCTTTCTTCTTCTCATTTTTCAAGTCTCTTTTTCTCCTGTATATACACAAACGCGCGAATAATCCACACACAATGTGTCATACGGAATCTCACACACAAACACGCATAAACGAAACAATATTATACAAACAAGTATACGCGCGTGCGGCCTTTTACTCGTCGAGTACACACATCCCACATTACACTGTATGATACACTCGCACACTCCTTCTCCATCGGCTTCTCTTTCTCTTCCACCACCTCATCCTTCTCTCTCTTTCTCTCTCTTTTTCTCTCTCTCTCTCTCTCTCTCTCTCTCTCACTCGCGAAATGTGTGTGTAAAACGCAATCTCTCGGCGATTCGGTTGGCAGTCGTAAGCGTAAAAACTCGCCGCGATGATACTCCGCCGTTGCTTTACGTAGTGTTCGCGTTTCTTCTGCTTGTTGTTGTTGTATTAACAAGAGATACGTTTATAAGCTAACGCGTGCCGGTGTGATAGTTTAAAAAAAAAAAAGTTGCCAGGAAGGAATAAACAAACGAGAGAAAAAGAAGTGGAGAGTTTTGTTGAGTGTTTTCATGTGCGACGATGTATCCGTAATGTGAAAGGATTCTTGGTTTCATTCGTTGTTGTTTGTGCATTGGATTCGTATTAACGGGGTTTTGTGAAAAGGTTTGCGAGAAGAGATTGTGAATTTTTGGAGTAGCTGCGCTGGAAGAGAAAATTAAAGGACATAAGTTAAGGTAATTTTGCGCTGTTTTTTTTTGCGAATTGTATAGAAATACTTGTGTAATAAGTTTTGTGGTAAAAAAAATAATATTGTTTCGAAATTTCAATTAACGTTTCTAGGTTGAATTAACTATAGTAACTTTGTTTTATGAATGGCTTAATTGTAAGAAAAAAGGCAGCCTAAAATATATATAAAAGCTCACTATTTCTTTCTTTGCAATCCAAAAACGAAAATAATTTCAAAAATAATTAAATTTAAAAATTATTCATCGTTCTAAATGTATTGAAATATAGCGTACACAGTAATAACGAAGCAACAAATACATTATTACACATGAACTTTTAAACACGCATATTAAAAATTATTGATAAAAATGTGTATTTCCAATCATAAAAATGATAAACGAAGAATTTTTTTCGAACAAGTATGAGAAAGAGGAAAGAAAAGCGAGAAAAAAGAAAACAAAATAAGAAGTAATTGAAGAATAAAGAAATGTTGAAGAGAGAAAAAATTTAAGTGTAAGAGAAATGTGAAAAAATATAAACGAACGATTGGCATTGTACATAAAACAGCAGTAGTGAAAATTGCGGTTGGGATATTAATTTGTTTACGCGATTTTCTGAAGCAATAATATGCCTTTTAAAAATGTAGATTGAGGTGTTATTTTTTTTTATTCCTTTTTCTTAGATCGAATATATTTTTTCTCTGTTTTTTTGTTTAGTTCTTTTTTTTAACTGTGTCTAACTCACATTATATTTACGCAGGTAATTTTTAATTAAAAGAAAAAAAAATAAATAAAAAGTTACTAGAAATACTTGTTAGGATACAATACATTTATGATAAAAAAAAATACGATAAACGTTTGAAATTTAATATTTTTTAATTAATTAAATAAAACGTCTTAAAAACTATGTATTTAAAAAAAAAAATAATAAAAATAAAAAACTTCACGAACGGAAAAGCGAAACGAAACGCCAAAGAAGAAAAAAAATCATTTTCAACGTTTGCAGTTTTTAATTGGAACATTGGGGAATGTGGAAGGCGAGAAATGAGTAAAGTAAGGAAAGACGAGTAGATAAAGAAAGTCATAGTCAGACAAATCAAATGTGTAGAGCTTGGGTAAGGAAAGAGACGGGAGTTAATTATCGTGAGTCGCGATGAAAAAAGAAAAAAAATAATAAATAATGCTCAAGGAATGAATAAAAATAAAAGTGGAACGGGAATTAATACATCTCAGGTTTTGATGTAAATATATATAAACATGTGTTTGAAATAAAAAAAAAATATTTGCGAATGCTAGTGCAGCTGACAGTTTTTTTTTCATAGTTTTGATAATTTAGCAGTTTTTTTTTTTTTATTATATCGATCCTTAAAAAAAAGAAACGTTGCATTTTAAAAGCGATTTGAATGTCAGCATTAAAATTAAGTTTTTGCTGAATAAGTGAATTTTAAAGAAAAATTATTGGTAGAAGTGTTTAATAAAATAGCAATGCTATTTTAATAAAAATATTAACGATGCAATAGAAAAAGGCACATAGCTTATTGCGAGTTTTTTTAATTTTCAATGATTAGGACAACAAAAATACATATGTATCCTTTAAAAATGCACATTTAACGTTAAATTTTATTTCACAGATATATTAAAACCTAGGTAACAGATAGTATATCATTAAAAAGAAAATAAAAAAAAAAAAAAAAAACGCCATTCGCCAAAGTAAAAAAAGTGTAAACATAAATACGGCTAGTTCCGCTAAAAGCCATCGTCTAAAAATAGTTAATAAAATTACGTAATAACGTTTGATACACACTAAAAACCCATATGCAAAAATCATACCCTTATTTTTTTTTTCTCTAAGCAACCACACACATACACACATGTATATGTTTATCTATCTTGCGCTAAGCTTAAAATCGCACACGGAAAATTTCATCTTTTTTTCATAGTTTCTATTTTATTTTCACCTTTTTTAAATTTGATTCATCGTCATCTTTAAAGATACGGATTCACGCGGAAACAACATTTTTACGACTTTCTGTGACGAGGAGCAAGCAAGCAAGTGCAAGCGAGCGAAAAACAAAATTCCTAAATGCCGACCTGTGTTAACTTTACGTTTTTAGTCATTCTTTTTTTTTTTTTTTTTTTTTAAGGAGAAAATGATTAACCGCTGTATTGTGTACGTGTTTTGTCTATGAGAATTCAATTTTTTTTTTCCTTTGGAATTTTAATGTACCTATAGTGGATGTTTTGTAAATATTATTTTTAACAAGTGCTAAAATTGTTGTTTACTCATTGTTTACTTCGTTTTGAATCATAAAATTGTCTATTTATAAAAACTTGCATTAAATATAAAATACTTAAAAGATAAGAGATAAAACTTGCATACTAAAACAATTTTATTTTAATAATACAAGGTTAATTTCTAAATTTCAAATTAATTAAAAAGTATTTAAGGGTATCAATACCTACTTGTGCATTCCATTTTAAAAAAACATAAATACAAGTTTTCAACTTGTTATATTAAAACATATAGTATGGGATAAAAGTATGATAAACCTGTTTAAAAAAATTGTTTACTCTCTTTTTGTGTGAATTAAATTCAAAGGTACTTGTACTATAATTTATTATAATCACTTAAACGTAGCGATTAATAAAAATTATTGAATAAGGAGAATATCTTTTAATAATCAGCCACACATTTTTATGCTTTTATTCTAAAATTAGTTAAATTAAAAAATATTATATAATTAAAATTTAAATAATTTATGTTTCAAAATTACTTACTTCATTTAGATGTTTTTTTCCTGTCAAAAAAAACTTATATTCTTTTAAATTACTATTAATTATTACTTATAAATTTAAGTTTATACAATATATGATCTTTTTTTTTAACATATTACATTAAAATTTAACTCTATTAAATCAATGCAATTATTAAATTTTATATCTATCAAGTATTATTATTCATAATTGTTTACTTACGTTTAAGCAGAGAATCTAAACAAAATACTTAAAACATATTGTTAAAGTAATTATTTTTTTTTAAATCTTCTGTTTTTTTAAGATTTATTTATTGATCGGCATACAGTAGGCAGCTGATAAATTAAAACTGAAAGAAAACTTTAATACCTTTTTCTATATTTTACATCTTCTTTGTTAAATTATTTATTTATTTTATGACAACTTAAATAAACACATCAAATATTCATTTAGTTGTTTTTAAATAAAGAACTGAAGCATTGAATACACTTGTTATAATAAAGTTGATGAAAAAAACATTGTATTTCGAAGTTTAAAAGTTGGCATAGCTTATGAATTGCTCATAAAAGATTTACTCTCATAATGTTTAACAAAGTTAAATAATTTTTATGTAATCTGTACAAAAAAAATTTTACAATTTCCTTTTAAAACTCCAAACTTGCTGATAAATTGCTTGTTTAGATTATATTGAAAACCAGTTTCAATTTAACTATTATCTAAATTTATTGAATTAATTATTCGATATTAGTAAATATATATTTGGGAATCTTTTAAAGCGGTATAAATTAAGATAACTTAAAAAAAAAAAAAAAGAAGAAATAAAACAAAATTACTTTATACAACAAAAAAAGAAAATCATCCAACCTAACCTTTAATAATTTTAGGTAAACATAAAACAAGCAAAAAGTTTAAAATGTATAAAATATATGTCACAGGGTTGCAATTTTACCAAAATTTTTATGCAGTCACTCGTGATACAATATTGATCGTGAAAAAAAGCGGAATTACAACAAAACTAGAGATACCGACTTTCGAAATGATTTTTTTTCGTCTTTTTAATAATTATAAATAAACGTCATGCGACATCAAAGGAGACTCGCGAATTTTCTTCGGGCACTCGCGGATTCGCGATCAAAAATGGTAGTGATATGTAGAGAGCGGCATCTGCTAAAATCGAATTTTTTTTTTGAAATATTTCTTTTTGCGCGCGAGATACTGCAATTTTTAAAATGAAACAAAAAATATGGTTAAAAATTTGGGAGTTTTTGAATTTTATAGGTGAAAATATGTTATTAAAAATAAATTAAAAGTTGAGTTAATATGTTTAAGGAAATATATTATCTTTAAGCTGCTTTAAATCAAAATTCACTAAATTATTACAATATTTAAAGGTTACGTGTTTTTTAATACTTAAAAATTATTATTTTGATACCAATATCAATCACTTTCATCGAATTTGTAACTTGAATAATGCAAGAATAAAAAGAAGTTACATACGATAAAAGTGAAAGCTTAATTTACATTTCCAATATAAAAATGTTACCTAATTTCGAAATACATATACGCTAAGCAAAATTTATTTGAAAATAATACATACACATATTCATCGATATAATTTTCGTAGTGACCATAAAAAGGCGAGATCTTAAACGGCAGAAAATCGACAATAAGGCAAATTTCGAAAGAGGTTTCACGTGTAACCCAGTTTCAATCTGTTCTTTTTCTCCATCTCTTTCTCATTCTTTCTACCATTCTTTTGCCCCGCAAGGAACAATTTAAAAAAGTAGCGCATGATGTTTGAAAGCTGATAGGTTCGAGTGTGTAATAACGATCGAGAAAGAGAAAAAATAAATGAAAGAGAGGAGCGACCCTCGATTTTTTTTCTCTTTGTTTGCTCTCCTACTTGTTCGAACATATTTGTTTATTTGTTTACAAATTCCAAGCTAATTAAGCATTTTATTTTAATTTTCAGGAACAATTTGGACGATGAAAAGTCAAGGGAAAATTAAGAAATTGTTATGATTAATTTAAAAAAAAAAAAATAACTACTCGTAAATTGAGATTTAATTATCGTTATAAATTTTAAAATAATTTTAATCGTAAATAGTTTTAATTTTTTTACATTATTTAAAAAGTTTACAGTATTAAAAACTCATAAATTGTATTCGATCTATTTCAATAATTTTTAACTTCAATAAAATTATCTAAGAATATCGTTCGAATTTAACGCCTTAACGGCTTAAAACACTTTTATAAAATAGAGACTAAACATCGAACAATTATTAAACGAGTTATTAATTAAAGTACTTCGATGAAATCCAAGTAAAAAAAAGTGTCAAAAGTGCAAAGCGTTTGTTACAGAAATCAATGAAAATCTTTTTCTAATTTGTAAAAGACTTTTGCTTTTTATCGTTAAATTGTACATTTTATAAACTAAATTGGGTTATGCAAACGCGTTATCCTATAAGTAATAATCGTCGGAGCTAATGGGAAAAATCCATGTCATCCGTCAGGGGAAGATTTAGTTTTTCAAATGACGATGGAGACGAATTGCAGTCGAGTCTATTCTCCTTATTCAACGGTAAGTTTAGAAAAAAAAAAAAAAATATTTATTAAATATTAGATATTTATTTAAATATCATGGATCGTTTAATTATTTCCTGACACGATTTTTAATTTTATATTATCATGCTTTTTACGCGTAACGCTTAAAAATAACTTAATGACGTTTCGACGAAATAAAATTTTAGAAAAAGGAAATATATTCTATGTTTTGTGCATTTAAATATATATCTTTCGTCGGATTAAATTATTTATATAGGAGGATTATAGTGATGCTTTATTTGCGACAGTAATACTCCATAAATTTATTATATTTTATTAATTCTCAACTTTTTATCATTGTTTTATCTTACTTATGATCAATAAGACAATAAAAGTATTTCGCTTTATAACGTTTTCTTATTAAGATAATATAAATACTCTAGACTACCATCAGGATAGATTAATGTCATAGACCTTAATTCGTGTAAACTTTTCTTTAATTTATATTTCTAAGACTGACAGTTGTATCATTCTGTAGTATTCTTTTAATTTAATTTATCATTAAACTTTATTTTTTGTTGCAAATTTATTACTTTTTTATATATTAGGAGTTTTGCTTTACACATTTTGTGAATTTTTTATATTTGAGCACGATTTTTATATTTGATTTTTATTTTCTATACTGTCAATTAAAATAGCGTCTTTATAAAATATTTATTATTTTTTTTTTTTTTTTTGTATTTTTATAAGCTTTCTTACATCTTTTTACATTTCCACCTAATACGACAGTCCTATTATTTTTGCTTTTTCTTTTATTTCGTTAGATTTTACATCGATCTTTTCTTATTATTGATAATTTATTTCTTTTTATTCATCACAATTATTTTTATTTATAATTTTCCTCACTAAAAAAATTTTAATTCTGCGGTTGTTTTTATCCTATTACTTTCTTGCGCTTGTATTATCTACTAATTACTCTGTATTGTTTTATAATTCTAACTTTTATATTTTAAACGCTTTGCTTTCATACCTTCCTAAATATTCTCACAATCTAGCCTTGCTTATTGATCTAATATATTTACAACTATTGTTTTCTAAGTAGTTTTCTTTGCCTCTTACATTCTTTCAGTCTTTATAATATTTATCCTTTTATTTATAATATAATTATAAACAACCAGCGCTCTTGTACCAAATTTTCCTACTCTTATAAAATTTTTAAATTAATGTTACAATTGCTTTTTTTTTTTATTTGCAATATTCATAATGTAGCAAACGTTAATCTTTCGATATTTTAATTGCGCAGTAACTTTTTCGTAATTCATTTTTGTGAAGATTAACCAAGTATCTATGTTCTATCAATCAAAACGGATTAACGAGGATTAATGCATATACCGATAAAAATTTTCACATATTTTACAACTTCTTGCAATATTCTATATCTTTGTTTTCTGAAAATTTTTTAAATTGTATTTATAATTATTAAATTAAACGTCTTCATAAATTGATCATCATCTTTAATATTTATAATCCTTGTTAATTTTTAATCTCGGACAGAAAACTTATCTCTCTCGTTATAGGTTTTAAAATAATGTTAAAGCTCAAAACATTAATTATATCTTAAATATAGTTTTATAGGTAAGTATTAAAAAAAAAAAAAAAAATTAATAATAAACAGGGGGGCCCCAACCATCGCCCCTCTGTAGTGAGATATCATCCACATTTATTCGTTGGCTGTAAACATTACTAAATTAAACGTTGACGTTGATTTATTTTAATAAAGTTTACCTCCAACTCGTATATCTCTCCTTCTTTTTAAACGTAATTTATTTGAATGAAGATTAAATTAGGCTTTTTTTAATGTTATTAATGTTTTCTTTTTTTCGAGTAACTTATTACAATTCCGTAACAATATTTTTTTAAATAATATATCATTTTCTTCTTTTTAATTTTCAAAACAGTTAGAGATTTATTTCTGGAGATTCAATAAGGATCGAAATTGATTTATAAGAAAAAAGAAAAAAAGTCAGAAATGTCATCGACTAAGTTATTCAATAACAAAATTATTCGTTAAATGAATTACATGATATATATATATATATATATATATATATATATATATATATATATATATATATATATATATATTCGTTAAATGAATACAAACGTTGTAAAAAAAGAGACGACAAAAAAATGTGTCGAAAGAATAGATTAATTTTAATCACGCATACGAATCAAGATTCATTACACGTTAAATCTCACGTACGTTTGCTGGCAAGACAATAAGATTACGAAAGGTCGCTTTGCGTGTTTCGTATAACGAATATTGAACAAATTTTATCCGCCTATTCTTTTACTTATTTTTATTTTAAAGAGAAGGTCGATTTTCTAGAAGTACTTGAAAATTGGAATTTCAATGTAAATGATACGAAAATCGAAATTCTAAGTAAGAACGTCTTTTCTATTTCTAATTCAGTTGTCAAAGTTAATTCTGTTAAGTTTGTGTCAACGTCAATGTCAAAGGCAATACATTTTTAAAAAGTCAATCCTTTCTACTTGTCTAAACAAAAAAGAGAATTTAATTATAAATTAAAAAAAAATAAAAAAATAAAAAAAAAATAAAAATTCATTAGCATTTATTGAAACCAGTTCAAAATATCGGTAACGCAAAGCATGAATCGAGTTATACAAAAAAAAAAGGTATCTTTAAATAACATTTGCTAAAGTCATCACAAATTAACCACTTTAGATTATTCGTATGCTAAAGACATACGATTTAGCCGTAACATACATACAATTAGGTAACCTCTTCACGAAAGATCGAGTCGCAAGGCAAACTTACGCTTATATACGTATATGTATATGTAAAAACGAGAAGGAACTTCGTGAACGGAATTGGGCCACAACGGCAACGATATTTTCAATGTGAATTTAAATTAAAGGCCTTTTATTTATTTCTTTATTATTTCTCTTTTTGTGTCTCTGTGTGAGAGTTTCAATAATCGCTTTCAAATGCCTGACGAATGCAAAATATAATAAGGTATAAGATATAAAAAAAATATAATATGGATAAGTTTTTGTTCGTTTTCTGATTACTTTTTCGTGTGAGCTTGTTTATGTATGCTTATAGAAACTTGTATGGTAAATTAGTTTCGGTACAGTTTATGTAGTGATTTTTTTTTTTTCTCTTATTCGTATATGTAGGAATAAAATATTAAAAATATTCCATTCGCGTAAAATCAAACATAATAAAAGAAAAAAAAAATCACTACATGAACTGTATCGAAACCGATTTACCTTACAAGTTTCTATAAGCACACATAAACAAGCTCACACAAAAAAGTAATCAGAACGAACAAAAACTTATCCACATATTTTTTTTTAAAACTTTATTGTTCTGTTAAATTATTGTATTTTACTTTGTTATTGGACTCGTATATCATTTTATATTTGTTTTTCACGAAATTACTTCCAGAATTAGCTCCTTAGATTTAAATATCATCAAATTTGATATTAACAGAATTCAATATGTTTAATCGGGTAATTATACATAAATAAGTGCGATAATCATTAATTTATTAAAAATTTAATCGACATTTTTCTATTGTGTGTACAAATATCTATATAGGACAGTCTTTTTTTCTTTCTTAATCCCTCAATTTCTAATTTTTTTGGCATATGTTTATGATTTTCTAAACGCAATTTTATAGATAACTTGGTTCTGTTCTTATAATGCGATGTTCTTGTCCTTAATGTCTTAAGTATCTATTTATTTGGCTGTTGATGTTTATTTGTTAATTTAAGTAAAAGAATTCAACAAATTTAATATTATTATCTTAAAATAAATATCAACATTTGATGATTTGGCTTATCTTTTTATTATTTTTAACAAACAATTTCTATCCTATTTTAAATTAAGTACTTTTATATTTATATTACGTTTATATTTTGTCAATGGATCAACAATTTAAAGACGTTAATTTATATTTCGTAATACAAAATAAAACATATCGCTAATTTTATATTTATTTATTTATTTATTTTTTTGCTATTTAATTGTCTTTAAAAAATGCAGTTCATAATGAAATCCTTATAATTTACTGGGTATTGTATATCTCAAATGTAAAGACATCTCAATTAATATCTGTATCTGTATTAATTGTTGATAATATTAAAAGCTTTATATAATTAATTACGTCTTACAAATTCAAATTCAAATAATTATATATATTTTTCTTTTATTATTAATTTGACAATTATCATATATATTTGTATACTTAAATCGAATTATTAATTATTACATTCTATGTCTTCTAATGGACGCAAATATTAAATTGTTCAAACTTAAATATTTTATTATTTAGATCGTGTTGAATTAAAACAAATTTTTTTTTTTTTAATTTAATGTTTGTATTAATAATGTAAGAAAGAATTGTTTTTAATTTGTGCAATTTTGTTTTAAGCATTTTTTTATAATTTAACGTTCCATGTTTTCGTTTAATTTTTATTTTTTGAATGATTGTTGTCAAAGTATCTTTTACTTGTAAAAAATTATTCATCAAAATCTAATGATATAAATTCTACATGTCAAGGGCCTTAGGGTTCAAATCCAACTAATTTAAATTAAAAACCATTTTAAATCGCATAAAACTATCATACCTTTAAAGCTCTAACCTCTTTTATTTCCATTTTATTTTACACTTTTTTTTTGCTTCTTTATCTGTATTGTTTCTTTACATTACTTAGTCTCGTATAGTATATTTCCGCCTCATACATTTAATTTATCAATCTTGAAGATTCGTTTCTGTTATTAATCACTTTTATCATGAAACATATAGAAATTTTTCATCTATCGCATTGTCCAAATATCTTTTAACATTTTTTTTTCATAACCCTTTTATAGAAACTACAGTTTGATATAATATACCTTTTAACAATTTTTAAAATTAACACGAATACTTTATCATGGTATATACATTAATTGTTATCGAGCACGTGTTAAACCACACATCACATTATTTTCGTCAAGCATTTTATAAATATTATTATTTATAAAGGGTTTGCTAAATTTAAGCTTTTATTTTATTTTCAGGACAAGACGCCAATGGTAATGCACCTAACAATGGGAGAGAAGAGAAACTTTTCTTGGGACACAGGAATTCGATTGAAGATGTCGACTGGCATCAAATTGTAAGTATTACGTTTAAGGATTGCCCTCTGGGCTTGAGTAACGGTTACAAAGAGATTTTCTTTTAAAATTAAGACTAAAATTAATTAATTGTAATTACAATAAGAACTATAATTATAATTATAATCGAAAACCGTAAAAGAGTGCGGATGCTATTTACTCTAAAAATAAAACGTTCGAGATAAGGTAAAATAAATGAAAATCTCCCAACATGAAAGGTTAAAACTAATCTTAAATTCTGTTGTTGCACACATTATAAATACTACCGTAGTCACGGGCGGTTGAACTTCAAATTTCATCTTAAAATTAATAAAAACGATAATGATGAAGATGAAAATGATAACAATAAAACGAATATTGGGATTACGTATTCAAAAACAAATAAAAAAAGGACTTTAGAAAAATAAGAGATTGATCGTAATGTTACAAATAAAAATTCTAAAGCGACTAAAATCCAATGCGACAAAAAAATTAATAGTACAAATAATGACAATGTAAGTATTAATAGTATTAATATTAAATCTTCTACACCTGAATACTTTAAAGCAAATAACTATGGACCATATGGTGTATAGATCAAAAAAATCCAATTTGATAATCAAGAACTCAATGCTTATAAAGTAGGTAGCATAATATTTAAGAATTATAAGGATATTATTGATATTAAAAAAAGAGGAAAATATAAAGCTTAAGTCTTATTTAAAAATAAAGCAAAAGCTAATAAAATAATAGTACATAAAAACTTACATAAGTATAACTTGGAAGCTTATATTCCAGGATTTAAGAAATTTAGAAAGGGAATAATCAAAGGCATTCCTATAGAACTGACTAAAGAAAATATTTTACAATCGTGTCAATCTGAAATTGAAATTGTCGATATCAAAAGGCTAAATAAAAGAAATAGAGCACCAAATAACGATAACTGTGATAAATGGATTCCAAGCCAATCGATATTAATTACATTTACTGGTCAAAATATGCCTAAAAAAAGTGTCATTCTTTCACGTCAAAACTGAAGTTGAACCTTGTGTACCAAAACCTATGCAATGTTTTAACTGCTTCCATTTTGGGCACACAAGCAAGACATGTAAAAGCAAGAAAATATGTTTAATGTGTGAAAAAGATCAACATGAATAACAGTGCACAATATCAATTCCAACGTGTTCTAATTGTAAAGAAGCACACAAAAGTATAGACTCTAGATGCACAGTATACCAAAAATATTTAAAAATTAATGTTATAATGGCTTATGACAATGTTTCTTTTAATGAAGCAAAAAATCTCGTAATTGGCGCTATTATACCCCTTGTTCGCTCTAAAGAACACTTCTCAGATCTACGACAACTTCGCATAACAAAATTCTTTAATGTTCCTGAAATTTTGTTTCCATTAGAATTGTATCATTCAAATTTGAATCGTTAATATTTTTTATCTTTCGTAACGAATCTTCGTTAACAATATTTTCATCTATGTATCTGCGTACACTTTTGTAACAGTAAATTATTATATTTAACTTATTTCATTTTGAAATCGCAAATACTACTTTTATAATAATTATTCAACACTCTTACAACACCTCAACTTTTATTTTTACTCAAACATAAACGCGATATCCTTTGTATACACCAATTCTTGAATAAATATAATTTATCATGTTCCTTTTTTTTACGATCTCATTTAAAAATCATAACTCTCGCCTAGATAAAATATACTCGTAAGTAAAGATTAAAAAAAAAATCTGCCTGAAGGTGAACCACATAATAGGATAGGTAAATCTAGTATGCATACCTTTTGAAAATAAGTTCAAGGTCTTGTTCGTCATATTCGTAACAGCAAAATATAATTTAAATTCACTGTATATCTTTCTCTTCAAATCTATATTGTTCGCTTGTCATATTCTCTTGAATTTCAAAATCAATTGTTCAAAAAAAAAAAAAAATTTCAACAGGTCATTGGAATCTTTTGACAGTCTTGTTTTTCTGAACGCAGACGTTATTTAAATTTCTTTTCTTTTTCTTTTGTAGATTAGTGATACAACATTAATTTTTCTTTTATTTTTTTGATATTCTAATAATGGGTGGCATTTTTATCAAACATTTATAAGTTAAGGTTTAAGGGTTCTTATTTAATCATCTTACGATTTCCTTCGTTAAAACTGCTAATTTTCTGATAAAAATATTTATCAATCTTAAAAAAAATATCAATAATTAACCTTTAATATTGAAAAAACTCTTTTCATTATCCATAATTCTCCTATAAAACACAAAAAATATTTACTTCCTACGGGATCCTTAACTCAAAAAATAAATGTATTTATTACTATATCTTCTAATAATAATAATAATACATTAACAAACGGTTCAAATTGTTAATAATATATAATAATATAAAACTGTTGTTTCTTTAGTTGCCGTATGATAATTCTATTAATTTTGTACACGAGTATAGATATATTTTATAAATTAAATATTTTTAATTGCATGTGTAAGTATGAAATAATGCAAATATTATCGTTTTTATTATTCTGTTTCGTAAAAAAAAATTTCTCATACTTTATTTAAATAATAATTTAAAAAATTTCTTTTTCTTTTCAAATGTTTTCTACATCTATGACGTAGAACTCGAATACTATTCTTTCATCGTTTTTTTTACGTTATCGGTTTTCGAAACTCATAGTCAACATTTCATGAATAACCATTTAAATCTTTTTTTTAAAATAAATTAGTCCGACATATAATCTGTTTCGGGAAAGGTAACTTGGCACCCACTTTTAACAGATCCAATTTTGAATTAAAGGGTTTTTTCTTAGTATCTGCTCGAAAAATTATAGAAAAAATTAATTATTCTATTTGACAACTGAAATGAATTATGACACAAAACTTTCGTAACTTTTTTAAATAATTATTTTCGTTACAAGTACCTGTTGTTAAACCTTCTTTTATCATAAATTTGTTATAATCTAGTAGATAAAGATGCCTAAATAAGTTTTTTTTTGGTAAGTGAGTTATAGACCTATTCGCAGTATGATCTTGTTTCGTATAAGAAAATTTTTGATGGCCTGTTTAAATAACAATTACAAAAATTCTAATTAATCCTATTTTGAATTGAAGGATTTGTCTTAGTATCTGCTCAAAAGATTGTAGCGAAAATTAATTATTCTTTTCAATGACTAAAGTAAATTATGACACGGAACTCTCATACCTTTTTTAAATGGTTTTTATTATTTTCGTCGTTAGTATCTCTCTCTGAATTTCATTTTTCAATAACTTGTTATGATATAGTAGATAAAAACACCTAAATAAATTTTTATCTCTTATGAGGACTTTGATGTACATATTCGCTTTATGATCCTGTTTGGTAAAAAATTTCTCATGCGTTATTTAAATAATAAATACAAAATTTTCTTGTTTTCTTCGGGTACTTTTGAAACCTATGTTGTAGAACTCTTATACCATTCTTCCATCGCTCTTTTACACTATCGGCTTTACGAATTCATAGTCAACATTTTATGGATAATTATTTAAATCTTTTTTTTAAAAGTGTATGTTCTGTTTTGGCAATGGAAACTTCGCACACAGTTTTAACGGATCCTATTTTCAATTGGAGGATTTGTTTTAGTATCTGCTCAAAAAATTATAGCAAAAATTGATTATCCAATTTAACAATTAAAAATAACTATGACATAGAACTCTCGTACCTTTTTTAACTAGTTTTCATTATTTCCATCGTTAGTATCTGTGTCGACCATTAAAAAAAAAAAAAAAAAAAAAAAAAAAATACTTTTAAACCTATTTGAAGTAAAAATTATTGACTTAGTATCTGTTCAAAAGAATTAAAAATAATTAATTATTGTATATGATTACTAGTATAAACTATGGCATAGAACTCGCATACCTTTTTCAACTATATTTTATTGTTTCCGACGTTAGGTATATGTCTCTGAATTTCATTTATCTAAAACTTATTATAATCCAGTAGATAAAGGCGCCTAAGTTTTTTTTTTTTTTTTCGCAGTAAGAGGGCTTTGAACATATTTGTTTTATGATCCTGTCTTGTAAAAAAAGATGTCTTATATTTTATTCAAATAAAAACTAGAAAAATTTGTTTTGCTCTTTAAATGTTTTATAAATCTATGACGGAGAACTCTCATTTCATTCATTCATCGTTTTTTACACTATCAGTTTTAGATCCTCATTGTCAACTTTTTATCAACAATCATTTTACTTTTTTTAAATAAATTACTCTTGCTTATGGTCTGTTTTGGGAAAAGGAACTTCGCACTTACTTCTAACGGATCCAATCTTGAATTGAAGGATTCGTCTTAATATCTGCTCAAAAAGTTATATAAAAAATTAATTAATCTGCATGACAACTAAAATGAACTATGACACGAAACTCCCATACCTTTTTCAAATGATTTTTATTATTTTCGTTATTAATACCTGTCTTTAAACTTCTTGTATCATAATCTTGCTATAATCTAGTAGATAAAGATACTTAAATACGTTTTTTTTTTTTCGTATGAGGACTTTGAGCATATTCGCATTATGATTCTGTTTTGTAAAATAAAATTTCTCATGCGTTATTTTAATAATAATAAACGTGTTTCTAACTGATCCTATTTTGAGTTGGAAGATTTGTCTTAGTATCTGCTCAAAAAGTTATAGCAAAATTCAATTATTCTGTTCGACAACTAAAATGAACTATGAACATATGACGGAACTCTTACACCTTTCTTTAAATAGTTTTTATTATTTTCGTTATAAGCACCTGTCTTTGAACTTCATTTATTATAAACTTGCTATAATCTAGTAGATAAAGATGCCTAAATAAGTTTTTTTTTCGTAAGTTGATTATAGACCTATTCGTAGTATGATCTTATTTCGTGTAAGAACATTTTTTATGGTCTGTTTGAATAACAATTACAAAAATTCTAAATGATCCTATTTTGAATTAGAAGATTTGTCTTAGTATCTGCTCAAAAGATTGTAGCAAAAATTAATTATTCTTTTCAATGATTAAAGTAAACTATGTCATGGAACTCTCATACCTTTTTTAACTAGTTTTATGTATTTTTCTTTTTTTTATTATAAACTTTTTATATAAAAATAAACACGCCTATGTCAGACTTTTTTCGAACGAGACTCTTAGACCTATTCGGTTGATAATCCGGTTTTGCATAGAAACATTTTTGATAGACTGTTGAAAAAATAATTCGAAAACTTATTTTTCCATTACAAAGGTTTTGTAAATCAATGACATGGAACTCGTATGCCATTCTTCCATCATCTTTTTAAGTTATCGTTTTAAAGACCTCCTATCGTTAACTTTTTATCAACAAACAATACAATTTAAAAAAAAAAAATTATCCCTGTGTGTGGTTTATCTTATAAACTGTTTTATATATTCTCAAATTATGTGTCTGTTATTGAACGTACATATAAAGACAAATTCTAGACTTTAAAGGATTGAGAACTTTGTGAAGAATCGAGTTTATACTATTAAGTATATAAAAAATCAATTTTAGTTCTTCTATCTAATTACTATGTTAAATATAATTTCAGAACTGAGGCACCTCTTACAATTAATTAATTTTCTTGCTTGATTTTAATTAATGTAAGTTTTGAAACTGTTTTAATTACCAACAATTGTCATGTGTATTAAAATCTAAAAATGTATTACTATTAAATATTGCTATAAATTTATAGGTATATTTTACAATTTTACTATCTATGAAAGGAAAGAAACATTGTAATTTTGTTATATTTTTATTGGATAAACTTACTTGCATACCTATTTTTTATCAACCAGTATCATTATTCATAAAATTTCTTTTATTTAATTTATATATTAATAATATTCAATGCAGTTATATTTTATGTAAATTTGTAGCTGGTTTCTATACTTTTATATTTTTTAGTTAACAAGACTGGTGAATTTCACTTTGCTTTTTCTTTTTTAACGCCTTGAAGCTTCTTGCATCTATACTAATCTAATTTAAATGTCTTTGTTATGTATATATATATATAAATATTAATATTATTTAGTTAAAATTATTTTTCTTTTCAATTTTTATGTATTGAACTTTATGTGCTTTTTTACTAACAATTTTTTAAATTTATTTCCTTTATGTTTCGAACATAATTATTTTGTATCTACAAAGCCTGTCAGCTTAATTTTTCTGTGGCGTAAGTTTTAGAAACTACTCATTAATATTTTTTAATAGTATGTTTGCATATGCAGGTGTCTTTTTTTTCAAAATATTCAAATTTTTTTTTTTCATTATTAAAGAAACTGTTTTTACTCCTTATTTTTAAATTATTATATTTTCCATATGTCTGCTTTTTATATCACGTTGAATTTTTGTTTATATTTGCACATTAAAAGGTCATAATCAAAAGTTTTTTGAATCCGATATTTTTTTCACTTAAATTTTTTATTTATAATGTTTGAGTGTTTTGCATTATCATATTTTATTGAACTGCCTGTACTATTTTATCTAATCATATCGCGTTATTGTGCCTATAAATAATGATTAATGATTTTACTGAAACTATTTAATTAAATAAAAATAACTAATTAATGGAAGACTTATTTCGTACAATATCAGATGATTTTTTAGGATACTTGTGCCACCCTCTATGATTTTTAATTTTATAATTTAATTCTATATCTATTTAATTCTATACTTCAATTTGTAAAAAGATTTGATCTTAGTTTATTCATATAACAATTGCTTTATTATATAGCTTTATATTTCACTAATATTCATCGAGTTATTTTTCTTTTCATTCATATTTTCATATTTTTTATGATTAAGTGGAATTCGGTTATCTTCTTTGATTTTATATTCTATATTTTTGTATTATACATTATAATTTCTACATTCTTTTTTGTTATTCACCAAATGGTATTAAATTTGTTTAAAGAATTAAGTTATTCTAGTGCACCTTATTCAGGTGTTAAACTATTTGAAGAAATAATAAAGTAACAAATGAAACAAAAATAATTTGCATTAAAAAAGTAAATTTTTCGATTATTGTTGTCAATAAATAATTGATTTTTAGTTTAGAAAGAAGATTTAAGGAACCAATTTTGCAAAACTCCTCATTTCTAATTTCACAAGTTTAATTTGAATCTGTTGTATTATCAAATCTTTTTTTCGTTCTATTTATTTCCTACTAAAGTGAATCTTGTATAATTACCAAAATTATTTTATATATTATTAGAAAACAAAAAAAAAAATGCTTTTCTTTTTCTAATCATCTTTTTTTACATCTATGTATCCATGCATATTTTCTAGATATTTTTATTATAACTATTTTTAGAAAAGACCAAATGATATCGGATGCAGTTTGTTAACAAAAACATCTACAAACAATGTCAAGGTAAGATAGAAACTATTTTTGAGATTTCATTTTTAATTATAATCTTTAATACAGATTTATATTGTTTCTGAAAACATATTTTATAATTTGAACATTTTTCGAACGAATTTATTTAATGTTGTACTTCAATGGAAATTTTTGAAATGTTTTCTAGTATTTAAAATTGATATAGAAATAGTTTAAAATTATAAAATATAGAGGAGAATATTTTTTAAACATTTTATAAATTCAAGGATAATGAAAAAATAGGATATGTTACGAATAAGGAAAACATTACATTATGAGAAACAGTACGCAAAAAATAGCATGTAGAAAAAATAGAATAGAGAAATAGGAAAATACAGAAAATATATTGAGGAGTATGTAATAATTTGCAAAAGACTAAATAATAAAAGTAAAGATTTAGAAGTATTAGTATTTGCAACAATGAAAATAAGTATTTTCAATAATGGTAGAGATCCTGGCATCAGGATACATTACCAAGTGTACAAGTATGAAATGCGGATTTTAAAAGAAAAAATAAAACGTTAAATTTGGTAGAATAATAAAAAGTGCTTTATTCAAAGTATGCTCCATCGCTTTTTATACATTTTTCTCATCTTTCGGGCAATTTGTGAACACCACGCCAGTAGAAAACTTTCCCTTTTGCCGCGAACCATTTATCGAGCCATTTTTTGACACCTTTATAGGAATCAAAGCGCTGCTCAGTAAGTGCGTGACCCATCGATGCAAACAAGTGGTAATCAGAAGAAGGCAAATCTGGTGAGTAAGCCGCATGAGGCAGAACTTCCCAGTTGAGTGCTTCCAATGTGTCGCGAACCGGTTTCTGCCGTATGTGATGGAGCATTGTCATGGAGAAAAATTACTTTGCGTTGCCTTTCTCGGTATTCTGGTCTTTTTTCAAGCAGTAAACGGTTTAAATCGGTTAATTGTTGTTGGTAACG
The DNA here is from genome assembly GCA_949987625.1 of Chalcis sispes. Taxonomy (NCBI): domain Eukaryota; kingdom Metazoa; phylum Arthropoda; class Insecta; order Hymenoptera; family Chalcididae; genus Chalcis; species Chalcis sispes. The sequence continues at coordinate 64,943,413 of OX465096.1, read as the reverse complement.
TGTAGTATTAACCGTTTTCCCAGGTTCCAATAGCTCATAATAGACCACGCCCCTCTGGTCCCACCAAACACAGAGCATCGTCTTTCTGCCAAAACGATTTCGTCTTGCGGTCGATGTGGATGGTGCTTCTGGATCTACCTGGGATTTCTTGCGTTTGGAATTTTCAAAATAAATCCACTTTTCACCCCCTGTAACTATTCGATGCAAAAACGACTTCCTTTTGTACCGAGCGAGCAAAATTTCACGTGATTTTGCGATTTTCCAGTTGCCTGTCATTTAACTCATGTGGTACCCATCTACCGCTCTTCTGAATTTTCCCCATCGCTCGTAGACGATTGGAAACAGCTTATTGGGAAACTCCTAATTGCTGTGCGAGTTGTTTTTGTGTTTGTGAATCATCTTCGTCCAACAATGCTTGCAAACCCATATCTTCGAATTTTTTTGGCGGTTTTCCATGTTCCTTGTCTGCAACGTCAAAGTCACCTTTTTTGAAACGCTGAAACCATCGTTCACACGTATCTTGCGATGGAGCATGTTCACCATAAGCTTCTCGTAGTAACCGAAAGGATTCAGCAGCAGTTTTCTTCAAATGAAAATAAAAAATTAATGCTGTCCGCGAATGCTCTTTGTTCGGTATAAATTTTGAGATATTAAGCACAACAATACAACACGATGCACACACTTTTTCAGTCTACCACTAATGCGCGTCTGAACTTGTTGATGACACAACAAAATGGTGCAGTGTCAAATCATAACAGCTTAAACTGCATTGGTACACTATCTGTTGTCTAAAATTCGCATTTCATACTTGTACACCCGGTAGGAATAAGATGCATCATATTAAAGTATGTAATTAATAGTTTTATTAAAAATATGTAGAATTAACTACATTCATGCAAATATGCCTATTTTTGATAAAAATACAATAAATATGTTCAAAAATCTTTTTACAAACATGCAATGCTTGGTTTAAATTTATTGTAAATATGCAGAATAAAGTGACATTAATAGAATAAGTGATCAAGTAAAGCTTTATATATGATAAAATTTAAAATAATTGTAGTAATATGTAAATGTAAATGTAGCTGTCTTATATAAAAGTGTAAAAACTATACAAAATTTATAAAAAATTTTATAAAATTTTTTAAAGAATATAATTTATTTACAGTAAATAATCATGTTGATTTTAATTTTAATATAAAAAATTAATTATTTTTTATACATTTCAATGTCACAAACATTAATTAAAATGTGCCATAATTTACATTCTATTAGGTTGGTGCAGATAAAATGGCCGATTTAGTAATAAATTTTTAAACAGCTGTAACTTTTTATAAAGACAATTTATTTAATCAAAATAGGTACCAATAGATGCAAGACACTTTTTCCAACGAGATACAAGTACATTTATTCCAGTTTTGTAGAAGTCCGAGTTTCTGGTTCGAAGAAACTCCTCGAAGGCATTTTTGACAGCAGCTTCATTATTAAATCTTTTTCCTGTCAAAAAGTGATCCAAATGTTTAAAGAAATGGTAATCTGTTGGTGAGAGGTCTAGTGAATATGGAGGGTGAGGAAGAGTCTCATAGCACAACTCATTTAATTTTTGGACCGTTGTTCTCGATACATGAGGTCGTGTGTTATCATGAAGCAGTATCATTCCATCCCTGTTGACAAGCCTAGGTCGTTGGACTATCAATTTCTGATGCATTTCATCTAGTTGAGCACAGTATTTCTCGGCATTAATGGTTTCGCCAGGTTGCAGGAACGAATAGTGGATAACTCCAGCTACAGACCACCAAACAGTTACCATTATTTTCTTTGGTTTCGGCATGTGTCTTGGCGCTTCATCGGCTGCATCTAGCCATTTGGCCGATCGGTGACGATTATCGTATAAAATCCACTTTTCATCGCAGGTCACAATTCGGTGCAAGAACGGTTCCTTTTTGTTGCGGGAGAGAAGAGAACTTGAAATCTCCATTCGACACGTCTTGTTTTGCTCGGTAAGATCACGCGAAACCCATTTGTCAAGCTTTTTCACTTTTCCAAGTTGTTGCAAGTGGCGGCAAACTGTCGAATTGTGAACGCCTAATTTCTCGGCAAGATCCCTTATGGTTTGGCGGGGGGTCAGACTCCACTAATGCACGCAGCTCGTCGTTATCGATCGATGGTTCTGGGTGTCCACGTGGCTCATTTCCAAGGTCCATATCTCCGGATCGAAATTTTTCGAACCACCGCCAAGTGGTTCGTTCGCTAACTATATCAGGCCCATATGCGCTGTTGATATTCCTCGTTGCTTCCGTTGTGTTGTGCCCTAATTTAAATTCGTATAGTAAAAGTAGCCGTTTTTGATTCACTTCCATGTTCACTTTCTCTTTTTGTTTTTACGATCACTATAAAGTGCAAAACAGAAATGACTCCGTAAACCAAGGTAGCAGTATTGATACTTCAATATGTCATATCATTTGCGCCGCCTTGTGCCAACATAATACACTAAAATTGTAGCCAACTTTATGTCATTGCTAAATCGGCTATTTCATCTGTATCAATCTAATATAAATACAACAAAGAAAAAAATTTTAAGCAAGACAATTTGTTGTGTTGTTGAAAAGATTAATTAAAAAAGTTTTATGTTTTAAATTCAAAATATAAAGACAGAAACAAAATTTGCTGTATAATGAGTATCGGAATGGTAATTCCAGAAGTGCGTAAAAATTAAATCGATTTAGAAAAAAAAGTCAAATCTTACAATAAACTTATGGCTTAAGATTTATGCATTTAAGATAATTATTGTATACAATTCTATCGGTTTGTTGCTATTTGATAATTTTTCACGCTCCTATCTTGGGTCTACACTTTAATTAATATCTAAAATAATAAATAATATTTATTGTCACCTATTAAACTTAATTTGCCATAGTTCAAAGCAATAAGACTAGATTTAACACACATAAATTTAGCACTTTTCTGATTTTCATTTTATTACTATTACGTTACATGTATATCAACAAATTATTATGTACCTGTAGAATAGCAATAATAAAGCATAATAAAAAAATGTAAAAAATCCATTATGAGATGAATTTAAATATAATTTATTTTAAATTTTGATTTTTTAAAGGAATTTTTTTGTAAATATTGCTATTTAAAATATATTTTTAATAATAAAAAAATATTAAACTAATTTTTATTGTATTTAAGTGAAAAGTTTTAAATAAACTATGTAAGTTATAAATTTATATTTTATAAAGTTAAAGAAAGTACAAAAATATATTTTAATTAAAAAGTTTTTTTTTTTTAGCTTTAAAAAAATTGTTTAATTACATTTAGATTTGAAGGAAAAATTAAAAATTGCTTGAAATTACACAAATTTTAAATATTATAGATATAATTTTATAAAATAGTAAAAAGATCGTTTATATATTTACAAAAATTTTTATCTTACAAATTCTTAAAAAAATTTTACATGCATAGCTATTTTTTAAAATTTATTAATTTAAAATAATCTATTTAAAAAATCTTACATACTTGCATGAATTATCAATGTTCCATTTTATTAAAACTATTCAAATGCAACAGATGATAAGTTAAATGTTAAGATGCATCTTATCAGTATTAGACAAAATTTTAATAATTAATTTAAGAATAAAGGATAAAAAATAATATACAAATATTCGCAGGTTCTGTTGGTCTTTCCAAGGGATGATAGACAATCGGAAGTATTGATATTGGCAAGTGAAAGGTTAGGATGGCATGTTTCGGAAGCAAGGAACATCGAAGAAGCTGTGGATACATTTCAAACTCACTTTCACGATATTGTAATAATCGATCGAAGAGGACCATATTATCAGCAGGCTGACGAAATATGCAGGTAAATATTAATTTTTTTCAAGTTTAAGAAACAATTCTAAGAATCATATGTTTAACGACTATTTTATTTTTTAACGCTGGTAAGAATAATAAATTTATTCTTTTTCTTTTAAACTATTCTTTATGGTTTAAAAATTGATTTCAACGCAACATGTATATATATATATTTTTTTTTTTAAACAACTAAATAATACTTATTTTATTAATAAATTTATCATTTTAAATACATACTTTAGTATGATATGATCTACAGTATTTTAATTTTAGCGTAATATTTGTATTTTTAGAGCTTTAAACAACATACGTCATAATTCATCTATTATAATAGCACTTGTCAAACTATCGTAAGTATACATAATTTTTTTTTTCAAAACTTCTTTCACTGACTTTACTTATTTAAACTACTCTTTATATTCTGATAACGAAACTATTTTATGTTGCAGTTTATTTGTTACATCTGGTGAAAATGAAATTACTACTTTGCAAATACTCGATGTTGGTTATAATAGGGTAAATTATTATTTTTATTATTTTACTCCTTTTATTGTATTCTTAATATAATCATAATCATTCAATCAAATTTTTTTTATCATTTAGTTTTTTCTTTATACATTCTATTAGAAATAATTCATTTTTACGATCCTATTAATAAGGAACCAGTAAATACTTAATTTTAAGCAAAAAAATTTTTAAAATACAAAAATAAATGTATTACCTCAACATTACTGTCAAATTTTGTTCAAGGCACTAATCGAATGTTCGAGCAAGGAAATATTAATGAACGAGTTTATTGGGATATACGCGAACGAAGTGCAACCTAAATTGCAATTGGCTGCAACTCATTCTCTATTCCTAGCTGTTCACAGATGCCGGGATATGGTTCATGTAACTAATGATCGACAAATAATTCAGGTAAGAAATTATTTTTTAACATTTATCGTTTTAATGTATATATATAAAATAGAAATTAATTGTGTTATTTATGAGAAATTATTTTCGTTTATTATAAATAACTATTGTTTGTAAATGTGTGTGAATGTGGATGTAACTATTTTTGAGTTTATATGCGTATAAGTGAAAAGTGTACATAAAAATGTAATGTAAAACGTTACATGTGTACTTATTTGTACATAAATTTATAAATACAAAATTATGTATAAAAATTTAATGTATATTATTATTGAAATAAAATCATTTTTTTTTTTTCAATTTTATTGTAAAAAATATTTACACGAATAAATTTTAGATTAGACATTTGATAATTTGTTTTCAAATTAAATAAAATTTTGTAATCTATCTGCAACAATCCAATGTACAAAATATAATGTATGTACGTTAAAATTGAAATATTTTAATAAAAATATGTTTTATATTTACGTACATATCATAATTTAGGAGGAAAAAAAAAAAATTCATTGCACATTAAGTATCATAATAATTTTAAAATAATTAAAAAATGTGAGAAAACCTATTGGGTTTAGTTTACAAGCTAACTACCACCAAAAACTCACATTAAATATGTTTATCTAAATTTGTATGAAATTATGATATTCTATCGGAGTTTTGTATAATTATTCATATCGCGCTCCTACTTTGGTCCTAAAATTAAAAATATAATTTATCTTATCTATTAGACAATAGAATGTTGTTTGACCTAACATCAGATTCCATTAGTTTAAAGTGATAGAAAGCTTTATAAACGGCTCAATACATTTTTTCACATACTTGAATTGAATTTTATTATTATTATGTTACACGAAGTGCAATAAATTATTATTTTTGTACACATCAGTAAATTATACATGTTTGATCTATATACAGTTATTAAAAAAAAAATAAATAAATAAATAAACAGATATTTTTTATGTATTACAGGAAAAAAATTTTTTTTTAATTTGTAAAACAATTATTGATTATTATAAAATTGTAAAATATTTTCAAAATATATTGTTTTTTTTTACTATATTTTCATTGTTGAAATTTAATAAAAAAAAATTATACATTGCAAAAGTATTTACATTTTAACTATACAGTTTAACGATACAGTTTAACGATACAATTTAATTATACTATTTAATTTCTTAACGTCTATTTTCAACAAGTGTAAGTTTGTAAAAGTTGTTTGCATTAATTTTTTAAATGTGTGTTTATCTTTGTGCGTATAAATGTACCAAGAAATTTTAAGTGTGCGTGTAAATTTCTGTCTGTATGTGGATGTAAAATATACAATGAGTTTAGAAGTGTGCAACAGTCTATTAAAAAAATAAAATGTTTAATTTTTAAATATCATATGTATTCATTAATATTATTATAACAAAATTTTTTTAATACTCCTAATTTAACAGTTCGCAAACGAGGTGAGCGAAAAATTATTAGGTTTCAAACCGAGCGAATTATCGAACAAAAACATCTCGGAATTAGTGACCTGCGACAATTTTACGCTTATGAATCAACATTTACAAAAGGGTCGAGAATTTCATGGTAACATGAATTGCAAGAGGAAGTCTAACGATACTATAATTATTAGTTGTAGAATCATTCCTTTTTGTGCGTACGGAATGTAAGTTTGTTTAGCTATTTTTATAAATATACATTTCCTTTTTTTTTATTTTTTATTTTTTTTGCTGTTACTATTTTTTAATTATCAATTTTCTTATTTGATTTTGATATACTTAAAACTTGATTTTTTTTTTTTTTATAACAGAAGGCCTACACATTATATCTACATTTATGACACAACGTATCTATTGGAAAATATTGATATAGGATCAGCAGTTCCCAATGCGGTGACGCATTTACATCCTAGGGGCAGTTCACATTCGCTAAGATCTTTTGATGTTGGATCTATCGGTAGCGATCGTAAGTAAATATTTTTTCGCTTTTCTTTCATTCTCTTAAATTAAGGTTTTTTTTTATATCAATAAATGACAATGTTTATGGATTGTTTTTATTCGTAAATACAACTTATTAGTTTATTAATTATCGTTATTTTTTTTATGATACATTTTCATTAATTTCATATTTACTTTTACACTTTTCAGATTTAATCCCTTTTGTAAATTATTTTATAACTTCTATTATCTAAGAAAAGATTTTTTTTTCATTGCTAATCTTCTTTTCAAATTCACGGTAATGTAATTTGTTTATTCAAGCTCAGATAAAAGAATTATTAAAAAGATAATATTTATTCGTTGTTAATTATTGTAAAAGGATAAACTTCAATTTTTCCAAAATGAAAATCAATTACGGGCATTAATAATATATTATGGAGCACTGCGAAAACATTTTAAATTTTGGTTGTTTGATTCCAAAAGAGTTTCTTCTGATCATTAATTATATTTCAATCGATTAATTCAATTTTTTTTTTTTTTATAATTCTTTGATTTGACAAAATAAAGATGTTTTATTAAATCTTGCCTAATCTACAATTATTTTAATTAAAAAATTTCAAATCTAGAAACTTAATACATGTTTATTATTAAAAAATTATTTTAAATTTGAAAATTTATTTAATTTCAGTGCAAAGAAGGTGCAGCATAGCGAAATTACACAATTTACCCCTAGAAGCTCCGATCACCAAAGTTATTTTACTTTTAACAACAGCTATGACGGAAGCTGTCAGCCCTGAAGTAGCCATGCAAATCGACAAAGTTTGTAAACATACTTTAAGATGCACTAAAAACTACTATTGAGAGATTTGTCAATTAAAATAAAAACAAAAAAAAAAAAAAAAAAAAAGTTGTAATTTAGATAATATAAAAAAAAATAAAAAAAAGAGAGAGAGAGAGATTAAAAATTTTTCAACACTATTTTTTATAGTTATAAAAAAGTTTATTCTATAATAACGTTTACATTATCTTATAAGTCTTGAGCATTTTTTTTAATATATAAATATTATGAAAATAATAAGGTAATTTTTGGAGAACGCAGAAAACTAATTGAATTCTTAAAAAAAATTAATTAATACAATAAACTTTAATGTGAGTGATACTTTTGAGTATTAACAGTTGATTTTTGTATATATCTATCGGATATCAGTAAACTAATTATCGCGCTCCTACTTTGGTGCCTAACTTTTGTAAATAATATGAAATCTAAATATAAAAGTATAAAATAATTTATGAATAACCTAATAAAGTAACACTGCTTAGTTAAATGTAATAACAATTTTTTTGAAGATCCCAAATAATTTTCTGCATTCTGAGATTACGTTTTATAATCGTGATGAACTTTATTACTTTTATATTTTGTTGACATTTAAAAGTTTGTGATTAAACATTAAAAAAAAAATATATATATATATATATATAAAAATTGTTAATTTATAAAACTTATATGGTAAATTATTGTCTATTTAAATTAAAGAAAATACTGTACTTCATAATAAATATTAAAAACATTATATCAAATGTTACTAATATTTAAAGTTTTGAATATTTATAAATAAATCTCTCAATTATTTTTTGCTGAAAATTTAAGTCATTTAACTCTCGAATTGCAAGGCTTCAAGAAAAATTAATGAAACTAAAAAAAAAGTTTTATTTCTATTAAAAAAATTTTTGAAATTCTTAAGTCTCTACTTGTTGAGTTAATAAAGTGATATTATATTATTTTTAATTAATTTTTTAACATCAAATAATTTTCTTAAAGTCCTGGCAAAATATATATACCTAAATTTTAAAAACATCTATTTTTCTATTATTTTTCTAACTCAATCTCATTCGTCGATTAAAATTTGGGTAAATGTATATGTACACGTGAATATTAACTAATTGCAACGTGTAATGCGAGGGTTTAAATCGTCTTTATCACGAGTAGCTTTCCTAGCTTCTCTTTTTAAGCAAGACGAGACTCTCCATCAATGTCTCGCTCTAGGCGATCGAGATATTGAAAACGACGGAACTTTATGCGCCCTACGTCCGCGAGACCGATGAACTTATAAACGATCCTGTTACCTCTGACCTCATTGGAGCCCTCATCTCGGTAAGTATCTATCTTCTGGTTTTATTTTACTATTGACCTATTTTTTTATTATTTATTTACTTTTTTTAATGAAAAAATAGATTCTCTTTTGGAAAAGAAAACAAGGGAGCTTATTTTTTTTTTTTTTTTTTTTTTTTTTATTAAACATTTTTAACCATTCGACTATTATTAAAATTAACGCATCCTAAATTATAATTCTATCGAATCAAGTTTGCTTAATCATCATTTTTTAAATTTTATTATCCATGACATTAGCTTTACTCCTTTAAACGCTCTCGATTCAAATATTTAATTAATTTTGTGTTTTAATGTCTAACATTACGCTACTAATTATAGTTATTAATTTATTCTACAATTTATTGACTTCAAAGCGGGCATTAATTTCTTTATAAAACTTTAATCTTCGCAAGATTTACCTACTTCAAAGTAAGCTTAGTAACAGAGCAGATTTAATTATTTGTTTTTTTTTCATTTATCAGTATAAAGTTTTTAAAATTATTTTTTTTATGAGACAGCTAAACTTACTATTTTTGTTCATTAACAATGTTCAAATTATTTCTATTTTAAAACGAATTACTTTAACCGTTTTATCGTTTGTAATATTTGTAATTAAGTTTAAAATATTGATTATTATCCAAACTGTTTTTTTTTAATAATATAAATTTGAGAATTCATAAGTCCATTGACATAAGTAACCTTTTTATATCTTTTATGCTTGTTCTAAATTTTTAATAAATTTTATTTTATTTGTTTGTTCAAGTACTTAAAATCACATTATCCTTCCACAGTATAAGCTCTATATTATTAAAATCATAACACTCCGATAAATTTAGTCTTGTGATAATAAATTTTGCTTCTTTTTCTCCATCTATTTACAATATACTGGTGTCGGATCTTTTTTAACTTTTTATATTATAGTTGTTAAAAAATATTGTCTTTTTGACATTTTACAACTAAGATAAAACTAGAATTTTCATTATCATCATTTGTTTTAACTATTTAAAAAATCCATGTAAATCGCATTTTTCACCTAATAAAATATTAATTAAGGATAACTAAATTAATTTTGGATTGTCTAAAAATATAATTTTACTAATGTACCAAAGAAAGCAATTGTAAAAATAAATAATTTGTTCGTTTTGAAAGCTAAAGTGAAACATATTAAAATAGTGCATAAGTTTTAGGTAGAGGGAAATATTTACTAAATAATAAAATAAACTTTATACTCGTATTTGTGGAAGAGAATGAAATAACGAGGAAAAATTAATTTTACGATAAACATCATATAGGGTAGTTTTTTTATAATTAAAGTGATCATTAATAATAATGTTAATTCGACTACCATAATCCTAAAAACCATACATATTATATATAAATCCATTAGCTCCGAATACAATTATTCGTCAAGGCTAATTTAAAAAATATCTTAATTAAAAAAAAAAAAAAAAAAAAACTTACTAAAAATCGAAGGTCACTGTTTAATGATTATAATAAAAAAAATATAAAGTGATACTAATCAACTTCAAATATTCGATTAAAAAACGTATTGTCCAAGGCGCCGCAGTATTCGCGGGACTCGCGGAGATCATCGAACGACTCGTCGGGACGTGTATCTCAGGTTCAAAGGATATTGCATCAGCAGCCGTCTAAGACGACATCGAAGAGCCTGAGGGCACCGCGCGAGATCGAACTACTACTAGAAACCTGCATGGACTGGGACTTTGATATATTTAAGCTCGAACAATTATCCGGAAATAAGTAAGTGCTAATTTTACTATTTTTTTATTTTTTTATTTTTTATTACTTGGTTAAATTCTATATTTAGTAGATCATCCTTATGAGCCTCTAAGAAAAAAAAAAAATTCAGTTTTAGCAATTCCTAAAATGTTCTAACGGTATTTCATTAGTTCGTTTTTAGATATTTAATATATTATTAATAATAATTAAATAGTAAAAGATTATCTTAGAAAACCTATAAATTATTAAAAAAAAACCTAAAAATTTAAATCCTTACATTAAATATTTAAGTTCTTCTACAAATTTTCTATTTCATTATTTCAAAATAAATAGAGGAATGCATTTTTTTTTAAACAAATTTAGCAATTACTTTTTGTTTCTTAAACTACAATAAACAGTCAATTTACATCTCTCTATATAAATTTATTAATATAATACCCAATCATAAACTTCTTAATTCTAAATTATTTTTTCCATTCAAAGGCCGCTCTACTACTTGGGGATGAGTTTAATGAACCACTACAGTGTACCAGGTCGATTGAGTTGCGACGAGCGGACCCTGCACAATTGGCTGACGGTAATCGAGGTTAACTACAATTCGCAAAATAGTTATCACAATTCGACCCACGCGGCGGATGTTCTTCAAGCTATCGCACGTTTTATGAAATCCGAAAGATTAAAAGCACTCCTGGATCCACTCGACGAGGTCGCGGCACTTATCGCCGCGGCCGCACACGATATCGATCATCCTGGCAAGTCAAGGTATGAAAAATATGAATGGTAGTAAAAATAAGAAAAAAAAAAAAAATAAAAAAAAATTTATTTTAAATTTACCTACCATTACAGAAATTTAATCATAGATTTATTAAATTCTAATACTTTATTTAGTTTTATTAAACTAAAAAATTTACAATTTAAGGATCCTTCAAAAATTTAATTTTTAAATCCAATCGCGTTTTATCAACAAATAGATATTTAAAACAATTACAAGTATAAGTGATAATATAAATAAAAAAATTGTCAAAGAATCACAAGATGATCAATTAATTGTAAGGAGTAGTAAAAAATATTTTAGGGGTAGTTAAATCCCTTCATTACCGACAGCAGAAACTGGCAGATAGGATTGTAAAAAATAAATAGTATTAAAAATTCTAAATTTTATGTCTTTATATTTTAAAACAATAAAAATTAATAAAAAAATTTTTTTTTTTTCTTACAGTCAATTTCTTTGCAATGCTGGAAATAAATTAGCTATTCTTTATAACGATTTATCCGTACTCGAATCTCATCACGCTGCATTAACGTTCAAGTTAACGTTATCAGACGATGAAGTTAATATTTTTAAGGTAAATTTTTAATTTATTTTATTAATATTTTTAATAATTTGACGCGAAATTTATTTTTTTTTAATTAACTTTATCGATGGCGCTGTTAACTTTTCGTACTGTTTATTTTTACTAATCCTTTCTTTTTCCTTTACAAATTTTTATTAAAGAATTTAGATAGAGAAACTTACAAATCGTTGCGACAAAATATTATTGATATGATTTTGGCTACGGAAATGACCAAACATTTTGAACATCTAGCTAAATTTGTCAACGTATGCAGTATAAGAACTGAAGAATCACAATCCGAAGTAAGTATTAATGAAATTTTATTGTTTGCGAAACTCAATTATCAAATAAGAATATTGAATTTTATTAAAAAAGCCAATAAAAAAAAAAATAAATAAATAAAAAAATGATACATTATTAAAAGTTCTGTAGTAATTCCATTTTATAAATAAAAAAATAACTTAATACCTCTATCTTAGCCTTTTTCAGATCCAGTTGACTCGTCTGTACTTTTACTGCCCGAAAATGTGTCTTTAGTCAAAAGGATGATGATAAAGTGCGCAGACGTCTCGAATCCTACGCGACCTTTGAAATTTTGTATCGAATGGACTAAGCGCATAGCGGAAGAATATTTTAGACAGGTGTGATTTTATTCCTATTTTTAATTGTCATATCTCATCTTTTTAAAAAATGTTTAATTATGAAATCTTTTTTTTTTTACTTAACAATTAATATAAAATAAAATTGACAAAAGATTTTCTCAATTCAAATAATTTAATAATTAAAATCTTTCAACACTATTTTTTACAATTACAAAAAGCCTATTCTATAATTTGTCAAAAATTCATTCTTAATATTTTAATTAAAAATTTGTCGAGAAGCATAATTTAATAAATTATTGTAATATTTAATATGTTCAACTATAAATCTTAAATATTAGTTTTGTAAAATAAATAAAAAATTATCTAATTTTACAGACTGACGAGGAAAAAAGAAGAAAGCTGCCTGTTGTAATGCCGATGTTTGACCGATCTACCTGTTCTATACCAAAATCTCAAATTGGTTTTGTTGATTATATCATTAACGATATGATGGAAGCCTGGGATAGTAAGTCTACTTTCTTAATAATGGATATTTATTAAATTCTTAAAAAAAAAATTTAATCTATTTCGTTTTAGCATTTATCGATTTACCGGAAATGACTACTTATATGAAACAAAATTATGAAACTTGGAAAGAATATAACGTACGTGTCAAACGTTAAAAAAAAAAAAGAATTTAAAAATGTTTTTTTAATTAATTTGAATAAATATATCATACTTTTCTGTAGGAACGTGGAATCTCGACCCTGCAAGATGTTGAAAGGCTGCAGCAGTTACCTGAATTGCAAATACTTCAATCTGCTTAAGTGCCAAATTTATTTTAATAATAAAGAAAAAAAAATAAAAAATTTGTGTTATCACATTCGTTATCTCATCTGTCATTGCAGTTTTTATGATTACTTAATGTCATAAAATAATTAAGATTTTATTAATTTAAGATTACGAGGGCGGTTCAATAAGTACCCGTGTTAGAAATAAAGACATTTTTTCAAAAAATTTTTTTTTTTCAACATAGTCCCCTTTTAGAAAGATACACTCCTCCCAACGTTCCTGCCATTTTTTTAACCCCTCCAAAAAATAGGATTTGTCGAACGAACTCTCCAAAATACGCCTCTGTCTCGGCGATGACTTCCTCGTTTGAGCTAAATTTTTTTCCCGCGAGCCATTTTTTCATAACGCAATTCATGCAGTTTGGCGGCAACAACTCCAGATGAATGTGCTGGTGCGTTATCATGGTGAAACAGCACCTTCTTTTTCGCCAAATGCGGCCGTATCTCCTTCAATTTTTTATCGAAGCGGTCCAATAACTCACTGTAGTATTGTCCAATGATCGTTCTTCCTTTTTCTAAAAAATCCATGAGGATGACGCCGTTCGCATCCAAAAAAATCGTCGCCATGACCTTTCCGGTCGATGGGACCGTCTTCGCCTTCTTTGGAGCAGATTCACCGGGAGAAATCCATTGTTTTAATTGTTGCTTAGTTTCTGGTGTGTAATGATGAATCCAGGTTTCATCAACGGTGACAACTCGACGCAAAAACTCCTTCGGATCTCGCTTAAATTGCTCCAAACACTGCTTCGAAGTTAACAGCCGCATTCGCTTGTTGTCTACCGTGAGCAATCGCGACACCCATCGGGCCGACAATTTTTTCATCGCCAACTTATCATGTAAAATATTAATTGCCGTTCCGGTCGACACACCTACGGCCTCTGCTACTTCGCGCACTTTCGTTCGTCGATCAGCGAGAATCATATCGTGGACTTTTTGAATGATTTCCTCGGTAACCACGTCTGCCGGGCGTCCTGGTCGCTCCTCATCAAAAACGGATGTTCGCCCACGTTTAAATTCGTTGAACCAATATCTAACTGTAGTCATAGATGGCGAAGTGTCCCCATAAACAGCATCCAACTTTGCTTTTATCTCCTCGCATTTTTATCCATCCAAAAACAAAAAGCGAATTACCGAACGATACTGCTCCTTTTTCATCTTAGCGAAAATCACGAAACACGTCTTACTCGAATGGCTGCCAAATCCAAACTAACCTATCAATCAGTCTGTATTTTGTTTTACCATCGTTTGATAGATGGCAGCATACGATGATAATACCAACTTCCCTCAGGAACGCCCTCTGTCGTCAAACACGGGTACTTATTCAACCGCCCTTATAAATACTGTGAAATAAATAATTGCTATAAAAATAAAATATACTGTCATTTAAAATTTACTACTACTTGAATTCATAGAAAAAGTAAAATTAGATTTAATATTTGTTAGGTAATACTGAAAGGTTTTTGAACTTTTTTAAATAATAAATTTGTTTTAATTATCAATTAGAAGAGAACTACAAGAAATCGTTAATAAATTTTTATCGAAAATAAAATTGAAGGTATTATAAAAAAATATAAACGTGCCATTTTTCATCTGCTAATTATGTCTTTATTCTGCCTGTGACTAACAAATAATAGAGAAGGCCCTAGTAGTCGACCTGATGACTAAATCAATCAGTAGTTGATACAAAAAATAAATAAATAAAAAAAAAATTGCTTCGCTATTATTTTTACTATTATTTCAAACAAAATTTAATTTAATGTAAATTATATTTTACTCTGGGATTATAATTATTTAAATATTTAAAATTATTATAAAAAAAACCATTTTAATAATGATCAAAGTCTTTTAAGAAAATGACTTTCTAATTACAAAAAAATTAGAGAATATTTTAAAACAGTTATAAGTTTATAATAAAAAAAAAATTAGTCTGTAATCAAGTTTTAATTATATAATATTGATTTTTAGTGAATTTTATATAATGGTCGACTAATAGCGGCTTTACCCTAAATGTTAACATTTAATATTGATTAAACATTTAATATAAAAATTTATTAGAACAACTCATTTGATATCTTTTCATTGGATCTTTCTTTATTCTGATCTTAACTTTTTTTTTTCCAATAAAACAATTCTACAAAATGTTTTTCTCTTTCCGTGGATGTATTACATTAATTTTTTTTTTTTTTTTTTTTTTTTATCTCTTTACATATAATTTTATATCAATCTGTTTTTTTGCTTTGTATATTAAGAAACAGTAAACAAGATTCTTTGGATAGTTCTTTTATTTATCTTTTTTTCATTTATTGTTCATCATTCTATTACTTTTGTTGCGATTTTTTTTATAAACAATCGGTTACAGATGTTAATTTGCAGGTCTACAAAGATGTTTTGTTATTATAACTTTTTGTAATGGTTTGCCCATGTTCATACATATTCTAAAAACCTCGCTCTTACTAATTAAGAATCTCTCACTCTTTTTTTGTTTGTTTATTAATATTTATTTCGGATCAGTAGAGCAGCTGGAATCACGATTGCAATGGAGAAACTATTTTTTTATTTTTGCACACACATTATTTGACCTTGCAATTGGTACAACCGTTGGTATTTTTATTCACTATCATAGGAATGCACATGCAGTGATAAAGATTCCGTTTAAAAGACATCAAAACGCGTGGATACTTCACTTTTTTTTTTATCATTTTTTTTTTTTTTTTTTTTTTTTTTTTTTTTTTTTTTTTTTTTTTTTTTTTTTTTTTTTTTATATCGTGCTTATTTCAGGAAATTACCAAGTTACAGACCTTTAATTGGTTTTGTTTACTTACATTATCTAAACATCGTTATTTTTTACTTCTCTGACATAATTATAAATATCAACTTTAATTAACTGTCTTTCGTTCTCTGGTCTCTTAATAAATTTTATTCCATTATTTTTCTTATCCCTTTAGTAATTATAGAGATTGTAATGCGATAATAGCTATAATAAACATGCATAAATTCTGACAGACAATCTTTAAGTTTTCTCATATTTCAGTTATATGTTTATTTCGTTTATTTATTCTTTCTTCATCATCGTTGGTTAATACAATGTCGATCGAAAAGTAACTGGTTGCAATATACTTTCGCTTATGATTTCTTAGACACTCATTACATGTTGTTTACGATTTTTTTACTTTTTATTAAATTTTAATTATTTATTTTTATTTTTATTCATTATTACGGTGATAGTTAATTACGCAAATCCTTAATTCCTAGATTATAATGCCACTCCGTGTAAGCATACGTGATCATTCCTATCAAATGTACCACAAACGTTATTATAAGTTTTATTACTTATATCGTAAGATGTGACTTACTTGCCTAGTCCTAATTGCTCTAAATTCACGCGTAACCCCATAATGCTTGAACGAGCTTTTTTGTTATTTTACTTTTATTTTTATTTATTTATTTTTTTCTTGTTATGTAAACATATAGAATATCAGTTTTTTGTGTCAGCAGGATACAATTGATACGTTGAGTTTATGATAAACCATCATAAATTTTTTCTCCTCTTTCACTATTACTCGCGATCTTAGGTTTTTTTTTTTTTTTTTTTTTTTTTTCTTCATATTATTTCCCATAATTTTATTTTTCCATCAAATTTTCATCAGGCTCAAGTAAATATTAGCCTAAGTTACTTTTAATTAACTAATGTCTAGCCCTAACATGAAGTAGTGGATTAAGGAATAGAGGAATACGATAGCGAATTCAAATTAAAAATAGTGGTGTGATTTAATCTTGATCTGATTTATTTTAATTTTACTTATTATTTTTACTTTATTTTTATTTATTTTTTTTTTGCCCTTATTTAGAGATGGCTATTCTTCTTTATGTCATTACATCAACGCTTTTTAATGTAACAAGGATGTAAGGCTGCTAATACAATGAAAAGGTTATTATGAATAAAATAGGATATTATCTAATTCTCTAAAAGGAAGTAAAAAGGTTAAAAACCTAAAGAGAAAAGTGATTGGGGATTATCTAACGATAGTGCCCTTAATTAAGAACGTAGTAACATTCGTGCTTAAGTGGATTTATAATTAAAAACGCTTACATGGAAAGTTACCTTGTTAACACACCGAAGTTTGATTATTATTATTTTTTTTTATTAATTCGTGAGAAAATTAGGGTGTTTTTCTTTATTTAATTTTAACTTTGCTGTTGATTAAGTTTAAATATCTTAGGTAACTTTAATAGGTGGTTCTCTATTATAATACCCTATGTGCGATTCGGTGATATTAAGGAATCGTCGTTAGTTTAAATTTTTTTAAATTATTATTATATTGTTTATTACGTTGTCATTTGTAATTATGCCTCCTTCAATTATTTCAATCGAAATATAGTTTTTTTTTTTTTTTTTTTTTTTTCTTTTTTTTCTTTTACAGTACTTTTTTTTTATCTTTTAATTGGCATACATCGATTAATTGTAATCGTTAATTCTTTCAAATTGTTCTTTTTTAGAATATTATAAGACATTAA
This sequence comes from Chalcis sispes, assembly GCA_949987625.1. Classification (NCBI taxonomy): domain Eukaryota; kingdom Metazoa; phylum Arthropoda; class Insecta; order Hymenoptera; family Chalcididae; genus Chalcis; species Chalcis sispes. Next base: position 64,925,545 of record OX465096.1, on the reverse strand, counting down.
TTGATATTAAAGAAGGTAATATATGGAACAAAGAAACAAAAACGAACACGATTACTTTTGCAGGTTTATTTAGTCGAAGCTTATTTTTAAATAGCTGATTAAAAAATCAATATTTATGGTTACATTAAATTTCGTTATATGCAACTATGTGATTACATAAATTAGCATATTTAGATTATTAAATGAATGCGAGCTACTACACATTGTCAAAGTTTTATAATTACCCTAATCGTGGGTTTGCTTAATTTTTTTTATTATTTTTTACTTTTTTTTTTTATTTTTTATTAGTTTTTATTTTTTTTTATTTTTTTATTATTTAGTTTTTTTTGTTCCCTTTCACCCTACAATCATTATTACCAGTTAGGGACTTGCACGCATTTTAACCGTAATCCATCATCATTATTAAATACACTTAAGTCCAAGTTATTATCAAGCTCATAATAATTAAACGCGAATCACAAAACCTTCCGTCCTAACCTTAAATCGCTATCCTACGCGTATCTCTTAAAGATGGTCCTTACGTTTAACCTAAGCTGCTACTAAATTATATCTTAAGATAGAACTATGACTATTCATCGCAACCTCTTAGTTACACATAACCGTCAAGCATAATCGTTAGATTTATTGTAACTTTGAATTACTATGAATAATTTTTATTCTTAATCTTAAGATTTATAAAGAATGTAAAACTTGCAACAGCTAACGGATGCAGCTGCGTTGAAAATAGCCTTTTACTTATCTTTTTATTTTTATTTTTTTTTAAATTATCGTTCGCGTATCAAAATAGGCGTAAAACTTAACTACGCGTTGAGATGGATCTTAAAACAACAAATTACTTCGCAATAAATAAATCTATAATATTGAAAGAAAATGGCGATACGTTAAAATTAATGAAAAAAAAAAAAAAAAAAAAAACGGAGTCGCGGCGACGTTTTAAAAGTTTGCACGGTGCAAAAAATTATTACTTATTTTTTTTCTTTTTGTTTTTTAATTCGAATCGTTTTTTATTTTTAACCACCAGTGCTTTTATCAAGTTTTCGTGAATAGTGCAAAAGAACTTTGGGGATACCACTATATCAAAGGGAGAATAGATTATAAACCATTAGATTTTCATGGTTTCTTTTTTTTTTTTCGTTTTTTTTTTCGTTTTTTTTTTTTTTTTTTAATTTTGAAAGATGTTCATAAGAAAGATCGGATATAATAATATAATTTTTTTAAATTACGATATTAATTCATACAAACGGGAAATAATAGTCTTAAACGCACGATTAATTAGCTTCTCCAAGATTTAGATATTAATAACCTTACAATATCGTTAAGATATATAATCTTGAATAACTATTAATTTTATCAATAATTTATCTTAAGATTTATAAAGAATGTTAAGCTTTCAACTGCTAATAAATGCAGCCGTTCTAAAAATTAGTTTATTTTAAAAATTATTATCGTTATTATAAAGTGTGCGTATGCAGGAAATATATAGTTTATAGAAATAAAATATCAAAAGAAAAAAATGTATATATATATATATACTCTTAAATATATATATTATAGAATCTAGAATATACGCTTTAAAAATTTAGGTCGATATCAAGATAACGTTCCTTGTTAGCACGATGTGAATTTTACTATATTAGTATTTTATTACTCAACATCTTAAGATACAGTTATTAAATATTCATCGCAATCTCGATCAAACACAATTACATAACTTACTGGATTACGCGTAATCTTGACTTACTATGAATATTTTTCCATCTTAAGATTCTTAAAGAACGCTAAGCTTGCGCGACGCTAAAAAAAAAAACTTAATCGTTACAAAAATAAAACGGACTTTATTTAAAAAAAAGGAAAAGAAAAAGTATAATTACGAAAGCAAATTTAATGTAAAACAATCGTTAATTTTATTGAATTAAAACTAAAGAAAAAAAAAAAAAAAATTATTCAAAAATAAACATCAATAACAATAATAAAATACGTGACTATAATATGCGAGCAATATTAAAGATAACGTTCCTAATTAGCAAAGTACGTATTACTACTGTAGTATGCTTACGCTTTCCTACTAGTAAAGATGTTATTTATTAATCGGCGAGATTGTTGTTTACTTTCTCTCTGCCCCTGTAATTATTCTCACTTATATTTTGCGCGGCTTTGAGCTTCGATAATTTACTTCATTTTTTACTTGATCGTAAGAGGATTGTCTTTTATACTCTCGTTTAATTTCGGTAAAGCGGTGTTCGACTATCGTTTTTTAATATCTCCCGTCGTTGATTTTTCTTTTCTTATTTATTTATTCTTGATTATCTTTCTCTTGCGATAAAGATAATTGACCTTTAAAAAAGACTTTCGTTTTTAAAACAAACTATCGGTGGCCCGAACACGCGCCTACTACCTTTTCTTTTATTTATTTATTTTAAATCTCGTTTAAATTTTTTAATCGCAATTAATTTTTCAAATAAATTCACATTTAAATTAAACGCATTTAAGATTAATTATTTTACTTTTTAAATTATTATCATTAATTATTTTACCTCGTTGTTGTAACACCGATTGATCGGAAAGATGTCTCAAGATATAACCTGAAGTGAAATAATTTATAGAAAAATTATTCGACACTTCAAGTTATATCGAGAGACGACCCTAAACAATTTTAGCGATCTGTCAAGTTGGTGAAAATAATCGCTATTATCGATAAGTTAATATATTGTCAGAAAATTATTTATTATTATTATTATTTTTTTTTAATCTTGGAGATTGTTTTACTGGGATAGAAATGATTTTAGTGCGAACACGCACGAATGTTGTTTTTTTTTCTTTAATTTTTTTTATTTCAAAACCACGATTTTCAATGTTAAGATACTTTTTTTTTTTTTTTTTTTTTTTTAAATCTGAAAAATACCTTGGACTAGAAGTGATGTAATGTTGCCCTAAGTTATTATTACAGTTTTACACATAGCGCTTTTATTAATCAACGCTTAATTAATTTTTATTAACACTTGAAAATCTGAATATTTTGAAAATTACGCTTTTTCTATCTCGCATTACATTCTCTTATATCTTCCGCGTTTTTATTCCCTTCTTTAAATTACGATTGATGTTTAAATTACGATTGATGTTTAAATTACACGGGTCTTAACTCGTTATAATATTAGAAAGATAGTTTTATCGAACGTAATTTAATGCAATCAGAAGACTTCAATAGGAGACGGCAACTATCCCATGACTTTTGCGCAGCAGCAAAAGTCATGGGATAGTTGCGGTCTTCCAATTGATCCTTTTTTTAAAAAGAAATCAAACAAAAGTATATATCTTTAACCCTGTTTATTTCCTCAGATAGTCTTAATTAAACCCAACTACTCTAATTGTTTTACTTTTCAGTAAATTGTTTGATGAGAGAATTTATAACTTGCTAACTCTAAGCAAAAATAATCAATTTACCGAAGAAAGTTTAAATCAGTGTACGGTAAATTAAGAGATTCGTTAAATAAACAAAAATCAAAAAAAAAAATAAATAAATAAATAAAAATGAAAATATAAAAGAAGTAAACTCAGAAAGATCGATTAACTTTTAATCAAAGATATATTTAATAACAATTTAAGTGGTCTGCACGATATTATTGAGCGTAACTTGGTAATTTACGGGCTATTGCTTAATAGTATAGACCTATGTAATTAGTACGACAAGATGTTGGTTACATATTTTTTTTTCTTTCTTCTTTTCTCTCTTTTTTTTTTTTTTTTTCATGAACTTCCACAAATTGATTAAAAGATGCGCAAAAGTTGTATTTTCTTTTAGTTCTTTTTATTTTTAAGTATAAAAAAAAGTTAGCCTCGAAAAAAAGTGTGTTTTGCGAGTACTAATACAAGTGGCAAATAACACTCTGTATATCCCTCGTTTATTCTTTAAGGCTCCTAATCACACATTTAAAAGGACTTGTGAAACATTCGGTGTACAAGCACTAGAACCGTAATATTTCTAGAGGAATCACAGCTCGACGATCGCTGCTTCGATCAAAATTTAAAACTTGTACGCACTCATACAATGAGGATCGACTCGTATATACTTTTTTTTATTATTTCTCGATTTTTTTTTTTTTTTTTTTTTTATATCCTTAATAGCTTTTTTTATTCGCACGTTCTTTATCTCTCACATGTGTCTGAGTACGTGTAAGTGTGTATAAAAAAAATCGTAGGTTCGCGTACGTGCCTATCTCAGTCTTAGCAGGGGCTAAGCAGATGTTAAAATTATGATGGAAGATATTATATTTTGCTTGCTGTTGTGCTTCGAATCTCGAAAAAAAAGGTTTTTTTCACTTTTAAATGTCTTATTCTTCTTTTTATGTTATCAGTAATACGATGTTGTAGTTAGCGTATTACTTTTATGCGTTAGCTGTTTTGTCGCGTCCCTTTTCTCGGCATTCGTCGCTAAAATTATTCTCGCCCGGGGCGCCCCCGCCCCCTCGAGGGGCGCCGGTTACCGAAACCGTTAAGAAGCTATGCTCTCTCGCGAGTATATATAAGATTTAAAAAATATATATATATATATATTTATTTATGATGTAACAATTATTCGAATTATAATATTTTAAGTATAATTTAATACAATGGAGAAAGAACAAGTTTTTCTGTTTTAGTCGTACAAGAGACTAAACGCGAGGATGGCGTTTTAATCAATAAAATTAAGAAAGGATTTAAAAAAAAAAATAAACAAAAAAAAAAATAAAAAGAAAAACGAACCTATAAAAGGAATCGAATCTCTTTTCGTTTACTCTCGTATTAAACAAGTATTACATAGGCCAAACCTATAATGCTCGCATCTTGACGACAAAGATTTTTTTTTTTTTTCAATATTATTTTAAAATAATCAAAGTACGTGAAAAAATAAATAAAGTTTCAAACAACCCACTTGCATGTAGATGCATCTCTTTGCAGAAACAAGTCTCACACAAGCAGGTGCACCTAGGAACTACATTTTTCCGGTTATATCTTTTGTACAGTAAGAAAACAAATCTGACGTTTTAATTACATTAAGCTCGCGTGGGAGGGAGTTTACTTTTATAACCTGTTTTTTGTTTAACGCTGCGCGATTTCAATTATTTTTTTTTTCCCTTTGAATTAAAAAAATTTATATAAAGCTTTACATAAAAAAGATATTTTTAACTTTCGGAATCGACACAATCGATAAAATAATGTATATAGCCTTGCCTTTCTTTTTAAAACAAAAATAAAAAAAAAAAAAAAAAAATTAGAACTTCATAGTGTGGCTGATCAGATTTTAAACGCTAAGCAAGATCTTAAACTCTAACGCTTTTTATCTCCTATAGCCTAACTTAATATTCACGAATAATTTTCTTACTACTTGTTATCACATCCTAAATTAACGTGCTCTCCACTATAAAATGATATTGTTGTATATATATATATATATATATATATATATATATATATATATATTTCAATTGTCAAAAGCAGTCGCAGAGACCAATATGGTGTTTTTCTCGTACAATATTTCTTTGCTTTTTTTTTTTAAATCATATTTAGCTTAAGTTGGTTTTTTTGTTTTTTTAAAGAATTATTGTAATGTAAATCTATCTGTTAATAAATCCTGAAGCCTCTTGAACCAAGGCGTCCGGGGACGCCCGGTTTTAAAGGAAAGTTCGCAGCTGCGTGTCAAACAGCCCAAGGATCGCTTACCATTTAGATTAGCAGATAAAATCAACCAGCTTATTGGGGCCTCTTCTTATTACTCGACTGCTATTGTTATAACGTTTGCTTTTTATTATTGTTTATCGTATCTTCTATAATAGCGTGGCGCGGTAGAACTTTAGAAGAGGATGTGTTTCCAAGTTGAGTAATTAATGCAATGCTAAACCAGAAACAGAGAAAACATATTTTCAAGTACTGACATCTTAATAATTAAATTTATCTTCTTAATTTTAATGTGTGGGTATAAGTATAATAGTTATACTTATTAGTTAAAAAAACTTATAGTGAGTTAAAAATTTAATCATTTTTTATTTTTAATTTCTTAATGGTAAAAATTATTTTTAACTAAGAGTGCATAATTAAGAGAACATAAAATTTTTGCATAATGTGACGAAAAGAAAATTAAATATTTAAAATATTACATTTGAAGATTTAATAATTTAAATTTTCAAATGTAAAATTCAAATATTTTGATCGTTATATAAATCGTTGTTAAATAAATTATTAATTTAGAATTATTCAAGTATTAAACAGTAATTTAAATACGATATGTGTATATATGTATCGAAACATTAAGTTTTAGAGAACTAACGCTAATTAGTCAACAAAAACATTTGTATTTATTATTATATAAAAAGGTTCTTGAAATATTAAATGCAATATAACGTAATTTCTTTTAATTTTTTTCGTATTTTGTTATAAAAAAAATATGTGTATAAAAGAGCTATGTTCATTAACCTATAAACGTTAAAATACGCTTTCCTCAATTACAACATTTAGTGTAATATTACACAAAAATTTTAACATTCCCCCATTTCTTTGGTTTTAATATAGCACTCGCGCTGTATTAATTTCAACTTTTTTTTTTTTTAATTTGATTTGATTAAAGCTAACTAAACTTAACTATATGAAATTTGTGCGATTCAATGCCACGCTTACCTATATTATCGGATTGTCGATTGCGTGATCCTAACCAAAGACACTACGAGATCTGGCTATTAAATAACGAGACTGGTTACGAAAGAGGGTTTTATTATAAAAATTATTCTACATTCGAATGCTCCCCTTCAGTATACTCCCCTTCCCTCGCCACACACCTTTCCATACGTTTTATCCATTGATCGAAGCAGTGCTGGAAGTCTTCTTTGGTGAGGGCCTTTAGGAGCTCTGCCATTTTTTGCTTTACCGCTTCCATCGACTCAAATCGGGTCCCTTTCAAAGCAGATTTTATCTTCGGAAACAAAAAAAAGTCGCACGGTGCCAAATCTGGCGAGTGCGGCGCGTGTTCGAGCACTGGAGTGCGCTTACCGGCCAAATACTGCTTCACAGATAGCGCGTTATGGGCAGGTGTGTTGTCCTGGTGCAAAATCCACGAGTTGTTCTTCCACAACTCGGGACGTTTCTTACGAACTCGTTCTCGCAGTGTTGCCAAAACTGACAAATAGTAAGTCTGGTTGACAGTCTGACCCTCTGGAACCCATTCAGTCATCACGATACCGTTTATGTCGAAAAAAACGATCAACATTGCCTTGAATTTTAATTTGGACATCCTTGCTTTTTTGATTCTGTGCGATTTTTGATTCTGCATCGATTGCCGCTTTGTTTTAACATCGTATTGAAAAATCCACATTTCGTCGCAAGTAATAATGTTTTTCATCAGTCCGGAATCTTTTTTTAACCTTTCAAGGAAATCTGAGCAGACCTGTTGACGCAAGAGCTTTTGGTCAGGAGTCAGGTTTTTTGGCACCAACTTCGCACAGACTTTTGTCATGTGTAATTCCTCGTATAAAATTTGTCTAACCGTTTCTTTATCGGCGTTTACAGCCTCGGCAATCATCCGGATGCTCATTCGACGATCTGCACGCACAATTTGGTTGATTTTGGTCACTGTTTCCGGAGTTGAAACAATGACAGGGCGACCTGAGCGTTGGTCATCTTCAGTGCTCACTCGGCCCTCACTGAAGCGCTTACACCACTCGAAAACACGCGCACGAGATAGAGAATTGTCCCCATAGGCCTCTTGCAACAATTTACAGCACTCAGTCGGAGTTTTTTTCAATTTAACGAGAAATTTGAGATTGATACGTTGCTCCTGTTTTTCGTCACACATGGTTTTCGGCACGAGAAAAAAACACGTTCGTTTCAAACCGCTAATGCACAAATACAATAATAGTGACGAGAACGTGTTTTGGTACGTGCATAGACAAAATATCTAGATACCCAATGCACTACTCGTTTTTTCCCCCACCCCTCTACGGCGCCCTCTAGACGCGCAGTCACGTTATTTAATAGCCAGACCTCGTATATTTTAATTGTCAAAAGCAGTCGCAGAGACCAATATGGTGTTTTTCTCGTACAATATTTCTTTGCTTTTTTTTTTTTAAATCATATTTAGCTTAAGTTGATTTTTTTGTTTTTTTAAAGAATTATTGTAATGCAAATCTATCTGTTAATAAATCCTAAAGCCTCTTGAACCAAGGCGTCCGGGGACGCCCGGTTTTAAAGGAAAGTTCGCAGCTGTGTGTTAAACAGCCCAAGGATCGCTTACCATTTAGATTAGCAGATAAAATCTACCAGCTTATTGGGGCCTCTTCTTATTACTCGACTGCTATTGTTATAACGTTTGCTTTTTATTATTGTTTATCGTATCTTCTATAATAGCGTGGCGCGGTAGAACTTTAAAAGAGGATGTGTTTCCAAGATGAGTAATTAATGCAATGCTAAACCAGAAACAGAGAAAACATATTTTCAAGTACTGACATCTTAATAATTAAATTTATCTTCTTAATTTTAATGTGTGGGTATAAGTATAATAATTATAGTGAGTTAATTTAATTATTTTTTATTTTTAATTTCTTAATGGTAAAAATTATTTTTAACTAAGAGTGCATAATTAAGAGAACATAAAATTTTTGCATAATGTGACGAAAAGAAAATTAAATATTTAAAATATTGCATTTGAAGATTTAATAATTTAAATTTTCAAATGTAAAATTCAAATATTTTGATCGTTATATAAATCGTTGTTAAATAAATTATTAATTTAGAATTATTCAAGTATTAAACAGTAATTTAAATACGATATGTGTATATATGTATCGAAACATTAAGTTTTAGAGAACTAACGCTAATTAGTCAACAAAAACATTTGTATTTATTATTATATAAAAAGGTTCTTGAAATATTAAATGCAATATAACGTAATTTCTTTTAATTTTTTTCGTATTTTGTTATAAAAAAAATATGTGTATAAAAGAGCTATGTTCATTAACCTATAAACGTTAAAATACGCTTTCCTCAATTACAACATTTAGTGTAATATTACACAAAAATTTTAACATTCCCCAATTTCTTTGGTTTTAATATAGCACTCGTGCTGTATTAATTTCAACTTTTTTTTTTTTTAATTTGATTTGATTAAAGCTTTTCTATTAACTATATGAAATTTGTGCGATTCAATGCCACGCTTACCTATATTATTGGATTGTCGATTGCGTGATCCTAACCAAAGACACTACATCAAAGGTGCACAATGATCAAAGTTTTAGTACCGTAACCCCGTAGGGTGCTCTGAAAATATAAAAAATAATACTTTTCGAAAATTCTATTTCCAATTGAGAACAAATTTTTTTTACAACTATGATTACGATTTTTACAGGCCATTGAATTAGTGAAATAAAATTATATAAATATGTAAAGATTATGTTTTTACTACTACCAGTACCGTTAAGTAAAGACTGTAACCCTTCAATGAATAATAAATTTAATTGCCCTTTAAGGGAAAACTATTTTGCCTCTATAATTTTACATTCTTTAATTTTGATTTTAAAAAATTTATTTTATTGGATGCACAATTATAAACAAATTGCTTCTGCTTGAATAATTAGAAAGAACCAACATTTAAAAAAAAATATAAATTGTAATTTTTTTTTTTAATCTAATATATATTTTGTTTTAAAAATATTTACATATCTATGTATTATAAAAAATAACGGATTGAAATATCTTTGAAGAATTGAAATCTCTACTTAATTTAATTTAAGCAATCACTTCCTAATTAAAACTTTGAATATTCTTATACACCAGTCGCACCTTTGAGATTTTTTAAATGATTTTTTCCAAGTTATTAAGGTCAAAAATATAAATTATCCATTAATCAATTATATTTGAAAATATTTATATTACAAAATAATTTGTTTTTACCGCATCAGAAAATAAATTTTTTTTTTTTTTTTTTAATAAGTATGAAAAAAATTAAAAGGACTGCTTTAAAATACTTTCAACCAAAAAAACTTGCAAAAAAAAAGATTCGTTTTTCCAAAATTTTTAAAGATAATCGTAATATATTCATGCATAAAAACACCCACACATTTATCACAATAAGAATATTTCCCCGTTATTCGTTATGGTTTATTAAATAATACGATTATTATAAAATTTATAAAATAATTCGAATTTTAATTAAAAAAAAATCTATATTACAAGAAAATTACAAGTTACGCTATTTAGCCCTATTTTTCTACATTTATTTTTCACAATACATTTTTCAACTATTTAAATTGTTTTATGATTAATTACTTTTATTGATGGTAAAGTATCTGCTAAATATATTTTTGTAATATCAGATATAAATCTAATTACTTGTTAAATCATGTCTGACAATTGAAAGAATTTATTTAAAATATATTCAGTACTATCAATTATAAAATTAAATTAATAATGTATTTTTAGTCGAAACAGATATTATAATTAAGCTATGAATATTGGAATAATCCTTGGGCAAAGAATTATTGAAAGGGTACTTAAGAATAAGAAATAGATAAGATCTAAAGTTTGAAAATATTTTATTAAAAATATTTAAAATTTCATAAAATTCGAGTAATAGTGTAATATCCTTTAATACCCAACTTATTTACAATAATAATTTTCTTTAGTAATAATAATGCAATTTAGGTAAACCTAAATATAAATAGAAATTTCGAACAGCTACATTACGGATTAAAAAAAAAAAAAAAACACAAAAAAAACAAATGAACACCTTCCTAAATCATCTGCGAACGTGCAAGTTCCTCTGGATCGGCTAAAATCAAAACAAAAAAAAAAAATATATATATATATATTTAAAAAAAAAGAAAGAAAAAACCGCCGAAGGCCGAACACACTCAAGGTATCTCTCACCAAACCGCATTGCCTAATCTAAAAAGACTGTATACAAACAAAAGAAATATGTATGAATATAAAAAATAGTAATGAACGATTACTCACGGTAATGGAGCTGCACGTCACAGCTTGGCTGCCGTTGTCTACATTGTCCCTGTGTCCTGTTGTTGTTCCAGTAAGTAGAAACTACGTCGTCGAACGACGAGCAGAAGAGGGGGGTTTGAACTTCTCTCTGGTTGATCCAATCTCTGTGCCGTTGGGTTTCAGAATGTGTCGGGCCGGCCGGGTCGAGCTCCTTATATAGCCGCGCGGCGCTGCCAACTGAAATGTTCGAGAACGTTCCAGAGCCAACGTCCTTTGTGTTTACGTGCCGGCGGACACGATACGTCGCATTAGTTGTATCGAGAAGTTGGTCGACTTGTGACCGATTGTTTATTATCAAAAATTTGCAGAGAAACATATTTTGGGTTAGTTTAAGTGTAAAATTTGTTACTTTGTTGATAAACAACAGTGTTTTTTATAGTCGGCGTTGCGGCGCAGAAGTGCCGCGTAGTAAGCAACGCGGCGAGTTATTGATCGAGCCGTTGGTAGAGAGAGAGAAGGGAACAGAAAACGGACGAACATTCTCGCACGTTCGCCCGGGTCCTAGCACGTTTGAAGCAACGTTTTTCCATCGTGAGTGTGTTTGTGTGCCATCGTGTTTTTTTTTTTTTTTTCTTTGTTTGTCCTTCTCCCGTAGAGAGAAAGAGAAAAAAGGCTGCTAGTATCGTTAAAACCAGAGGGGTTCTTCATAATAATAGTTGCTACCACGCGTTGCAAGAAAAGAAAGAAGGGGACAACTCATGGCAAGGTCAAACGAGCGGCCGGTTGAGCTGGAACAAGAAGAGGAGGAAGAATACGAAGACGAAGACGACGAAGAGGAGGAAGTGCGCAGCAAATTACAACCGAAGCCACGTATGCCGATGTATGGGGTATTTTGGAGAAATTCCTTTTGGAAACATACACTTTTACACATAGGTTTCATACCGATATTTGCGAACGCTTGCAGTTTTGGTTTATATGGATTATTATGCTACATTTATGATAATTATTTAGCCTGAACTTGGTTGTTGTCGACTGGCAATTGATGACTCGTGTGCTCGATTCTTTCGAGCAAAAGGTGAACGCACTGACTCGGTTGTTTTTGTTTTCGTGTTGAAGACGCTTATCGTGTGATGTAATGTTACGATGGAGGTGAAAATTAAGTACGATCCACAAATAAATATACTTTGTTTACTATGTAACGTTTCTTTTTTAAGATTACCGAGATTCTTTTATTGATGTACTTACGTTTAATCAAGATTTAAAATCAAGATACATTTAACTTTCTTTTTTTATATTATAAAACTTCCGTGCCAAATTAAAATAAACAGCTTTGTAATCGATATGTTTTATTGTTTTGCAATTGCATTGTAAAATACTTATTCAAAATAAACTATTTACATTTTTTATTAGTTTATAGTACTTGATTTAGATATGTATATTATAAAGTGATGTAAGTTATAAATTTCAAACCATTTAAATTTAAATTTAAAATATTTTATTTATCGCTGTTCATATAATTTATTGAAATCTTAAAAAGAATTTTCATTTGAATAAAAAGGAAGGAGACCGCAAAAGTCGCGATTTTCAATGCCATAAAATAATTATGAGAATACTTTTTACGAGAAAAATACAAATAAAATGGATGACAATATTATGTTACTGATAAAATTTGAAAAATGTATAATGGTATCTCATTTTTTAAGGAATTATTAAACATTAAAGCAATTAAAATTGAATTAAAATACGAACGTTATCTTGCTAAAAATATTTTATGCGTAATTTACATAAATCTATAAACGATTCTCGTCTAATAAATCAATAAAATACTGTTAAATTATCTTATTTTGAATCATCAATTGCAAGAAATTATTTAAAAATATAAAATTAAAATAACTTTTTTTTTTTTTTTTTTTTGAGAATTTATTGTGTCTTGAATTTATAATTTAATATCATTATAGATAAGTATAAAATTTCTCCAATATACTATAAAAATTACAACTTTTTTTATTTTAAAATAATCAATTATCCTATTTTCACTTAAATGGCATCACGTGAGTAAACATAAGAGTTACGTTTTATAATTATATCACTTAATAATAAACGTGTTCGTATTAAAACTTTGTGCATAAAATATAATTATGAAATTTCCCAAAATTACAAATTGAAATTTCTGGATCAAGTCTATAAATACGTCTTTAATACAATTCAAATTACTGAAATAGTTGCATCTCAAGGACGTTGTAGATAAAGTTTACATCGATAAGTTTAAATTTCTCAATTAAAGCTTTATAAAAAATTTTAATCTTTCTTTATTCATATACATAGCCTCTTATGACTGTTTTTACACAATCATATACAATTATATACAATCAATTACTGAAATAACCATTAAGTGTCAACTTAAGGCTCATTTAGGATTACATACAGAATTCGTTTCTTGTTAGTTGATAGTAGATGATGTAGGTCATTGCAGAGCTACGTTATTTTTAACCTCTTCAACGCATCGTGTTATATATATATATATATATATATATATATATATATATATATTTGCTGCGTATACATATATTGCTGGGCATAGGTGCGATTTTACATGTATATGTGTGTTGCTCTTTACGATAAACTGCGTAGTTATCGAAAGACAGGAAGAAAATGCTTGGATTTTTTTGTCGAAGGATACATATTTATTTATACTTCGATGATACGATTTTTTTGTGTTATTGTACTAAAATAATTTTTGATTCATAAATAAATATTTAACAAAATGATTTTTATTAGTATTTATACATTGGTTATGGTACATTGCTATTAAATATTAGAATTTAAAAATATTTAAAAATTTTGTAACAAATTTTTACATGATTATTTTGAAAAATTGCATGAAAAATAAATATGTAATTTTAAATTTGATGAGCTCAACACTAGTTGCATTTATAAAAAATATTTTAAGGGGTTACCCCCACTTGCGACTTTGAAACAATCGATTTTTTGTTAATTGCATTTTTTTGAAGTATAAGTATCTGAGAATATGACCTGGAAATTTCAAGTCGATCCGAACAAAATTGACTGAGATATGAGCGTTGAAAGAGAAGAATCCGTTGTGTAAACAACCGGCTAGTCTGACACCTGGCACGCTCGACCCTCTCGACGGTTTCAGTCGATTGTTCGATTACAATGGTCGTATATCTGGGATTTACAACGTTTATATAATAGACTGGAATTTGTAGAAACGAATTTTCGTTGCCTTTTATCGTTTATTAATTCGTCAGTGTGGCTTGAAAGTTCAACTATATGAGACGTATTTATTTCCGCCGTTCACAATATTATAAGCGCATTTATTTTACATTTAAAAATGGATCGAAAAAAAGGTTCGCGAGAAACAAGAAGCAGTGAAAATTTACGGAAATCTCGACCAAAAAAAAGGAAGGGTATTTTTAACCCGAAACTGGCCGAATCGGAAACTGAAACTTTCAGCACGTCTGCGAAGAAACTGAAAGATAATATTGATATGACTGTGAATCAAAGCCCGAATATTGAATATCGCATTTTAAACTTTTGTGTTGTGTTTGCTGCAATTTCAAGTTTAGTGAAGTGCAAAACGTGTAATGGAAATATTAAATTTGAAACTGCAAATGCAAGAGGACTAGGCTTCAAAGTCGTTGTGATATGTGACTCATGTGCAGATAATTTGATACCATCTTCTCCTTTTGTGGCACATTCGTATGAAATAAATCGTCGATTTATATTCACTATGAGAGTTCTCGGCATAGGATTGGCTGGAGCACAAACATTTTGCGGACTTATGGACATGCCAAGGTTTCTTACCGAGAATACATATTCAATAATTTTAAAAAGTATTTATGAGTCTGTGAAAACATGTGCAGATGTAATATTTAAAAAAGCCGTACGAGAAGAAATTGAAAATACACCTAATGCAGCAGAAGATGCAACTTCTAAATTAACAGTTTCCGGAGGTGGATCCTGGAGGAAACGAGGATATTCGTCGTTGTTCGGAGTTACATCAGTCATAGGCTACTACAGTGGAAAAGTACTTGATCTCGTGGTAAAAAGTGCGTATTGTAAAATGTGTGAATCGTGGAAACATAAACTAAATGATGCGGAATACGAACAATGGTACGAAACACACGAAGATAACTGCAGTGCAAATCACGAAGGCTCCTCGGGAAAAATGGAGGTGGACTCTATTATCGAAGTCTTCAAGCGTTCAATAGCAAAATATAATATCCTGTACCGTTACTATATTGGAGACGGAGATTCGAAGACGTACACTGGGCTATTAAAGTCTCATCCTTATGACGACGTAGAAGTTATAAAAAAAGAATGCATCGGACACGTCCAAAAGCGTATGGGATCCCGTCTTCGTAATTTAGTAAAAAAAAACAAAAAGCTTGGTGGTGAAGGACAGCTGACAGGAAAATTTATTGACAAGCTCACTGTGTACTATGGACTTGCTATTCGACGCCATTCTGCTTCCGTTCACGATATGCATGAGGCAATATGGGCGACCTTCGATCATTACAGTTCAACCGATGCAAAACCACACCATGAGAGATGTCCAACCGGTGAAGAATCGTGGTGTTCATATCAACGAGCTCAGGCGAGAAACGAGGCTTTCCAACACGATTACAGACCACTTCCATCAAATGTATTGGATGCCATCAGACCTATATACGACGATCTGAGTAAAGACACTTTACTCGAAAGATGCGTCGGTGGCTTCAATCAAAATAACAACGAAAGCTTCAATCAACTTATTTGGAAAATCAGCCCAAAAATCGTCTCGAGTGGAGCAATCGTTGTAAATTTAGCAGCTTATATTGCCGTTGGACTATTCAACGAAGGTTCAAAATCATTATTATTTTATTTGAACTCAATCGGAGTGAGCTGTGGACACAACGCGCACGAATATGCTGATAAAATTGACGAAGCACGGATTGCACTGGCAGAGAGATGTGCGGCCGAGAGCACTCGTGAAGGAAGAATGTTACGAAGGCAACACCAAATTACCGTTTTGCAAGCGGCATCGTCGGCGGAAGAACTTCTGTATGGACCCGGAATAGATGACTCTTTGTAAGTTTACAAAAAAAATTATTTTCTTCGTGTAAACTGAAATTAAAATTTTAAACGTGTTTTTCTCGAAATGGCATTTCTGAAGTCGGTGACCAAGATTACTCGAATACTAATGAACCGATCTTCTTGAAATTTTGCAGGCTTATTTAATACATAAAAATGTAGTCTTTAATCGTTCGATTTTTTTCGTTAAAATCGAACCATTAACTTTGACTGTCCGCCATTTTGTGAAAAATGAATATTTTATTAAATCCTTCGATTAAAGACTAGTTTACACTTATATTTAACTAAATCTATCCACATTTTTTGTTTCAGATGATCCACTTCGCCGCAATGTTGGTCACCGCAAACCGTATAAATAAAAACACTATTTCATTGGCGGCCATTTGCCACTTAACAATGTAATATTTTGCAATAAAAAAATTACTGAAAGTTCTTCAAGATGTATTCTTTAAGATGATATAATAATCGTTTAAAAAAGTTTTGTAGTTTTCTTTAAAAAAATTCATGAAAAAGGCCTTTTTGTTGAGCTACAAGTGGGGGTAACCCTTTAATATATATTTTAATAAATTTTTACAAAATATTAGTAAAAAATATAGAAATTGGCTTTAGGAATTTAATTAATGAACAATGCGTTCACTGGTTTTTATTTGTAAGTAAACTACTCAGTATGTGGCTAGTCACATCAATCAATCTAATTGAGACCTAAAATAGATTCTACAAAAGTCACGTAAACGTACTTACAAATAAATTAGTTCTCGAATTTTCAAACGTAAACATACGCATTAAAATGTATCTATAACCTCGTTCTACAAGCAAAATATAATCAATTATTTGAACAAGTTTAAAAAAAAAATATTATCGTAATGATAAACAACGCTTTTTATAAGGAAAAACATCGTTTTTATTTACGTTTTATTTTTAAGTTTGTAACTGCGCAATACTTGTCTAAAATCAATAATGCTATTATATATTGGTACATACATAATATGAATTTTTAAAAATAAAATGTATAAAATCAATTTAACGACAGGCATAATAACAAATATTTTTTTTTTAAACTAACATAATAATAATTGATGTAATCATTTAAATCTACATTAAATAGCGTACAAACAAGAATCCTTTATATTTATCACGGAGAGGGAATAGTTTTAAAAAACTATTGAAAAATTAATTCTACCATATAAGTTATATTACCGAAAATGATGTAATGCAAAATCCTAGTTATATTTCTGGAACGACGTAGAAACCGCTGTACCAACGGATCAATAAACGGGCAAATTAAGACGCAAAAAGGAGTCCCATCCCTTTTATATTTTAGAATTGCGTTTCAAATCTTTCAAGGTGAAATTTTCCATTGTGAGTCATGCCACGTGTTGGTCTCTTGTTCATTCTGTATAGTTAGATGTTTACTTTATCCGTTATTTCTTACTTTCATCGCATGCAATAAAATCGCCGGTAAATAATAATATTGTAATATTGAATATAAAATTATAATTACTTGAACTTTTCAGTTATATAATTTTTTTTTTAATTTTGAAATATATTTTTCTACATTGGGCAATAAATTTCAGTGCTTATATTCAATTAATTTATTAAAACAGATGGAATATTGTTTTGTTTATAATTCTTTCTTTTTTGAATAAATATTTGTTTAGTTAATTTATGTTAAAATGTAACATAAATTAATATAAATGTAACATAAATTTTTCTGTAATATATTTATACTTTTTAATGTTATTTTAAGCCTCAGCATGAGAGTTTTTCAATCATGCGGTTATTTAAATAACAAATGTTATAAATAATTTGTTACAAATATATGTATAAATAAATTGTTTACAAAAAGAAAATTACAGACGTATTACGTAAAACGTAAAAATTTTACAAAATATTTCACAATCGTTTGTGAAACGTTTCTCCAGCTGCTCTCAAAATTCACCAGTTAACCGACACCAAATAAACCTAAAAAGCAGTGTAGGTAAGTATTTCCAACCAACTATTCATAAACCTGCACAAAGCCGAAATCATCCGTTACGAATAGTTCTTGGAAAAATAGTCTCCGCTTCATTAAACACTGCGAAAAAAAGGACGAAACCCAACGGAAAATGCTAGAAGTTTCGTATACGCCCATTGTTGCATATATATGTGTAAAAAGCCGGCAACCGGCACAATATCGAACGTTCGCCGGTTCGTTCTAGAAATTTCAACATAGATATATACTGCTGTGTATGCAGGAGGGTGTTTTGCTCCGACTCCAGACGTACTAGCTACCAAAGCGCCACCCCATGCTGCAACAGCTGACGCGGTGAACTACCATCGTGCGCTGGGTTGATGAAATTGGAAACGACTTTTATCGGCTGTTGGATTGTAATGAGGTGCAGATGCGTACCGTTACTGTTGGGTTTTATATAGAATGAATTTCTATCTACATTTCAGTTTATGTCGTTATATGACGAAAGAAGAGTTGTTGTTTTTAATTTAAATAATATATTTAATTGTGTTATTTTATATTTTTCTAGAAGGTAGACTAGATTATAGATTTTACTAAATAATTAATTTTTTTATTTTAATTAAATAAAATTTTGGTTTTAACGTGCCACTATGGAAATAATTTTTAACCGTTTTTTTCTAGTTTACTGATCAACCCTCTTATTTGCTTTTTTACAATATTAGAACCGAGAAAGAATATGAGTTATAAATTACAATCTAAATCAACTTTAATTGTACTAAAAAAAATTAGAAAAGTTTTCTATCCTTTATATGCAATGATGGCAAATTACAGTAATTCTCTGATACTTTTTTTCACAATCTTCGAGAATTTTCTGAAATATAAATTTAAGAAGTTACAAAGATTATTAAATTAAAGGTAAAACAATTTTATCATACTTCAAAAAAGTATTGAAATAATGCTTAGAAATAATTCTTTCAGTAAATACAAGTAAACACGTAATTATTATCAAAGTGATACTCTGTAGAAAGCTTTTTTATACAGTAAAAATAAAAAACATAAGAGAAATTGTATTTTATCTACTATCAATCGAGCCGATAAAATAAAAAATCTAAGTCCTGCATTAAAACGGTATGTCACTAATTAAAACTTTTCTTGCATGTAGCATAACACGTGTTATTATTTGCTATCTCTATTTATCGACATAGAAATTAGATATTCTAAACAAAGTGTAATATTACAAAGTAAAAACTTATACTGCGATTAAATACGATTACAATGGTTTCATAAACGTTAAATAAGTATGCATTAAATAAATCGATTTAGATGATGTGCGAGCATGGGCTTAAGTCGAGATAAAATCTAGAATAGTGTTTCCGATGAATGTCTGTTGTGTTTGAAGGCGCGTGTGATATAATCGTTAATAAGTAAAAGTTTTAAAATTTATTTATATAATAATTGAATGCTTCCATTTATTAATAATTTTAACTGCTTACTTCCTTAAAGAGTAGCGTACATTTTCGATTTTGATGCAATATATAAATAAGCATTACATGTAAGTTGTACGAGTTTTTTAAATATTATCGTATGAAACGATGTTTCGTTTGAAAACAAAAGAAAAATACAAATATGATACAATATTTTAAACAAGATTTTATTTAAAGGAGTTATGGAAATGCGATTGTAGATTGTAAAAATTAAAAATAAGGTGTGTCTAGAATATTTTCCATTTTTTTAAGGAATAATAAGATATAAAATTTAAAACTGATTTTTTAATCGCGTACTTGTATACATTCGTATAAATACATAATAAAAACACAAGAACAAAATTTTTCATAAAAGCAGCATCCAAGATGATTGCAGAACAATCAAAATACGCGGTACAATTAAGTCGACACTTTTTAAGACTCGACACTTTTATAGGTCTTTGGCCAATCGCTGATAATGCGTCTAGAAGGTTCAAACTTTTTAACGTACTATTGGTATTGATAACATATTGGCTGAAAATGTTCATATTAGTACCTTGTGCTCTGCATACGTTTCTCGAAGAGTCAAACATCGCCATACGAATAAAACTCATAGGACCCATGAGTTTTGCAGTAATGGCCGTTACAAAGTACATCTCATTAACTCGGAGAACCAAAGAGATCGCCGAATGTTTCAAACACGTAGAAGAGGATTGGCAAAATAGCTGCGGTGCTGAAAAGACGGTAAGTTTGTTGATAATCTTTGTAAATTGATTCACACCGATTTTGAATTCAATCGATCTTATTCACAGGTGATGTTTAGGCATGCGAAAATCGGCAGATCGTTATCAATATTTTCAGCGATCTTCATGTACGGTGGTGGTATTTTCTATCACGGTATCATGCCAATGGCAGCCGTTCAAACTTTTTCAGCTAATGTTGATCACGACTCCGAAAACGATGTTTATAATGTAACCGCAAACGATCTTTTAACACAGGTTAAAAAACTACGAATACATACTAACCTTTCTCACTTATAACGCTTGGTTAAACATCGAGATAAGTCCAATCTTCGAAACGGTTTATTTGCTACAATGTTTGTCGGGCTATGTATTGGACACCATAACCGTAGGGACGTGTAGTCTCGCTGCTGTATTCGTCACCCATACCTGTGCTCAACTTGAACTCGTTATCATACTCATTAGACGTTAAATCGACGGCGACACTGGTTCCGACGATGTACCTTTTCCTAAGAATGCGACAACGCGAGAAGCGAGACTCGCCGTTATCGTTATGCGGCATATAAGGGCGCTTAAGTATATATTTTTTTTATATAAAATGAGCGTAAAGGGTGAAAAAAAATGTAGAAATAGTTTAATCGTTTGTTGTATATTTTATAGATTTGCAACTCGCGTAGAAGAGTATTTAAATGGAATTTGTTTTATAGAATTCATAGGCTGCACCATGAATATATGTTTTATCGGATATTATTGCTTGACGGTATAAAAATATATACTTAATGATCTCGATTGAATAAATTTTTATATTATTTTCTTTCAGGAATGGAAACGAAAAGAACCAATAAGTACGACGACTTATTTTATTCTCTTAACATCTTTTACTACTAACATATTTATATTTTGTTACATTGGTGAATTGCTTACCGAACAAGTAAGTACGGTCACATGATTTAAAATAAAAAAGTCTTTATACTCTAAAATGTAAAATTACAGTGTACAAGAGTTGGTTCAATCTATCACATAATCGATTGGTATAATCTTCCTGGAAAAAGTGCATCTGATTTGTTTTTTATAATAGCGATATCTCGGTATCCTACTAAATTGACAGCTGGGAAATTCGTCGATTTGACACTTATTACTTTTTCTAATGTAAATAATGTTAAATTTATGAATAATAAATTTGTAAAAAATATTAATTTATTATTATAATATTGCAGGTGATGAAATCAGCTTTTACGTATTTCAATTTAATAAGGACAATGATTATATGATATAGTTAGCAAAGTTGTTTAAATAATTTTTTAATTATAAAATAGTTGTGAAAATGTTATTTAATTGCTATTTAATATAATTATTTATGTTAAATATATTGAAATTTCATACAAGTTAAAATTCATTTTTTTTTTCACTTTTTTATAATTTATTTTTTATATTTTTATATAAAATATAAAAATATATTTTTTATAATGCATTTTTTTTTGTTGCATAATTATGTATTTTATCAAATTTTTTCTGCAGCAAATAATCATAAATATATTTCTGTTCTTATCATAAATATTTAGCATAAGCTATTTTAAGCTATCATTTATAATTTATACTAAAAATAATCAGAGGATTTTGTTTCATAAGGATAATTTTACTATTAAATATTATACATCTAATACCTCCTTTATATTTTATATTAGAAGCTCGTGCATATATTAGAAATAAGGTAATTGCACAAACTTTAATAATTGAACAACAAAAAAAAAAAAAAAAAAAAGAGAAAATAAAAGTTTACCGTTCAAGAATGAATAAATATTTGAAGTAAAAGTATCAAGGCAAACTTTTTTATGGTTCTTTTTGTACGCTGTATACATAATGTTGTCAAAGTGCTTTCAATATCCGGTATGACTGTTTTTTTCTTATTTTTTTCCTTCGACGTAATAGCGTGAAAAAACGTTGAATTTCGAGAATTTTTTATATAGGTAAACATGACATATAAAAGTTTTTATTAAAGTTATAAACTCTTTTTTCTAAAAAAACGTAGAATTCATATTTAATTAAAATAATTTTAAAATTAATACCGATAACATTTTATTACTTAATCATTCATCTTCATTAAATCGTGACAAAATATTAGCCGTAAAGTAATATTTTTCTTCGTCGATTGATTATTTTTTTTTTTTTTTTTTATTTTTTTTTTCATTGCAAATTAAAAGTTGATCAGTCAACTATTACGTATTTCACGATACAAAAAAATTCAGGAAGAAAACTTTTATTTTTTGTATAATAAAAAGACTTTAAAACGAACTATAACTAGATACACGTATATTGCCATTATACTATTGGAAGATGGCATAACATTGATGAAGAATGAACAATGAACTGTCATTAGACGTCGGTTCGTACGTATAATAAGTGTGATCGATTCGAGCGTATCTTGTCATTATTTCTTCTACAAATAATACAAGCTAATAGATGCCGGATTAAAATTTAACACTGCATTTAATTGATATAATCTTGAGTCTGTGCGAAACCTTAACGTATACTTTACCTTACTAAGAAAAATATAGTCCATCGTCAAGACGTTCCGAATAATATTCATGTAGTTTACGATCGTAATCTTGTGATACGATAGAAGAATTATTACTGTGAGTTTTGTTATGATTGCTTAAAATATAAAGTTTTTTATAAATAATAAGAAATGAAAATAACAATATTATTTTAAGAAGTCAAAACGCGTCTGACCAGTCTAATGTATTACTACTTTACACAGTTACAATTACTTTACCTTGTTAATTCAAAAGAATTATTATTTTATACAATTTTATATACGAATGTATATGATAATTACAAGTCAAAATTTTAGATTTTAATAAAGACAAATAATGGAGACAGTGGAAGAATCGTACTTTAAACATGTCAAATATTGTTTAAAACCGTTTGGGCTGTGGCCTTTTCAAAAAAGAATGCGAAATATATTATCTCGTATTATCACTGTATTGGCTATTTTAACTATTTTTATACCATATGTACTTATACGTTTCGAAAGTCAGTTTACCTCACATATAAAATATATTTTACTTAAAGTTGTTTTACTTTTGGTTTTAGAATTTGAAAGCTTATGAATTAAGAAATCATTTCCATTATTTTTTATTGTGTATTCCAAGTATCTTGTATTATGTTCAATATGGAACGAAATATTTTTACATGATCGTTAAAGAAAACAAGGTTGTATTTTTTTAAATTAATTATTTACGGTTTATTATT
Source organism: Chalcis sispes (assembly GCA_949987625.1). Taxonomy (NCBI): domain Eukaryota; kingdom Metazoa; phylum Arthropoda; class Insecta; order Hymenoptera; family Chalcididae; genus Chalcis; species Chalcis sispes. The sequence goes on along the minus strand of OX465096.1, from coordinate 64,902,092 downwards.
CGATATTTTAAATGAATAATGTTTATGTATTTAATCTTTTAAACAGTTCAAAATTTTGTTGGAGCGCATAAAAGATGATTTTTTGCTTTATAAAGATGAAAATCTTGTCGTTCTTCATAATTATTTACAGCACGCTAAAAAGTTAAATGCTTTTTACACAAGTAAGTCAAATAATAAAATTTATAAAAAGTACTCGTTACGTTTTAAACAAAATTAATTTTTTCAAAGTATTGTGTTGTTAAAAATGAAGTACTATAATCATCTTCATAATAATTAATATAGAATTAACGATTACTTATACGAACAATACGTAATGGTAAATAAAAATATTTTAAAATTTTTTTATTCTTGATACTCAATACGACAATTCAATAATAATATACTTGTAAGTTTTTAAAAAAATTTCAAAGACAATTGTTAAAGATTAAATAAACTTTTTCAGTGTACCTGTGCTCAGCAGTAGCAGTATTTAATGGCACAGCATTCATACCTCAACTGATGGACTTTATCTATCCTTTGAATGAGTCACGACCTCGACATCTTGCTAGACTCGTCAGGTATCACGTTGAAGGGATCGATGATAATTTTTATTTTGTACTAATTCACGGTATGATATTTGACATTGTGGCCATTGCCATTATCATTGGTTTCGACACTTTGTATTTCAATTGCACTCAACATGCCTGTGCACTTTTTAATATTGTCGTGTAAGTTGATTACATAAGCAAATAAAAAACGTGCAATAATAATGTTGCTCTTTATTTTTTATCTTTAGTCTCGAGATACGTAGTTTTACGAAATTGACCAAACACGACAAGGAAATCACTGGATCATCATTGGAAAAACGACAAAATATGTTTAATCAAAGACTCATCAAAATAATAAACTCTCATAAACATGCTTTAGAGTTTAGTGGATTAATTAAATAAAGATGGTATTTTAATTTAGCTATTCCTATACTTTAGAAATCATTTATACTTTTTTGTTTTATATTCACAGATTCGCGGATAATCTCGAATCGACTTATGCTTTCGGTAATTTTTTGTTGCTCATCATTACTTGTGCAACTATAACATTGACGGAATTTCAAGTAAGTAAAATTTTTAATAAAATATTCCAATATTTAGAATATTATTAAGCTAAATGTCTTGATAAATATTCACTATTTTATTAGACAATTTTACACTGGAACAATACCGATGTAATGTTTCGATTTGCATTTTTTACAACTGGACAGTTGTTTAATATTTTGTATCAAAACTGGCCTGGTCAACTACTTCAAGATCATAGCAGTCGTGTTTATTTTTTATGGTTATTGTATAAAAGTATTTTTTAGTATTTAATATCGAGTTTCTGTTCTGATCAACTTATACGACCCTTTTTTATTAATTAAGATTATTAAAATTATTAAAATTTAAAAAATTATGATAATATTATTATTTTAGTAATGAGTTTGAGTGGTACAGAGATGACATATCTAACCAAAGTAGAAAATTACTAGTTTTTATAATGCTTAGAAGTCAAACGCCTAATCATTTAACCGCGGGAAAACTATTTATTCTTGATTTGCAAAACTACGTAAAGGTAACTAAAATCTGAAATGCAAACAAATAAGTAAATCGTTTTTAATATTTTTTCTTTTTTTCGCAGATATTTAAGGCATCGATTTCATATTTTGTCTTCTTAACAAATGTACAAGAATTTTAAATTAATATATTGCATTTTAAAACATTTAAATACGTTAACGATCTTATGAACTAAAAATATTTTTTTAATCAATTAAATGTTTGTTCCTTACTTAATTATACTATACTTAATCTTATGTTCCACAATCGTCTTTCAGCTTAATTTTTACACGATTGCAAATAATTAAATATATTTTTTTATACTCGCCATTATATTAATTTCTGTCGATCCATTTCGTCTTTCTACATAATACTAAATTTCTATTTTTGATATTATAATACAATAAGGTTTTAAAATAACTCATCCATTCATCGCACACAACATAAACGTTTTCTGTAACATTAAACATCTTCAAGCTGAATGTTTGATTTGATATCAAACTTATAATTTTCTATGTGGTATATAAGAGAATAAAGAAACAAAGTATTGCGTAACGGCTGTATTAAATATAAGAACTTAAAGAAACCGATGTACAAGAATGGATGCAGAAGACGCGTGGACGATAATAATTATCCATCTGTCTCTTTCCCTCTTTCCATGAATAAAAAAAGACAATAGCTCGAGACAAAGAGTTCAAGATCGATTTAATTACAATGCACGGGATCATGCGTTTGTCAGGTGATATTTTTTAGTTTAACATCAACGAGTCGATAACCAAACACATGCGCCTAAGAGAGACTCGAGAAAGTAGATGTACGCATCTTTGCTTCTTAACCTGAGGTTATTAAGGTAAGATTGTATCTGAAATTTTTCGATTAAACTATATTTTCTAGATTTAAAATGTAAAGATAAGAAAAATACTTTTAATCGATTAAAAAGTAGCAATATATATTTTAAAATTATAAAAGTAAACAGTTATAGAAGAAGGATTCTTATAAACATTTTTAAAAGTTAACATCATTATGTAATTTATATATATCAACATTTGTATAAGTATATTTGTAATACTGCCGTTCAATCAAAAATGTTTTCGGATTTTTATATTTCCCGTATAGGAGATATAAACGTTTCTTTTTGTACTCGATGAGACAACATTAAGCACCAGCATGGATATTTTGGAGAGTCCATACTACATATATTGCAACAAATTTTTGAAGCTTTTTGGACAGTGGCCTTATCAAGATTTGAAAATAAAATATTTCATTAGATTAACTGCAATATTAATTGTTTTTTCGCAGCTGATGCCTACTGTAAGTTTTACTTATTTATGATTTTGCAACGAATTTACCTAAAAAAATAAACTTTTAGAAAAAAAAAAAAAAAAAAAAAAAAAAAATGTACAAATATTTTTAAACATTTATAGATTAATATTTATTCGAATTCGTTTGTTATATTTTACATTTAGATATGTAAAATGATTGAACTTCGACATGATATCGACCATATTTTACTGGGTATTCCATCTCTATTGTTCTATGTAGAATTTTTAATGAAATACGCATACGCTGGAATAAAACAAAATGAGGTTTTTATTCGAAATATTCGTAAAATATTATTAATTCGTTTTACAACGTAATATTGACATTCTTTGTTTTCAATAGATATACACTAAAGGTCCCTTGGAGTTAAAAATATCCAATTTTTAAAATTATGTAATACGTAGATTAGAAATATTAGTATTGTTTAGGAGGGTTAAATATAATCTCTTAAGAATAATTTTAGATCCGGAATCTGATTTTGGCTCTGTAGCGTATTTTCGCAATTGAGCAACTGCCTTTTATTTTATTAGAAACCAAAGAATGCGACTAGATAATATTCATTCGTTAACAATTCAATTTCATAAAATATCGTTTACTTTATTTTGATGTCGTAGATAAAATCCATTTTGGATAGTATCAAAAATGATTTTCAAATACAAAAGCATAAAAATATTGAAATTCTGCATGAATACTCCGAGGAAGCGAGAAAATTTAACGCCTTTTACATCAGTATGTGACAATGATATGTTTATGTTGTACATTTCATTCGGCATCTTTTTCACGTTTCTACATCAAATCCAACCATCCTTTATCAATAGCTTATTAATTAAGTATACGAAACATCGATATTTAAAATTTTAAAAATAGACAATTTTAACAAACACTTAAACTTGATTATTCTCAGTATATTTATCAGTGGTGGTTATCGTATACAATACATCAGTATGGACGTCACAAATATTGGATCTAATTGTTCCATTAAACGAATCGCGACCCAAGCCAATTCCAAGATTGGCGAAATATTACCTGGAGCCGATTGACGATAATTTTAACTTTATTGTCTTACACGGGATGATAATCGATGGTTTTGTTCTCATATTCTTTATGGGAACGGATTCTCTTTTCATTAATTTTGCGCAACATGGTTGCGCGCTTTTTAAAATTGTTATGTGAGTGTTTGTGAAATTTTTTCATTAAAAACTTTGAATATTTTTAATTTTATTTTAACGAATCGAGCTTTTCAATACGTTCTATTATTAAATAACCTTAATCAAAATGATGTAAAAGATGATATCAAATTCTTCGAGTAAATTAAAATAAAATTTGGAAATTGAACAAATGTTTCGCGCAAATTATTAAATTCTTCTTTTTAATACACAGTATGTCGGAAAAGTTCCCGAACTTATTTTGTAGCGCTTGTACGAGTGGCGCCACCTCTTGGACGACACCGGTACTATATTGCTACATCCCTCTGGCGTGTCTGAGAATTTTTTCACCAGTATCCGTTCATTAGTTGCCGAGATAGACGTGCTTGAGTGAACGTGTGTTTAGTACCCCGGTGCAAGGAACCGGAATTGTGGAGTTTGCTGGATGACAATGCGCCTGCTCATTCTTCGAACATTGTGAAGCGTTATCTCGCCGAAAATCAGATCCCACGCATCAATCACGCCCCATTCTCGCCAGATCTGGCTCCAGCCGACTTTTTCCTATTTCCCAAGCTAAAAATGGCCTTGAAAGGACGATTTTTAGAAGATGTACCGAGCATTCAAGCGGCTTGCACCGAGCGTCTCACAGCGATAACTTCAGAGGAGTACCAGAGAGCCTTCGAATCACTCATGGAGCGCTCAAATGAGTGTATATCTAGGGAAGGGGACTATGTTGAAAGTTAACTGGGATAAATTTCTTTAGATGTAATTTTCGATTTTTTATTTCAAAACTTCGGGAACTTTTCCGACATACTGTGTATAAAATGGGCAAAATACATTTGTGGAAATTAATATATGCATAGATTCTTAAATATACGTTTAAAATTTATTAATGGCTTATTTTAAAAATCAAATTTTGCTACAGTAACGAAATTGAAAATTGTTTGAAAGTAGACAAAACTAATAATGTCAACGAGAACGAACGAAAATTAATGTTAAACGGAGATATGCACTACGATGATATCGTTAAAACAATCAACATGCATAAACACGCTTTACAGTTTAGTACTTTATATAAATGTAAAGATGAATATTTCGTTATTTGATAGTATTCACAATAATTATGTATTCATATTATTTGATGTGCCGCAGATTTATAAAATTAGTGGACACAACTTTTTCCATAATAAATTTGCCGATAATCGGGATTTCTTTGATAATCATTACGTTAACCGAATTCGAGGTATGCATTATTAAAATAATGATAAATTATTAGTTTATAATGATTGATAATTTTTCAAGACAGTGATACATATAAATAATACCGGTTTGTTGCTACGATTTACCTTTTTTACCGTCGGAGAATTGATACACATCCTATATTACAATTGGCCTGGCCAAAAAGTTAAGGATCACAGTTTACTTGTCTATCAGGCATGGTAAATTTATTTTGATAACATTTTTCTGTTTTTAGATAATCATTATTTTGTAATATATATATATATATATATATATATATATATATATATATATATATTTTTTTTTTTTTTTTATTATAATTCTTTTAAATATGTTACAACGTAAGAAAAATGATAATATGTTTTTTTTTATTTAACATTAAATAATATTTGAGTTGAACGTTGGATATTTCAGTTATCAATGCGAATGGTATCGAGAAGATGTCTCAAATAAATCTAGAAAATTATTTAAACTGATGATGGCCAGAAGTCAAATTTCGTCTTCCCTCACGGCAGGAAAGCTTTACATTTTGGGTTCAGAAAATTTTGCAAAGGTAATATAATATATAATTTATAAAAAAAATATAACATTATGATTAATTCCGTTTTACTTTTAGATATTAAAGGCTTCGGTTTCTTTTTTCACCGTATTACTATCGGCACAATAATCAATCAAGACAAGTAGTCGTGGAAGTTTTCAAAATATTGATTATTACCTTAATGGTATAAAAATTTCATAAATATAAATTATTTTTCTAAAAATTATATTAAATGAAATTAATAATAAAACTTTCATTTTGTCACATTTTTTAAAACAAAAGTTGTTTATATAATTAGGAAAATAACAAATATTCCAAGCACACATTTAGATTTATTAACATCAGATAAATTCTTAACAAAATTCTGATAATGGTACACGTAGATTAATGTCTACATTTTAATACAGTTCGTTATCTTTTCTTCTGTTTATCTGCACTCGTTTCTGGAAGAATCAAATTGAATATGATTACACAGTAAAATATGAATATGTTATAATTTGATATCTATTAAATGCGTTATTTTCTAATTAACTTAAACTAAGCTTTACAATTTTTCATCAAATACATTACACAGTTTCTTTACAAATTATCAAAAGATAATTACAAGCGACAATGTTTTTATTTTCATCCTGTAAGTTCGACATTAGCAATACCAAGCCACCGTCGGCAATTTTATCCTAAAAAAAATTATCGAAGTTTGTTCCACGAGTATATAATTATCTATAGCCTGCTAAAATCACAAAGGTTTACCTTAATTAGACGTTATAGGCTCTTGAAAGATAAATTGGAAAAAAGACGATTTCGCGTATCTTATACTGTGACGATAAAAAAAAGAATATAAACTCACCATTTGCGAATGGATATGTTTCTCTTACGCGAATTTAGAAATGAATATTTCAACGAGTTATTAGAGAAAAAGTATGGAGATGAATATAATAGGTTGTAGAAATACGTTGCATACACAATGATGTCAAACTACTACTCGCACGATATTTTTGTATTCTTTTCTTTGTCCGACAAAAGAGATAGAAAAGCTTAGCTAGAATTTTTTATCGAACTGATGAATCTAATAAATGAAGGTTGGGATAGTCACTATCACAAAGGGTATAACTAATAAAATTTATTATAATAAATTTATCATAACTTTATAATAAAACATTTCAATTTTATTTTTCAAATAAATCACTAAAAATCTTCTTTTTTAATCATTAAACTAATTTTCAATTTTATTCATATCGATATTTGTACTAATTCTAGCAATAAGTATTAAATATGTTACTTTACATTAGCATTGTGCCAACAGTGACTATCTGATACAAAACTGAACTTCTCGAAGATACGCAAAGTATATACGAGTATTTGTACGCGAGACGACAATTATTGCTTCGTGAATTAAAAAGAAGACATTTTAGGTCGATTATTCGATATGACAAAGTCTATATCCTCTATTCTTTGTATTATGAGGTAAAGACAATTTCTTTTGTTATTATTTTGAAGTAAGCGTTCGTCCGTGAAACGATGAAGTTCTATCTACGAAGTAAATCTGTAGTGTTTGTGTTACGAAGTATTAAAAGAATTATTATAGTATTATTTCTATTAATGCACAATTAATTTTATAGTATTTATGAATCAGTCTTATGCAAGGAAATGTGTCAGGAAAGATTTTTCAAATTTTTAAGGTAAAAATAAAATGTCCCATGTATCTCAAATTACATCTATCAGCTACATACATTTAACATACATATATATTGCGATTTTAATCTTTTATATAACATCAGATTTTGTTCCTATCAAAACCATTCAATTCAATGTATATTTTAAATTTAATTTAAATTTCACAGATAAAATTTTAGATATTCCAAATTTCAACAAGAATGTAAAAAAACATAAATGTAATAAAGGCGACTGACATTTTATTGAAAAACAATCAAAATTACTATGCTTCTAAGAACGCAAACATTTCGTTTGCATCTTTTTTTTAAGTCTTATTTAATCAAAACTTTAATACAAACTACATGTGGACAAATAGGTATTGTTTCATCATGAGATGGTAATGTTGACAAAGAATAATCAATGAACCGTCATTAGATATTGACTCGTGAATAAAATGTGTGTAATCGATTGGATCACTTATGCCTAGCAATTATTAGTATCTCAAGGAAAGCTAATGCAATATGATGAATAAGTGCAGGATTATAAATTTTCAACATTTTTAATCGGTATTATCTTACTTCCAGTTTCGATTTACACTTTTGCATATCAACAATAACTTCGATTATCATTGGCTAAGGGTTAATATTATCTTCAATTCAGATTTGAAATTTCATTTGTTATTACAATAAAAGAATTATCTTTCCAGATTTTGCAAAATATAATTAAAATAAAATTTTTGTGACAGTGATAGCAAAGTGAATTACGAATTTTTTTCTACCATTGGTACTAATACTGAATGTTTATTAATGAATTTTTTATGGAATGGAAATTCTTAAATTCAAAAAATATTCCAGTTACCAAGTTTTATATGAAAAAATTGAAGATAATTATAAAATATTTGTAAAAACATATTATTGCTTAGAAAATTTAATCACGAATCAAATAATGGAGATAGTGGAAGAATCGTACTTTAAACATGTCAAATATTGTTTAAAACCGTTTGGGCTGTGGCCTTTTCAAAAAAGAATGCGAAACATATTATCTCGTATTATCACTGTATTGGCTATTTTAACTATTTTTATACCATTTGTACTTATACGTTTCGAAAGTCAGTTTACGTCACATATAAAATATATTTTACTAAAAGTTGTTTTACTTTTGGTTTTAGAATTTGAAAGCTTATGAATTGCGAAATCATTTCCATTATTTTTTAATGTGTATTCCAAGTATCTTGTATTATGTTCAATATGGAACGAAATATTTTTACATGATCGTTAAAGAAAATAAGGTTGTATTTTTTAAAATTAATTATTTATGGTTGACTATTCAATACAGTTCAGCTATTTAACTGTATTTACAGTTTAAAGCTTTGTTGGAACACATAGAAGATGATTTTTTGCTTTATAAAGATGAAAATCTTGTCGTTCTTCATAATTATTTACAGCACGCTAAAAAGTTAAATTCTTTTTACACAAGTAAGTCAAATAATAAAATTTATAAACATTTCTAATTTTTAATAAAATTTAATGTTAAAATATTCAATCAGTTGTTAAAAATTAAATAAATTCTTTCAGTGTACCTGTGCTCAGCAGTAGCAGTATTTAATGGCACAGCATTCATACCTCAACTGATGGACTTTATCCATCCTTTGAATGAGTCACGACCTCGACATCTTGCTAGACTCGTCAGGTATCACGTTGAAGGTATCGATGATAATTTTTATTTCGTACTGATCCACGGTTTGATATTTGACATTGTGGCCATTGCCATTATCATTGGTTTCGACACATTGTATTTCAATTGCACCCAACATGCCTGTGCGTTATTTAATATTGTCATGTGAGTTGATTAGATATTGGAATAAAAAGAGCATAATAATAAAAAGAAAGAAAGATACAACAATTAAAACAAAATGAGTACAAAAATACGTTTTATTTATATTTTTTATACAGCTTGGAGTTACGTAATTTTACAAAAATTACCAAACAAGAGAGGGTTATCGCTGAAACATCGCTGGAAAAAGGGCACGATTTGTTTTATCAAAAGCTTATTAAAGCAATAGATGCTCATAAGCACGCTTTAGAGTTTAGTGGATTAATTAAATAAAGATGGTATTTTAATTCAGCTATTCCTATACCGTAGAAATCATTGATACTTTTTTGTTTTACATTCACAGATTCGCGGATAATCTCGAATCGACTTATGCTTTCGGTAATATTTTGTTACTCATCATTACTTGTGCAACTATAACATTGACGGAATTTCAAGTAAGTAAAATTTTTAATAAAATATTCCAATATTTAGAATATTATTAAGCTCAATGTCTTGGTAAATATTTACTATTTTATTAGACAATTTTACACTGGAACAATACCGATTTAATGTTTCGATTTGCATTTTTTACAACTGGACAGTTGTTTAATATTTTGTATCAAAACTGGTCTGGTCAACTAATTAAAGACCATAGCTTTCGTATAAATTTTTTATGGTAATTGTATAAAATACACTATTTACTACCTAGTATCAATTTTCATTATAATTAATTTACATTATATTTTTTTTTATCTATTGCAATTATTATAATTGGAAAGTTTATCGTATTATGTCAATTTTAGTAACGAATTTGAATGGTATGGCAAAGATATATCTAACAAAAGCAGAAAATTACTAATTTTTATGATGCTTAGAAGCCAAACGCCTAATCACTTAACCGCGGGAAAATTATTTATTCTTGACTTGCAAAATTACGTAAAGGTAATTAAAATCTATAAAAAATACTCTGATAAGTATATTTTTTAATGTTTTTTCTTTGTTTTGTAGATATTTAAAGCATCGCTTTCATATTTTGCTTTCTTATCAAACGTACAAGAATTTTAAATAAGCAAATAACATTTTGGAATATTCATATATAGTGATGTTATTTTAAGATAAATATATTTTCGATCATGTTCAAAATCAATGAGCAAAATCAATCAATTTATTAAATGAATAAATTTATTTTCTTTGCTGAGAAATTCAGCATAATGAACAATTGTTAAAGCACGTCAAACAAGTTGAAATGCTTAATGTTTAAAAATTGACAGATTTCGATCAAAATTTTATGTGGATTGCATTTTTAACATTTTTAAATTCTTTTTTAATCATTAGACAAACAAATTATATATCTTTAAATTCAGCTTTATGATGCATTGATAAGTCACTTTTTTTTTTATATTATTTTACAATAAATTTTATTAGTCTATTCAAAATTGCCACATGTAAAAAGTTTTATATTTACACATTTATGGAAAGTAATTTAAATTTAAATTTATATAAATTTGTTTATTGCAATAAAAACAAAAAAAAAGTTTTTAAATTTGCGTAATAAAACAGTTTATTTATTTTTTAGTAAGTTTATGTAAAACTAATCACAATTTTTTTTACGAAACTAAAGTATATTTTTGTAATCATTTGATGATTAAATGCCGCTTTTTTAGCAGTTAACGTGACCTGCTTAGTCAAGTACAGTTCTCACGGTCTAGTATTTCATAAGTACAATACTTCAAAGCTATATGTATACATAAAAATCATAATAATTTGTATGACAATTAATTTCCTTTATAAATCTTCTGTTTAAAGATTACTATTTATGTTATACAAGTAATATGCAAATTGAACGTCTTTATACCAAATTTAAAAAATGCCTTCATTAATATTTTTAAAATTTATTAAAAATTCTAGAATATTCACTTTACTTTTATATAAATTTACGACATACTTTTTTATGCACAGGCTTATCATACTCCAAGTAAAATTCTGGGATGCGAAACAAGATTAAAAAATCGTCATACGATTTAACCAGTCGTTATGTATTTAACACCTGGAAATAATCGAAAGAGTCGTTTATTAAAGTGCAAAGTGAAGAGGTCGGTAAATTTTATACGCAAGAATGCTATTTTAAGATCAAGCACAACGTTCTTGAGAGCTTTTAGCAAGTAAAGCAGAAATGTTCTCGAGCATAATTCACGTAATTATAAAAATTCATCGTTTAGTTAGGTGAAGAAAATTTTTATGTTTTTGCAAAACAGAAACACTGAGGTTCATGTGATCAAAGAGTTCTGTTTAAATTCATAAACTTAACTAGGAAACATTTAAAACAATGTCTACAGAAATCTTTGAATGCCAAAAGAATTTTTGAATGAAAACAAAATAATTTCATAAGAAGAATGATTATGAGAAAGTTTTTTTAAAATATTAATTAAATAAATTAATAAATTGTCAATATAAATAAAAATTATCTAAAATTATGATGTTACAAATACTTGGAGCTATAAATTTCAACAAATCGTTTTAATAATATTTTTCAGTATTTAAAGCAAATTCTCTGTAATAGTCAAAATTTAAAACGCTACTACGTTCATATTATATTACTAAAGGTTTAAAAGTTTAAAAAAAGATACTTAACAACTTGTTAAAAAATAATTATATAATGATGCTTCTACGTCATTGAAAAGAGAAAAAAAAAAAAAAGTAATCTTCAACGTCTAGCATACAAAAGTTTTATAATCTTAGCATTATTTTTTTTATTATCTTAGTAATAAAAATGTATGTGATCTATTATTTTTCTATCTTAAAACTGTATGTAAAATTAAAATTTTATTTTAAAATAAAAAAGTTTCTTCGATATTTTTATTAACTTGAAATTGATATGGAAACTTACGTTATTGGAAAAAAAATATCCATACAAGATATTTGATTTTTATCATTTATGTATAATAATTGAATTTTGTTAAATAAAAGAGAAAAAAATAATTAAAAACTGTTTGTGATTATTCCTTTATCCTTTTCCGATGAGAATTTTCTTTCTTTATACTTCATATACTCATTTGTTTACCTTGAACTATTCTTTCTTTTATTTTAATTACTAGTATTATTTTAAGCCCACTTATTGAATTCCGGAAACATTGATTAATTTATCTTTATCTATTTATACAGGGTTATCCATTTCGTGGTAGGAAAAGTATAACCCTGCCATTTGACATCTGTCAGAGTTAAATGTCATCCAAAGCGTGTTTTTTTTAGTTGAAGGTTTGCCATTTAGAAATATGGATCGTTTAACAGTCGAAGAACGCGTTGAAATTATTAAATTTTATTATAAAAATGGTGATTCTGCTGTATCAACATTTAGGGCTTTACGAGCTGATTACGGTCGACATAATCGACCTACACAGCAAACAATTTCTAACACAGTGAGAAAATTTGAAGAGACTGGATCGGTTATTGATATTGCAAGGCCTGTGCATCATCGCAACATTCGTTCTGCTGAAAATATCGCTGTCGTTGCTCAAAGTGTGGAGGAAGACCCGAGTTTGTCGATTCCTCGACGTGCTCAACATTTGGGCTTGTCTTACGGCTTATTGTGGCGGATTTTGCATTTGGATTTGCATCTCCATCCGTACAAAATCCAACTCACTCAAGAACTTAAGCCTCAAGACCATACACAACACTGAATGTATGCGAATTGGGTGATTGAACAACAAGCCATTGATAACGATTTTTCGAACAAAATTTTCTTTAGTGATGAGGCTCATTTTTCGCTCTGTGGTTACGTAAATAAACAGAATTGCCGCATATGGGGCTCTCGAAATCCTCAGGTGATCGCAGAAAGGCCTTTGCATCCGGAAAAAGTGACCGTTTGGTGTGCATTATGGTCTGGTGGTGTTATTGGCCCGTATTTTTTTGAAAACGATCAAGGAAGAGCCATTACAGTCAATTTTGACCGCTATGGACGGATGTTAACCGATTATTTTTGGAGAGAAATTGAAGATTATGATCTGGAGAACATGTGGTTCCAACAGGACGGAGCCACAAGCCACACAACACAGGCTAATCGAGCACTTTTGCAAGAGAAATTTCCAGGACGCGTAATTTCGAGATTAAGTGATGTCAATTGGCCCGCAAGATCCTGCGACCTAACACCTTTGGATTTCTTTTTATGGGGCTATGCGAAAGATCGTGTTTACGCGAACAATCCTCAAAATCTTGAGCAATTGAAAACCAATATTCGTGAAGTTATAGCCGAGATATTGCCGGAAATGTGCCGAAAAGTCATTGAAAATTACCTTAAAAGGATTGAGGCCTGTAAGAGGTCCCGTAGAGAACATTTGAATGATGTTGTGTTTCACGTATAATGGCAAGGTTCAATCTTTATATTGAATAAAAAATTTCGTTTCCATCTGAATATTTTATGTGTTTTCTTTAGCTTTACTTTCCCAAGCGTAAAATGGATAACCCTATACGATTCCAATACTTATTTCTAATTAAAAAAAAAAGTATATTTCTTTGTTATTTTATTTATGAATTTATCATTTATTACTTTAATTATTTACTGGCATATGTTGTTATCGATGAAACATATCGTTCATAAAAAATTGAGCAATTTAAGATATATGTGTACTTATGTATGAGAAAGATAAACTTTTCTTCGACCAGTAGTAGCTTTCTTATTGAGTTTGATCGGTGATCCAGTTTTTTTCTAAGGTCAAATCAGAATTGTTACATTGGAAGAAATTAGAGCTGGTAATGATAACACAATGATTTTTCTTCACCAGTCGGCATTAGTACGAAAAAAGTCGGAGCTAAAAATAACGACATTTACAGCTGCTAATTAATTTGAGTTAAATTAACGATGATAGTTATATTTATAATTTCTTTACTAATTTTACATTATTTTATCATCGCATTTAAATTTTAATTTATTTTTGATGTGTAATTTTAAATGCCTTTTAAATTTATAATTACTATAAATAAAAGTAAATTAACTCGTTTCTTTGTGTTTCGCGTGGCCTTCTAAAGTTTGTTTACATTTTCTCGTCGTATTCTTTTGCCTATATTTTTCTAAGGATTTTGGCCGTGAAACTTTTGAAAATAAAAACAAAGCAACAGACTTTTAACTTACTCTAAATTCCTTTTATAATATTTCGCAAATAAATATTTCGTTATAATTTACACAAACGGATTTTATCCGCAAATATAACATTTTGGATGAGTAATCTCATATTATGAAATTTTTTAATTTTTGGTTATATCAAGAAATGCAATAGATAAATTTTAAATGCGATGCTTTTATTTAGATTTACAAAGTGTAATTTTATTTCACATTTAAATACACTCTTGGTTGATTAAGTGTTTCTAACCTAAAGTATACTTATTTAATTTGATTTGGACTAATTTTTTAAAATATCTCTTACTAAGAAAAAGTAACACAAAAACGAATCATCTAATATCTTATCATGTAATAATAATTTTCTGCAAGCATCATAATATATCTAGTTTTATTATTTGCAATATAATTTTCAATATCATGCTTGTCAATTATTATTTGAAGAATTAGGAGATCGATTTTATTATTGAAGTTTCTAGCCTGAGTATAATTTTAACTTTTTTGAAAATGTGTACTCATGAAAATGCATTAAATTACAGCTAAAACTTTTTGATAATCAAGATCAAGCTGACCATATATTGTCTTCGAAATAAAAAATGCAGATCTTTTGACGAATAACACATTAAATATTACATTCATCAGATACGATGCCATTTTTTTTCCTGTATTCAAAAATTAAATTTCCATAAGCTCTTCGTGTGATACTGTTGATAAAACTCCATCGATTTGATTTTCTAGAATTAAATAAACCCTTCTTTACAAGCTTGAATTGAAAAGGAAATTTTTCTTCGCTTCGAAGGTTAAACTCAATGGAATATACTACCGCTGGAGATCGGAAGCTCGAATATATTTAAAAAAAAAAATTGCACCAACATCTTCTTTCAATCACTTAATATGATACTGTTGTTTAAATTTAACTTTTCAAGGTCTAAGGCTTTTACCACGATTTTTCCTTGCACCATAAAAAGTTCAATGTCAAGACGAACTAATTGTAAGTACCATGGTACTCACTGTTTTTTTCATTAAACATTATTTATTGTAAATAAATTAATATTAGATTTAGTTTTAAGTTAATTATCAATCACATAAATATATTAACTATTATTAAGCATGGATCTAATTTAAATAACGTGTAAAAAAAATTTTTTTAATCGATTAATTTATTGTAAAAGTTAAAAACAACCTTACGTTTTGTAGTTGAACAATAGTCCGATTTTTTAAGCAGATTGTTTATTTCAATGTCCGTCAGACATGACATCATTGCTGAAAAAGTTTTGTTATTATGCTTCAAGTATATCAATGAGAATTCATACGTAATTAGATAACAAATATTTTCCTAAGGATAACATTATCTGCACAAAACTGTCTTTTATCATTTTATAAGTATTCTTTTACGTACATTTTGTATTTCCTACATTGGCGCGTGCAAATAATCGATAACTTTATATCTTTCAGATTTTTAGCTAACTTAAAATAATGCTGAAACGCAATTTTTCAATTAAAAAATTATAAGAAGATCAAAATTAAATGTTCATTGTGGAATTGACGCGTATGTTTTTCACGAAGAAACGCACGAATGACTTATTTTGTATTAAATGTATCGTTGAGTGATTTCGAAATAAACATAAAATATGTTTTCATACTTTAAAACATTAAATAGATACATAACTTTATCAAGCTTATGTGATGCATTATCAAAAGATAATTACAAGCGACAATGTTTTTATTTTTATCCTGTAAGTTCGACATTAGCAATGCCAAGCCACCGTCGGTAATTTTATCCTGAAAAAAATTATCGAAGTTTATTCCACGAGTATATAATTATCTACAGCCCGCTAAAACAACAAAGGCTTACCTTTATTACACGTTACATAAGCTCTTGAAAGATAAATTTGAAGAAAGACTATTCCCCGGTGTTTGCGACTACGAAAAAGAAAAAAGCTTCTATCCGTACGACGATAAAAGCGTCTCTCTCATGCGTGCACTCTTTCGAGAATGAATATTTGAACGAGTCGATGAAAAAGCAGCATCGAAGCGAACTCTTTTGAGTTATGGGTTATAGACGTACGTTTGCATATGAAATAATCTCCAATTGCTACTCGCATTATGTGTATATATATATTTTTTGTTTTGTTCTGAGAAAATGAAACTTGAGAAATATCGCTTCTCGATAATTTTTTATCGTATCGGGGAGTGTAATAAACGGATGTTGGGATAGTCGCAAAAGGTATAATTAAAAGTTTAATTTAACTCTAGGTGTATAGAAGACGTAAAGAAAGTTGTTGAAATAAAAATAAAAAAAATTTTTATTTTTTTAAATGAATAGCTTACATAGTACTTATGTTTACATTATTCATATGAAAATTTATAAGAGCAATTTTTAAACTATTTTCAAACATCAATAAATAATATGTCGTTTAAAAAATAAATTTTGCTAAATATTTTTTAACATTTCAAATTAAAATTTTTTTTTTTTTTATTTACAAGCGAATTTATAGTTTTATAAATATCGATATTTTTATAATTCATTGGAACTTTTAATATCGTCAAGTTGCATTATTTACCAAACGGCGACTAATACAAACTAAACTTCATGAAGAAGACACGCGAAGTCTATATGGCTACTCGCCATTATAATTATTACTTCGTGAATCAAAAAGAAGATATCTTAGGTCAATTATTCGATATGACTAAAATCTATATCCTATATACTTTGTATTGGGTGGTAAAGACTATTTCTTTTGTTATTATTTTGAGATAAGACGTTTACACGAAGCGCTACACACGAAGTTTTAGTTACGAAATAAACGCGTAGTGCTTGCGTCATGAAATAGCGAAGAAATGAGATTTTTTTAGTTAAGCATTTAATTATTATGTTAATTTTTTTTTTTTTTTAATCTTACGTGAATGTATTAATTTTTTTAATTTATATAAAGTAAGTGTAATAATGTTTAAACTATGAAGATCTAAAATTTGAAAAATTTCTTTTTCAACTTTTATTTGTTAAGTATTAATATAGGAAGTAACAAAAATTTACACGATAGGAAGTATTCTTGTTTTTTATTGAAAATTTTTATGATTATCAAGAAGACATCAAGATATTGTTTGGTATAAGAAAAAACCTTAAAAGTACCGGTGACGTTCTGGTGAATATCGCGTCAAATTTTATAAAGAAAAATTTATAAAAACCATCCACTTGAATCAACAAACTTTTTTTTACGTATCCTACGTAATCGTAATTTTGAAAGAAACTTTAACTAGAAACGAAGTAACTACCATTGCATCAGAAGATCGAAATGTTACTGAAGAATAAACAATAAATTGTCATTGGATGTCGGACTCGTGAATAAAATAAGTATAATCGATAAGTACTATTTCCACGTAGGCAAATATAAAAGTGATGGGTTTTAATTTTACATAACATTTAATCGACATTATCTCGCGCTCAGTCTTAATGTAAACTTTTACGTATCGAGAAGAATAACGCTTGTAACCATCGGTGTACGAATGATATTGTTTGAAAATCTTACTTATTGTCATAATAAAATACATTTTTACGTCTGATCATTTTTGTATATTACTACTGAAACAGTTTATGGTTATAAATCCAACGACTTTAAATTGGATTCTTTAATGCATCACGGGATTTCAATAATATGAGACTATGGATATTTTGGATGGGCCTTATTTTATATACAGCAAAGCTTGCTTGAAACCTTTTGGCTTGTGGTTCTTTCAAGACAAGAAGAATAAACTTTTTTTACGCGTCACGACAATATTATCTATATTAACTGTTTTTATACCACACGTATTTAAATTTTTTTTAAAAATTTTAATTTATATTACGTATAAAATATATGCATGTAAAATTTCATTTTATATATACATACATATATACATTGATTTTAGAATTTGAAAGCTTACGAGTCACGGCATAATTTTTACGACGTCTTATTCTGTATTCCAAGCATATTGTATTACCTGCAATACGGATTGAAATATTCTTGCGTCGTCATGAAACAAAATAAGGTTGTATATTCAATTAAAATTATTTTATTATTATATTTTAAATAAAAAAATTTTCATGTTTTCAATCGGACCAATAGTTTAGAAGTATGTTGCAAAGCATTCAAAATGACTTTACATTTTTTAAAGATGAACATCTCGTCACACTTCATCGTTATTTAGAAAATGCTAAAAAGTTTAACGTCTTTTACTGCGGTAAGTAACGAAATGTGCATATTATTTTTTTTCATCAATTACATTGATTGATAAATTGGGTTTAAAAAAGATTAAATTTAAACAATCGATGGATAATAAAATATTGAAAATATTACAACGAAACTGAGAAAATTTGTAAGTATTTGATATAAAAAATTTGAAATACGATTATTTTATCAAATATTTATTTTCAAAATTTAACAATTACAAGTTTCGAATATATATTTGAAACTCTCGCAAAAAGAGAATTCATATACCAAATACTTTATAATGTAAAATATAAATACTATAACCAGCAATAAATTTTTTCAGTTTACCTTTGCTCAGCTGTAGCACTATTCAATGGCACAACGTTCATACCGCACATCCTTGATTTCATCAAGCCGTTGAACCAATCCCGTCCTCGACATTTTGCGAGAATGGTCAAGTATCACATCGAGAGCATCGACGACAATTTTTATTTCATACTCTTTCACGGTATGATATGCGACGCCATCACAATTATCTTCATCGTCGGCTTCGACGCGTTATTTTTAAACTGCACCCAACACGCCTGTGCGCTTTTTAATATCGTCAAGTGAGTCGATCTACTTTTATACATGAAAATATGATTAAATTAAATATCTTTGGCTTTAACTGTCAATTTTCAGCCTCGAGCTGCGCAATTTTACGAAAATCGACGAGCACGAAAAGAGCGTCGCGAATGAAACTTCGCTGGAAGATCGACGTAATATGTTTCATCGAAGGCTCGTCAAAACGATAAATACTCATAAGCACGCTTTAGAGTTTAGTGGATAAATTAAATAAACATGGTATTTTAATTAAGCTATTTCTATACATTGGAAATCATTTATACTTCTTTTATTTTATATCAATAGATTCGCCGATAATCTCGAATCGACGTTTACCGTTTACAACTTTTTGACGATCGTCGCCACGTGCGCGACTGTTACGTTGACGGAATTTCAAGTGAGTTTATTAAATCTATCGAATTGACGATAATCTTCTAATTAATTAACGCATTTTTAGACTATTATACATATGGATAGTACGGATATAATGTTTCGATTCATGAGTTTTACGACTGGACAGTTATTAAACGCTTTGTATCAAAACTTTGCCGGTCAAATGATCAAAGATTACAGTCATAACATTCATTCGTTATGGTAATTGTAAATATACGAGGGCAGTCCCAAAAGTACCCGACTCGACAAAGAAAACAGTAAAAAAATTGCGAAAATATTTTTTATTTTTCAACATATTCTCCTTTCAGTTCGATACACTTTTCCCAACGATGTTCAATAGCTTCGATACCCACTTTATAGTAGGAACCGTCAAGCTTCTCAAAATACCTATTAACCGCAGACTCTACCTCTTCATTGTTGGCAAATCTTTTGCCACCGAGCCATTTTTTTAAATTCGGAAAAAGAAAATAGTCCGAGGGAGCCAAATCTGGCGAATAGGATGCGCGAGGAAGCAATTCGAACTTCAACTCATTGATTTTAGCCATCGCAATGACGCACGTGTGGACTGGTGCGTTGTCGTGATGAAACAACACTTTTTTTTCGTCAGATGGGGCCGTTTTTTCTTGATTTCATCACTCAAACGCTGCAATAAGGCTGCATAATATGCGCCGTTAGTTGTTTGTCCGTTTTCGAGATAATCAATAAATATTATTCCACGCGCATCCCAGAAAACGGATGCCATGACCTCGCCAGCTGACTAAACTGTCTTTGCTTTCTTTGGAACCGGTTCTCCCTTTTTAGTCCACTGCTTTGACTGCTCCTTGGTCTCAGGTGTAAGATGATGGACCCATGTTTCGCCCATGGTTATGAATCGACGCAAAAACTCGGCTTTATTGCTGCGAAACATTGTCAAACACTCGATGGAAACATCCTCACGTTGCTGTTTGTGGTCCATTGTGAGCAAACGCGGCACCCATCTTGCGTACAGCTTTCTCATGTTCCAAATTTTCGCTCAAAATGCGATGCACAGCACTTTTTGAAATGCCTGCCATGTCTGCTATCTCGCGCACTTTTAGTCGACGGTCATCCAATACCATTTTGTGGATTTTCTTCACATTTTCTGACGTAGTGACCTCACTTGGTCGACCACTGCGGTGTTCATCTTGGCAGCTCGTACGACCTTGCTTAAACTCAGCTACCCAATATTTGACCGTTGTAAACGAAGGAGCAGACTTCCCTAGAGTAGAATCCAACTCGGCTTTGATATCGGTTGGACTTAGACCTTTCAAATGAAAGTATTGTATCACATAACGATGCCCGATTTTTTCCATATTTACAAATTCACTGAGAGCGTTCACTTTGGATGTCTGTAAAAAAAATAATAAACGTACCGTTATGAATTTTTCACATTAAGTTGTTGAAAGGTGGTATTGTCAATCGCAGTAATTGTTTTTTTAAAACTACCTGTATTCATAAGTCAGGTCAGGTACTTTTGGGACTACCCTCGTATATATATATATATATATATATACATAGTATGATATTAAATTTATTAAATTTTTTATTTCTATTTTACAGTTACGAATGCGAGTGGTACAGAAACGACGTGTCTATAAAAAGTAGAAAGTTACTAATTTTCATGATGCTCAAAAGTCAAACGCCAAAATATTTAACCGCGGGAAACTTAATCATTCTTGATCTTCAAAATTACGTGAAGGTGAAAAAAAAAAAAAAAAAGAAAAATAACATGAAATGTTAAATTTAATTATTTAACAAAATTATTAATGTTTTTTTATCTCACTTTTCAGATACTTAAGGCATCTTTCTCATACTTTGCGTTTTTATCGAACGTGCAATAATTTTTAACAAACATATTCTATATTAAAATATTATTTTGCATTTTGATGTCTACACATAGATTTTATAAATCAAAAGAAACGTTCATTTACTGTTTGATTATTTTTTATTCGGTTATATACTGCAAAACGCTTTACTAAACATAATTTAGAAATAATAAAATATAAAATATTGTATAAAATCTGATCATTCTTGATTGTCACGCGAAACTTCGATTTTATTTTAAATTGAAGAAATTAATTATTCAAACAAATACCTAAATAAATTTAATCTCGATATTTACAAGCGATAGTCGTCACGAGTTCATCGGCACAAGATTATTCATCTTGTCAGTTTTAGTGAACGCAGTTGCTTACAGTTCCAAAGTTTTACGTACATTTATTAAATTTATCAATTGATGGTTAAATTAAAATTTGATGAGTTATTTTTTTCTGAATTTTATTTAAAATCGAAAATATTTTTTAACAGTTTTTGGTAAATCTATAAGAGGTTTTCTTTTTCTTTGGTCATTTTATCTTCACGTTTAAAATGAAACTTGGTAGACATGTGAAAATAAAATTGATGAAGATGATGATGAAAAAAAAAAGAAGAAAATGCAAAAAATTAAAATAATAATTAAAATACGCAAAATTTTAAAAGTAAACATTTACACACGCTTTAACGTTTAGTAAACTTAAAGGTAAAAGTGATACATTACCTTTTGATCGTCTAAATATCAAATTACGTAAAATCTAAAAAATTAACTCTTCTTCGTTTTTAGATTGTAAAAATTTGATCTATTGATTAGATTACTGTTGATTCAATAGTTTATCAAAACCGCCAAATTTTATACGCTTTTAAGTGACTTTAATAAAAATAGATTTTTATACTATTACTTAATGCATTAACTTATTGCATATTTTTTCTCGACAATCTCTTTATTTTAACAAGCGAATAATTTTCGAGTTCTTTAACTCACATATTATAATCGTAACGACAAAACACGAGCACCGTACTTTCATCAATCCCTAAGTGAACTGAGCTTCAGAGTTAGGGTTCATCGCGGACCTGTAATTATTTATTAATAAACTAAAAACGTACAAATCGATCCAACGTAGATTTGCGGTATTACTTATATATCTTATTAACAATGCATCTCAGTTGTACCCTAGAAATATTAACATAAAATGTATTCATAAAATTAGCAGGGTCGTTTAATATTGAGGCGAATAGAGTTTTTGCGTTTGAATTTTATTTTAATCATATGGCGTACACGTTGCCATTTCTTTCTTTATGTTTATTTGTGTATGGTCTACCCTACGAGAGAGACAGAAAGAAGCCTATCTTCCGCTGATTATTAATTTACGATGTATATGGCGCATATTTATACAAAATTATAGTTATAATTTTATGCAAATAATAAAATTATATTCCAAAGCGATTTATTAAATAAACGTATCAAACGTTAAAATTTATAAATATAAAAATTATTTGTTTAAAATTTATAGATATATAAAAAATGATATGAATTTAAATATAAAAAGGTAAAATAAGTAAAACTAAATAATGTTGGGAAAAGAATCGCGATACGCGGTACAAATGAATCGCTACTTTTTAATACCGATTGGTATCTGGCCAATCGACGACGATGCTCCATTGGTATTAAAATTATTAAGAGTTTTAGCCGTAATCGGTTGCTATTGGCTTATTTGTTTCTTGCTGATTCCATGCGGTTTACACACGTTTCTAGAAGAGCCAAATCCAGCGATTAAGTTGAAGCTGATCGGACCGATGAGCTTTTGTCTAATGGCGATCACCAAATATTGTTCCCTCGTTGGAAGGATCGATGAAATCGGTGATTGTTTCGTGCACGTAGAAGAGGATTGGAAGATGTATCGCGATGTGAATGCCAAAGTACGTATTATTTTTAACGTTAATTACATTTTTTAACGCATCATTATGTTTACTCATTGACGTTGTGTAGACAGAGCTTGAAACGATGTACAAAAATGCAAAACTTGGCCGATTTTTAGCGGTTCTTTGCGCTATTTTCATGTACGGAGGTGGTTTCTTTTATCATACGATAATGCCCTTGTCGTCGGGTAGAATAGCGACGACGGATCTCACCGAAAAATTGTTGAGTCTTGAGATGCAAAACGTTACGGATGTTTATGGACATGGTATTATTCGCATATTATAATTATACATAACGATTAATCATCTTATGTAAATTACTAAAGATCATAACTTTTTATACAAACAGCACCAAGAGCATTGACTTATCCAATTTACCGAGTATTACTAAACGTCGATCGCAGTCCAGTTTACGAGATAGTCTTCCTGGTGCAATGTATGTCGGGATTCGTTTTGTACACGATTACGATTAGCGCTTGCAGTCTCGCGGCCGTTTTCGTGGTGCACGTTTGCGGTCAACTCGAAATAGTAATGGCGCTTTTGAGCAATTTCGCTAACGAATCATTTGTAAAAGAGGGGATTGACGATGAAAAAATGGCCGTCGTCGAGCAGAATTTGAGTAGCAAAATGGCAGAAATCGTCGAACGTCATCTTCGTGCGCTTAAGTGCGAGTTTTAAATGAAAATTGTTTATAGTTGTAAAAGCCAACGATAAATAAATTGTGTTTGATTAATTATATACTTATATTGATTGATACTTATACATATTATTTATTGATTAATTTTAGATTTGCAGCGCGCGTAGAAAAAAATTTAAACGCCATTTGTTTTGTGGAATTTATCGGTTGTACTATGAACATTTGCTTTCTTGGATATTATTTTATCACGGTATTATTGAAAAATGTTAAACCGTTCTCACAAAAATACTGATCTTGATTAAAATCAGATTATCGTAATCACTTTTGTTTTTGTTTTAATTTTAGGAATGGGAAAGCCGAAATACAATAAGTACTATGACGTATTGTATTCTTTTGGTATCGTTTACATTTAATATTTTCATATTCTGTTACATCGGCGAGCTCCTGACCGAACAAGTAAAAAAATTGCACACATTTTTTTTTTTTTTAAATACTTTACTCGTATATGAGATAAAAGTTTACATAACTTTTATTCGCAGAGTAAAAAAGTTGGCGAAGTAACTTATACAGTTGACTGGTATTCGTTGCCGTATAAAAAGGCAATGGATTTAATTATGCTGATTGTAGTCGCAAGTTGTTATCCAGCGCGAATAACTGCCGGTAAAATGGTACATTTATCGATAAACAGCTTTTGTAATGTGAGTTATAAAATTTCCTACATATTTCAATATTATCTTTACTCTTATCATTAAAAATTGTTCAAACGTGAATAATTTTTTATTTTTTTTATTTTTTTCAGGTTATCAAATCGGCAGCGACTTATTTGAATTTACTGCGCACTGTAATGTTGTAACTGTAAAGAGGAAATTTATCCGATCCGCATAATCGATAATTTTAACTTAAAGCAAAATCTTTATGCAAATGGAAAGCATATTTTTTTTACAATCAAAAAGTAAATACACTATTTTTTTTAACAATATGAGCGATCTATTTAATCGTATAAAACTTTTACAATTAAGCATTTCAAAAACGTATTTCATAACCTCATGACGAGAGTATCTAAAGTAGCACAAGAACTGCATCTGTAATCATCGGCTTCCTTCGTACATTTCCTACTTAAATCCAATTTCTCATGTTTCATAAACGACGCATCTCCATTTTAAAGCACAAATTTAACTTATTACACCCAAATTGTTACACTTGCATTTCAATTCAATGATCGCCGACAAGTATCTTTCTTAACAAGATATATTTTGAAGTAATAATTAAAATTGTTAATGTCCATCATGATGCACGCTAAAGCACATTTGTACGTAGGATTAAACGAATGCAATTGCCGAGTGCGATCGAATATCCCACAGCAAAAATGACTACACGCGAGTCGATAAAAGCTTCGATCGCTTAATATCTAAAGACAGTCGTAAGAACGAAAGAATAAAGGTACGCTGTAATCCATTTGTTAAATTAGAAAAGAATGTCCATTTTTTTTTATTACCGCGGTTGAACAATATATTTGAAGAAGAGTTAGTTACATGGGCAATCCTTTAACGCAACGTAAACCGATAAGAAATAAAATAAAATAAATAAAAATCCATATTGTAAGAGAAATAAAACTACGATGGATCGCTGGATGGGTAAAGTAGCAGTGGTAACCGGAGCTTCTGCAGGCATAGGTTTAGCGATATCGAAAGCTTTGGTAATCGAAGGTATGATAGTCATCGGATTCGCAAGAAGAAAAGCTAGAATGGAGGTATGAATTGCGTTTAAATACAAAATTCAATTAATATTTTAAGCGCTAAAATGTTTATATAATTTTATATACATGATAATCACGTAATAATACACCTTTGATGAGATATACATTTTATTATTGCGTTAAAAATAATCCGCGTGTATACATATATGGCGAAAACGATTGATTTTTCAAAAGGCAAACATGGCGGATTACGCGTCGAGCGAAAAAGGCGGAAAATTTCATGCTCAAGAGTGCGACGTTACTAACGAGCTCAGCGTACTCGTTGCATTTGAACAAGTAGAGCAGAAATTTGGTTGCGTACACGTACTCGTGAATAATGCGGGAATTGTGAGGCTCAACGCGCTTATAGGTATTTTATGCATATGCTATTTTTTCTTTAATTTTTTTTTTTTTTTTTTTTTTTTTTTTTTTTTTTTTTATTATATTCAACTAAAATACCGAGCAATTATGATATTTATGATATTTGCAGAAGTCGATATTAAAGATATACACGATCAATTTGCCGTTAACGTAATGGGTGTTATTTATTGCTCTCGAGCAGCGATAAAACTTATGAAGAAAAATGATCAAGAAGCTCACGTTGTCAATATGAACAGGTAATTTTAAAATTTCTTAGAATATAATCAATGAAAAAATAATTTTCATTAAAAATGAAAATATGTATTCTAAACATACGTCTTTACTTATTAAAGAAGATTATTTATTTTCTTATTTTTTTTATCAGCATACAAGGACACAGAATTCACGTAGTCGAAGGTTTGCATTTTAATGCTTACGCGGCGACGAAACACGCGGTTACTGCCTTATCCGAGACCTTACAAAAGGAATTGCTGGGTGGAAAAATTAGAGTGACGGTAATTGACACAGAAAACGTTTTCAGAGAATACTTTTTTTTTCTTTTTTTAATTTTACACGAAGAAATTGGATTAAAAATTGTTAATTAAAAATGAAAAAAATCATAAAATAATAAATATTTTCTGTGTATAAATTTAATTCTAGAATATCAGTCCTGGAGTCGTTAGATCTGATATTTTCGAAGCTACTGATTTCGACAAATCACCTTACGCACATTTCCCAGCGTTGGAAGTTAACGACGTGGCGGATTCAGTAATATTTGCGATTTCTAGGCCACATCATGTTCAAATTACAGAATTGACGATTAGACCACTCGGAGAAACTATATAAAACGACTTGAATTTAGAAAATAATTTTGCAATAAATATAGCAAGTCTTAGATTTTTATTAAGTTGCAAAATATAAAATAATAATAACAAAACTTATTTATCAAAATTCTTTGATATAAAGGTAACTTTATATTATTAAGTCTTTTTTTGAGTTATTTAATATTAATTATCTTCATTAATAATAAATATACTAAAAATATACAAATATTTTAATCACGTTGAAGTTAATTACTAATAAATTTAAAATATTTATTATATTTTAATACTTTTTGCATATAAAATTTGCAATGTTCTAAAAAACGTAAAATTTTCATCTAATTTTTAACTCACTGTGAGTTAAATAAACAACAAAAAATGAATAAATAAATTTTTTCAATTCTATAAAAATTAAACTATGCAGAATTTTTTTTTAAATTTTTGTTAGTAAATTCACAAAGTCCCGGACCCGTCGGCATTGACACATGACGACCTCTTCCTCTTCCAGATTTATTTCCCCTTATATTATACGATGGTTTGTTTTTATTTGATACGTTGTAAGTCTTATTTCCTTTGGAGTTGTTATAAGAGTTAGATTCACTGGCACTAGCAGAAGAGTAATTTCTTTTAGTTTCTTGGCTAAAAGTAGGGAAATACATCTTTCATAAATAATTTTGTTAATGCAATGAAAATATTCATTTATCAACAATTTAATACAATTTCTTACTCAGATGGGTTTTTTCTAGCATTGAAATCGCTATTATTATTTTTTTTTAACTTTTTAGGTTGTCTAGGTGTTTTACTCTTACTTCGTTTATTCGTACTGTTATGCAACTTATTATCTACATTGATCCATTCGTTATCAGATTCACAATCATTGAATTCCATAATTGTTGACTGATTCTTTTTCTCTTCATCTACCAATGCTGCGCCAAAAACATGAAATTACTCGTGTTACAAAATATTACTTTTATTTATTTATTTATTTATTTATTTTTATTATATTTTCACAAACCTTTTTTCTCTTTGGCATATTTTTGAGTCACGTCAAGTAGAGCTTTTCCATATTTGTCAAAATTCGCTTTAGTTACATGAGGTATTTTTAGCATAGCCGTTTTGTCAGACGGAAGCTGTTGACTCATGGCGCGCAATGCTACAATGTTCATGATTGAATTAGCAGAGACATCGAGGGCTCCCGCGATGCCGTTAACAATTTCCCGAAGATCGTTGTAACAACGTTGCTCGACGTCCTTGATTTCCACATTCGTCACCGCGGATAGCTGAGGCTCTGAAAACTTATGTATTGGTTTTCGCGATACTTTCTTTTTTTGCAGGAATATCTAAAAGTAACGTTATGCGCCTTAAGCGTTTATTGCATTTATTCATCATAGCAATAAAACTTTGTTTACATGAAAAATTATTCGCGACACAATACCTGAACGTCATCCTGAGTGAGAAAATCATCTGCGAGTCTTCCAGGTGCTACGTAAGCGCATACGATTCCGTTGTTAAGTATCATGTTCTCGCATAGATATCCTTCTACTACCAAGTTGTGCAAAAGCCTCTCGATTTCATGCTTCGTCATCAAACTTCCCCGGCCGAACCAATTTTGATAATTAGGACCTACACGCGAACGCGATGTATAGGTTGGTATTATTGAAGGTTCGTATTATTAAAGCAGAATAACTTTCATTTTACGCTTAAATTTAGTAAAATATTAAACATACCTAATTTGTATCGTAAGTTTGACACATCAGATCCTTTGTAAATGTCGACAACTTGTAAAATCGTCGCGTTGTTCTTACGCACACGATCCAAAATTTGAATCAATCTTACCAATGCTTTTGCATCTTCCGTAACGTCCAAATTAACAAATTGATCCTGAAATAAAACATTTTCTTAAAACATCTCGCAATCTGCAAACATGCAACAAAAGACATTCTTTACAAATCTAATATCCAAGCTCACTCATTACTTACGAAAGTACGACAATTATCGCACGTGGTCGACGCGTTTGCGATGCACTCGCTCCTTTCGAACTTTTCACCAAAATAATTGAGCTGCAGCGCGCGCCTACAATCGGTCAAATTCTCACAAAAGTGAATAATTTTAAAGAGATTGTCGAGATGAGTTTTTAGGGCTTCGGCGTTCGCGCACTCGTTGCGCTCCATCATGTTGCGATAGCGATGCATGTCCGCGTAACTGTAAAGCAGAATACAATCGGCCGGTTCGCCGTCGCGACCGGCGCGTCCGCTTTCTTGATAATAGCCTTCGATTGATTTTGGCATGGCTGCGTGAATGACGAAGCGCACGTTTGGCTTGTCGATACCCATACCGAAGGCTATAGTTGCACAGATGACTTTTACCTGTGAGATAAATCGATTGGAATACGATAGATCGTATAAAAAATTGGTGATAAGAAACGATACCTTTTCGGAGATCCATTGGATTTGTCTTTCGATCCGCAATTTGTCATCGAGACCGGCGTGATAGCTCAACGCTTTTATCCCTTGCGAGCAAAGCTCACGCGCGTGATCATCGCAGTCTTTTCGAGAAATACAATAAACTATACCACTTTCATTCCTAAATTTGTCGTTTATTATATCCGCCACTTGTTGACAAGCAGATTTCGTTTTTTTTGCTACAACGCTGTATCGTAAATTCGGTCTGTTAAAACTCGATATGAACCATTTCGGTGAAGAAATATGCAACTGATGAAGTATATCGCTTCTTACGCGTTGAGTAGCCGTGGCTGTTAAAGCTATAAGTGGTACGTTTGGATATCTTTCTTTTAACATACTGAGCTTTTTGTAATCTGGTCGGAAATCGTGACCCCATTGGCTGACGCAATGCACCTCGTCAATCACGAATCTAGCGAGTTTACCACGTTGATACAATGCTGTCAAACTGGTGCAGAATTTTGACGATAGGGACAGTTTTTCTGGAGTGACGTACAAGAGTTTTAAGCTCGGCTCTACTTCGTATAATTTACGATAAACTTGTGAGACTTGATCGCGACTTAAATCAGCCGTTAAATACATCACTGGAATCTATAAATTATGTCATTTAGAAGGTACTTACTGTCGATATTCTTTTTATTCATGCTTATGCAATAAATAAAAAATTAAGCTTACATCAAGTGAAAATAATTTTTGAGTTTGATCGATGATCAAACTTCTCAAAGGTGAAATGACGATTGTTATACCGGAGGAAAGTAAAGCTGGTAATTGATAACATAGCGATTTTCCACCACCAGTTGGCATTAATACGAAACAGTCGTAGCCGAGAATGGCGGCGTTTATCGCCGACAACTGGTTTGGTCTAAACTGATGAAGACCAAATTTTGTTCTGAATATCTGCGTTGTTAAGTATATTTTTTTTAATTCAAAGATTCAAAATATAGAAAGTTAAGCTTGAATAAAATAATATTTTTTTAAATAAACTTACGTTTATCATCTCTCGACAATGAGGAAAATCTAAATTGTTAAAGCCTCCATTAATACCATCGTTTCTTACGTTTCCTATGAATTTAATCTCTGATGGATTTATGTTATTAGATTCTTCTATTATATTATTATTATTTTTTACATGGGTTATACAGTTTTTATTTATATTATCGTTAATTTCTTCTATATCTGGAAATTCATTTAAAAATGTTTCACAGTTCTGAACCTGTTCTAAATTTTAAATACATTAAAATTAATATTCCTTTATAAAATATAAAATTTCACTATATACAATATATTTTCAAGGTACGAAGGCGGTTCGATAAGTACCCAAGTTAGAAATGAAGACACCATTTTTTCAAAAAATTTTTTTTTATTTTTCAACATAGTCCCCTTTTAGAAAGAGACACTTCTCCCAACGTTCCTACCATTTTTTTAACCCCTCCAAAAAATAGGATTTGTCGAACCCTCCAAAATACGCCTCTGTCTCGACGATGACTTCCTCGTTTGAGCTAAATTTTTTTCCCGCGAGCCATTTCTTCATGTTAGGGAACAAGAAAAAGTCGCAGGGAGCCAGATCGGGTGAATACGGGGGGTGCGGCAGCAATTCATAACGCAATTCATGCAGTTTGGCGGCGACAACTCCGGATGAATGTGCTGGTGCGTTATCATGGTGAAACAGCACCTTCTTTTTCGCCAAATGCGGCCGTATCTCCTTCAATTTTTTATCGAAGCGGTCCAATAACTCACTGTAGTATTGTCCAATGATCGTTCTTCCTTTTTCTAAAAAATCCATGAGGATGACGCCGTTCGCATCCAAAAAAATCGTCGCCATGACCTTTCCGGTCGATGGGACCGTCTTCGCCTTCTTTGGAGCAGATTCACCGGGAGAAATCCATTGTTTTGATTGTTGCTTAGTTTCTGGTGTGTAATGATGAATCCAGGTTTCATCAACGGTGACAACTCGACACAAAAACTCCTTCGGATCTCGCTTAAATTGCTCCAAACACTGCTTCGAAGTTAACAGCCGCATCCGCTTGTTGTCCACCGTGAGCAATCGCGGCACCCATCGGGCCGACAATTTTTTCATCGCCAACTTATCATGTAAAATATTAATTGCCGTTCCGGTCGACACACCTACGGCCTCTGCTACTTCGCGCACTTTCGTTCGTCGATCAGCGAGAATCATATCGTAGACTACTTGAATGATTTCCTCGGTAACCACGTCTGCCGGGCGTACTGGTCGTTCCTCATCAAAAACGGATATTCGCCCACGTTTAAATTCGTTGAACCAATATATAACTGTGGTCATAGATGGCGAAGTGTCCCCATAAACAGCATCCAACTTTGCTTTTATCTCCTCGCATTTTTTTCCATCCAAAAACAAAAAGCGAATTACCGAACGATACTGCTCTTTTTCATCTTAGCGAAAATCACGAAACACGTCTTACTCGAATGGCTACCAAATCCAAACTAACCTATCAATCAGTCTCAAATTTGTTTTACCGTCGTTTAATAGATGACAGCACACGATGATAATACCAACTTCCCTCAGGAATGCCCTCTGTCGTCAAACACGGGTACTTATTGAACCGCCCTCGTATTTTAAATTTTCTATTATCCATTTAATTTATTTAAAAATGTATTCTAAAAATTTTTTTTATATAAAATAGTTTTTGTTAAAAATTTAATAATTTTTAATAGTAATATCTCTTCAAATAATAAAGTAATAAAATAAAAATTAAATGACACCTTCAGAATCATTCCATGAAAATGACGATGAAAAAAATTCTTGAGCGTTAATTTTAATTATTTGATCATCTTTTTTAACATTTCTTTCATCATTAACGATGTTATAGTTTTCAGTAGCATATAAACTACTAGTATTTGATTTTGATGTTATTGTACAACTTTGAAGTGTTTTAGTATATGAGTTTTGGCCATCCCAAGTGTTTGTTATTTTATTATTATTATTTTTTAACTCCTGTATTGATTGTGGAGTAATAGATGTTGGCTTCTTTAACCGAAAATTGCTTTGCTTTTTTGTAGAAGCAGTAGATGAATCTGGTTCTGTAGTTTCATAAATTTTTTTCCCTTCATCATTAAATATATTTAAGTTTTTACATTGAAAATTATGATTTGGTAAATTATTTTGCTTGTTTAGAGAATCTTTTATTGGCTCAAAGCAATTATTTCTGTTCATTAAATGAACATTCCTCTCAAATTCCTTATCTTCAGGAGATTTTTCAAAGGAATTTAAATAAATATGTTCCTTATTTTTAATGTTATTTTCTAATTGTATTTGATCCAAAGATAAAAGTTTTTTATCAGTTTGATTTATTCTTGCTTTAATATTTTGGGCTAAGCTTTTTAAATCTTGAAAAATGTTTGCATCAAAACCAGGAAATTTAGATAAAATTTGAATAGGAATATTATCTAAAGCTAATAATAATGTATCATTTATTTTATTTTGGATTTCATGCAATTCTTTTCTATCAAATTCTAATTGTTCTTCAGATTTCTAAATAAATAATTTTTAATTAATTTTATTATTTTGTTAGTGTTTAATTTATTATATGTTCAAAAAATTTAATTACTTACTACTAGTGTATCTAAGATTAAATTTTCCTGTAAATTTATCCACTTTTTTAATTTTTCATCAATACCTAGTGGCTTTAAATCAATCATTAAATCATTAAATTCTGATGAGTACATTTTTGTTGACACATGATTAGAAACTAAATATTTTTTTATGCCAATTGGTGATTTCTTATTTTTTTGAATATTTCTAACTGTACTATTGAGATTTTTGAATGATAATTGTGGTGTTTTTATATTTGAATCATCGTTTGAGGTGAAAACCATTTTTTTAATTTTTTCCATAATTTTCTTAACTATCTAAATAATTAAAAAAATAAAAAAGAACGCAAAATTTTTTGATATTTTATAAATCTAATAAGTTCAATAACTTTTAATTATTAAAGGAAACTGTAAAAATAATCGTAGATAAAAATATTATAAATTTATATACTTATCCGGCATGTTTCTTTAATAAATTTTATTCTTTTTATGAAAAAAAGAACTTGTATACTTAATAATAATAACAACAATGAATTAATTTTAAAATTTAAATGTAACAAATGAAAAATAATATTTACATTCGAACAAAAACAACTTGCGTACAACTCTTTAATTTGTTTCTTTAAAATTCTTTGAAATACTTTTATTTTTTCGCGCTAACATTGAAGATGGCGTCTAAATTAAAAGCTTATAACCTAACCTAAAATACACTTAAATACACGTATGCGCTCGATGCTTGGTCATGTGTGGATGAGTATGCGTGTGTGTGCGTGAAAGAAAAGAAACCTGTCGTCGTCGTCGTTTTCCGGATTGTCGGTGGGTTTTCAATTCTGTACCTGTCGTGGCTGTATTTACGCATATGTGTCATTATTACTAATTATTCGCACGCCCCTCGATCACATTTTTATTTTCACGAAGAAATGCAACTGTCCTTAGACAATTCATTTGCACTCATCGCAGTAAAGAATAACGCACACGTAAGGGGGGAAATCATATCGTAATAAGCAAAAGGATTGAGAGGGAGAGAGTGAGATAGAAAAAAGAGGGAAAGCTTCTACCCTCGCATAATATACACAGCAACGGTTTGTCGCAACGAACGTGAAGTGTACGCGTGAATCTCGCGGCTGTTCTCGCGTTGAGAAGCCGAGGAGTGGTCGAGGATGGCTGGGACATCAACGTAGGAGTCGTTGAGCGCCTGGGTTCGGCCAATTCTAACCTCTTGAGGTCGAGCCCTCCGCTGGTTGAAAAACAAGGGGGAGGCAGCCCGGACGAATTCCTGGTGAATTTTTTTCTTTTTGTTGTTATTTTAAGTTGATGCAGCGCTAGCTCGATGATGATGGAGTCAAAGGTCAGTTGAATCAATTAAAAGGTCCAGGTTCACTGAATCTGTCAGTCATCGAGTGTTAATATTGCTTCATTTATGGTACAATCATTTTATAATGTTGATATAATTTTAATACCAATTAGCAAACATCATTCATAATTTATATGCACTAAGTTCACATCTGTTTTAAATTAATATTGTGGTGATTGGTATATTTCATAATTTTGTAATTACAAAATTAATTAATCTATGTTATCAATCTGTATTATCAACACTTGAGTTATATTATTTCACTTATTATTTTGATAGAATCACTATAACTATATGACTTAATCAAATGCATTATTGTGTAACACGTTATTTAATATAGTATTAATTGAAAATTTTTTAAAATATTTAATGCATACATATGTTAAAGTTAAGATATTTATTTTTTAAAGAATTAATATATTTGAAATACATTAAATAGTGAATGTTTCATTTAACTACTAATGGATAATAAAATGTGTGAATATATTTTTTATTAATTTATAGTTTGTATTTTTATATATCTTATTGATTATATACTCAATTGTTATAAGTTATATCATTTTAATGTACTTTATTATTTTCAAAATTCTTTTGTCAAATTTTAATTTAATTTTATATAAAGACTGAGCTTCAATTATTGATTGATAAATATAAGTCTTATAAATATTGTATTTATTGAACTTAATATAATTTACTCATTATAATATTTGTTCTTAGGTGCCATTTGTGACAATGCGAAATAACTCTAAGACTAGAGAAATGTTTATTGTACGAGCCTTAGAGAAAATCCTTGCTGATCGGGATGTTAAGCGTTCTCATCTCTCGCAACTCAGAAGAGCCTGCGAGACTGCTCTGGGTATGTTATTGATTTCTTTTAAAATAATTTAATGTTAGCACATTTTATTTTTTAAATTAGTTTACAATTTTTAGTAGTATATTAATTAAAGTTAATTACATTAAATATACATATTTATATGATATTAAGTTAATTTTATAATATTCATTAATTTTATTTTTATGTATAGAGGATCTTCATAATGAAATCAAAGAAGTTCCCAATAACGAGGGTGAAGATGCGCCATCGAATGCTCTTCCACAACCCAAGAATGATTCCAATTTCATCAGTGCAGAAAAATATTTTTTGCCTTTTGAATTGGCTTGTCAAAGCAAGTCACCTAGAATAGTAGTAACTTCTCTCGATTGCCTTCAAAAACTCATAGCTTATGGTCATCTCACTGGCAGTATTCCGGATTCTACAGATCCAAATAAATTATTGATTGTTCGCATTGTTGAAACCATATGCAGCTGTTTTATGGGTCCACAAACAGATGAAGGTGTTCAACTACAAATTATTAAGGCTCTACTCACTGTCATGACAAGTCATCATGTTGAAGTTCACGAAGGCACTGTGCTTTTAACAATAAGAACTGTTTATAATGTTTATTTAGCTTCAAGAAATTTAGTTAATCAAACAACTGCTAGAGCAACACTCACTCAAATGATTAATGTAATATTTGCTCGAATGGAAACTCAAGCGGTAAGTTTTTCATAGTATCATTTTCTTTAACTTCCCTTGTTTATAAAATTATGAAATTGTAGTGAAGATTATTTTTTATATATATATATATATATATATATATATATATATTTTTTTTTTTTTTTTTTTTTTTTTTTTTTTTTTTTTTTTTTTTTTTTAAATTGTTAAATTACAATGATTGATTTAAAATCATTTATTCATTAGGAAGAAGAAAACTTAAAGCCAGAACCTGAACCACAAAACATATCAGTAGCAACAATTTCGGAAGTAGAAAGTGACACTGCAAATGCACCTACATCAACAAATTCAAATGCACAGCCAGTATCTACAAGCACATCATCCATACCAGATACACCAACGACGGAAGAGCAACCAGCTTCGAGTTAGAAATTAATTATTTATATATTAATAAATTAATATGTATTAATATATTTAATATATAATTAATATATATTAATAAATTAATTATTATTTTGAGTATGTAAATTTCATTATAGTAGAAACACCGGATGCTACGACTGAAGCACAATTAATCGTAAGCTCAGTACTAGAAGACCTAATAAATTCTGTGGTACTAGCTGATACCGTCCCAGAAGAACAGGAATCTCCAGAAACTCCAACGATGACGACTGCCACTTCACCGGACACAATCGAGCAGCCACAACAGCAACAGCAACAACCGCCGACTACGCCAATAATGACAACTCCACCGACGATTGAGGAACAATCATCGACTACACCAAGCGACGAAGCGCAAGATGAGACAGTCGCCGAAAGCGATAATATGGTCACCGCCAAATTCACTCACGTACTTCAAAAGGATGCATTTTTGGTGTTTCGTGCGCTTTGTAAGCTGTCAATGAAGCCATTGCCTGATGGCACTCCTGATCCTAAGTAAGATTTTTATATCGATGAAATTAAAAAACCAGTTAATTTTTACTATTTCCACGTTAACTAAGAAATAATTTAAAAGCATTAACAAGTATCTCGTACTAATACTCTTCTTTATTATATTTAAATAAATTAAGCAAATTAATCGTACTAAAAAAAAATTTTACAAAATTTTCAGATCGCACGAATTGAGATCAAAGATACTCTCGCTGCAACTGCTGTTGGGAATCCTACAAAACGCAGGTCCGATCCTACGCTCAAACGAGATGTTCGTGATAGCAATCAAGCAGTATCTATGCGTCGCATTATCAAAAAATGGCGTCTCCTCCGTACCTGAAGTGTTCGAGCTATCGTTAGCCTTGTTTCTCGTGTTACTCGCCCGTTTCAAAGTTCACCTTAAAATGCAAATCGAGGTATTCTTTAAGGAAATATTTATGAATATTTTGGAGACGTCGAGCAGCTCGTTCGAGCACAAATGGATGGTCATCCATGCGCTTACACGTATCTGCGCCGATGCACAAAGCGTCGTCGACATCTACGTTAACTATGATTGCGATCTATCCGCCGCTAATTTATTCGAAAGGTTAAATATATCGTATTTTTATTTAAAACTAAATCACAAATCATGAAATTTTCCGTTATAACGAACGACTTTTTTTTACTATAGGCTAGTAAATGATTTATCGAAGATAGCACAAGGCCGACAAGCACTGGAATTAGGAGCATCACCGAATCAAGAAAAATCCATGCGAATACGCGGCCTCGAGTGTCTCGTTTCGATTCTCAAGTGTATGGTAGAATGGAGCCGCGATCTTTATGTGAATCCGTCCGTTCCCGCGGAACAGCAAGTACCTACGGAACCTCCCGATCCACCTATTGACGCTACCGCAGCTGCCGGGAATAACAATGGAAATAGATTGCTACCGAGGTACGGAAGCGCGGGTAGTTTGTCCTCTGCGAATTCTAGTCTCGTGGGTAACAAAGAAGTGCCCGATTCACCCGAACAATACGAGGTGCAGAAACAGCAAAAGGAAGTCTGGGAGACTGGTATTGA
Organism: Chalcis sispes; assembly: GCA_949987625.1. Taxonomy (NCBI): domain Eukaryota; kingdom Metazoa; phylum Arthropoda; class Insecta; order Hymenoptera; family Chalcididae; genus Chalcis; species Chalcis sispes. The sequence goes on along the minus strand of OX465096.1, from coordinate 64,864,359 downwards.
GATGTGAGTATTGTTTTTTATTGATTTGCAATGAAGACAATTTATGCATAGCTGCAACAACTTTTATTTTAAAGTAAAACAAAATCATCTTTCATTATATAACTACTAATTTAAGATACTTGCTTAAATATTCTCCTCATTGCGTTAACTGTCAACCGTAAATTTCAGTTTCAATCGAAAACCAAGCAAAGGCGTTCAGTACTTGCAAGAACAAGGTCTGCTGGGCACATCGGTGGAAGATGTTGCGCGCTGGCTGCACACAGACGAGCGATTGGATAAAACGGCGATCGGCGACTTTCTCGGTGATCACAATCACAATCAGGTCATGTACAATTACATCGATCAGATGGACTTTGCCGAGCGTGACCTAGTGACCGGACTACGATATTTTCTCGAAGGTTTCAGACTGCCCGGCGAAGCACAGAAGATCGACCGACTTATGGAAAAATTTGCCAGTCGATATTGCGAGTGTAATCCTAAGTAAGTTATAATAGAGATAAAATTGAATAGATTTTTTTTTTTTTTTTTTTTTTACATGAAACTTGCTTTATTTAGCCTGGAAATTATATTTAAAATTATAAAAAATATCATTTTTTCTTTTAAACGTTATTGAATTCTAATGAACTAATTAAAATGAATTTAATATTTGAAAGAAAAAAAAAAAAATTGTTTACAGCTAGTAAACTTATAAAATTTACCCGTTAAAATTTTGTTTACTTACATTTTTTATTTTCCGTTTTAATAATTGCTATTGTCTTTTTAAGCAACGGCCTTTTCACAAGCGCTGATACCGCTTACATACTTGGCTTTTCAATAATAATGCTGACAACGGACCTTCACTCGCCGCAAGTTAAAAATAAAATGACTAAAGAACAATATATTAAGCTGAATAGACGAATAAGCGATAACGAAGACCTGCCCGAGGAATATTTATCGAAAATTTACGACGAAATTGCCGGCAACGAAATCAAAATGAAATCTAATCCTAATAGGCCTGGAAAACAAGGTAATTACTTCTCTCTCTCTCTCTCTCTCTCTCTCTCTCTCTCTCTCTTTCTTTTTTAATCAATATTAAAATTAATAATTATTTATTAAATTGAGCAAACAATCGATAAAATATTAAAAAAAAATTTATTTTCTTCTTAGTAATATCAAGCGAGAAAAAGCGTCGATTACTATGGAACATGGAAATGGAAGTGATATCAACCGCAGCAAAAAACCTTATGGAATCGGTAAGCCATGTGCAAGCTCCTTTCACCACGGCTAAGCACCTTGAGCACGTGAGGCCGATGTTCAAGATTGCCTGGACACCTTTTCTCGCTGCCTTTAGCGTCGGCCTTCAGGATTGCGACGATCCCGAGATCGCTTCGCTCTGTCTGGATGGTATTCGATGCGCCATTCGCATCGCCTGTATTTTCCATATGACGGTAAGTACCGAGAGTATTTAAAAATTGAGCGAAATATTATTGTGATAAGATGAATACATTGTACGTTTAAACATTTATTTATATAAAAAAAAAAAAAAAAAAAAAAAAAAAAAAAAAAAAAAAAAAAAAAAAAACTAGTATAATTTTTTAATTATTGAGATAAGAGTTAATATTGATAAAGGCTTTATCGCTTTAAATGTATTTATCTGAATTACCGAGTAAAGTGTCTTACTATATATTTTACCAAAGCAATACAATTTTTAAACAAGAAACCTTCAAAATAACTATTCGTCAATAATAACTAAGGTTGTGTATTTTTTTTTTTTTTCACAATATTCTTGTTAAACTTGAAATAAAAACAAATAAAACGTATAATTTAATCTCGTCCTTATGATTTCACAGCTCGAAAGGGACGCTTACGTCCAAGCGTTGGCAAGGTTCACATTACTGACTGCGAACTCGCCGATAACCGAGATGAAGGCGAAGAACATCGACACGATCAAGACTTTAATAACCGTAGCGCATACCGACGGCAACTACCTCGGCAGCTCGTGGCTCGACGTCGTCAAGTGCATATCGCAGCTGGAATTGGCTCAGCTTATCGGCACCGGCGTAAGACCGCAACTACTCGGTCCACCTTCCAAGCCTCATTTTCCTTCGCCACTTGCCAATTTTACTAATCTAACGCATAATAGTTCCCATCAATCTAATGGTCTTAATCTTAGCTCATTGGATCGTGAGTTGTGATTTTGTGTTTCTGTCTAGTGTTGTATAAACGTAAGAATTGAAAAAATTAAATAACTATTATTTTTATTTTACAGCCAGCGTGAAAGAATCGATTGGAGAGACGAGCTCGCAAAGCGTAGTCGTAGCCGTCGATAGAATTTTCACCGGTTCAACGCGACTCGACGGTGATGCCATCGTTGAATTCGTAAAAGCCTTGTGTCAGGTAAGAAATTCATCGCAAGTAAATTCGTTAATTTTTTAATAAAAATAAAAAGGAATGAGAAAAATTAAGCAAATTACAAATAATGCCAGGTATCCCTCGAAGAATTGGCACACCCAACGCAGCCGCGCATGTTTTCACTTACGAAGATCGTGGAGATTTCCTACTATAACATGGGCCGTATTCGTTTGCAATGGTCACGTATTTGGCAAGTAATCGGCGAGCACTTCGATCGCGTGGGTTGCAGTCCTAGGCAAGAGATTGCTTTCTTTGCGGTAGATTCGTTACGTCAGCTCGCCACCAAGTTCATCGAGAAAGGCGAATTCGCCAATTTTCGCTTTCAAAAGGATTTTCTGCGCCCGTTCGAGCACATTATGAAGAAGAATCGTTCGCCCGTTATCAGGGATATGGTGGTGCGTTGCGTGGCACAAATCGTTCATTCTCAAGCGCCTAACATCAGATCAGGTTGGAAGAATATTTTCAGCGTCTTTCATCACGCAGCGGGCGACAGGGACGAAGCCGTCGTCGAGCTCGCATTTTCCATGACTGGCAAGATTATCAGTGAGTTTTATTTTATTGCTTTCGATAAAAGCGACTGTTTATTATTTTACTTAAATAAAACTTTATTTACGATAAAAGAAGGCAAGATTTTTTTTTTATAAAGGTAAACATACTAAAATTTGTTCATCTTTTCGTAGACGAACTATACGCCGAAGACTTCAGCATCATGGTGGACTCTTTCCAGGATGCGGTCAAGTGCCTGAGCGAATTCGCGTGTAATGCATCATTCCCCGACACGAGCATGGAAGCTATAAGACTGATACGCTCCTGTGCCTCTCACATCGACGCTAATCCACATCTATTCGCCGAAGGTATGATGGACGATAACGGAATGGTCTCCGAAGAGGATAGAGCCTGGGTAAAAATTTATTTTTATTTTCTAATTGAATCCCTTATAACCATATAAAATAATAGCAACGTAATAAAAAAAAAAAAAAAAAAAAAAAAAAATTTTTTTAACCGTTATTCATCAAGGTGAGAGGTTGGTTCCCGTTGTTATTCGAGCTGTCGTGCGTGGTGAGTCGTTGCAAACTCGATGTACGAACGCGCGCCCTCACCGTTCTATTCGACGTTGTTAAAACTCACGGAGCCTCGTTCAAGCCGCACTGGTGGAAGGATCTATTTCAGGTGTTGTTCCGTATATTCGACAACATGAAACTCCCCGAGCAACACACCGAGGTGATTGATCAGAATTTTGTCAAGGACGGATCCATGCACAGCGTAAATTTTCTTTTCACTTATTTCGGTTTTTAACTGTTTTTTTTTTTTTTTTCTTTTTTTTCTTTCTCTTTTGTATTTGGTTTGATATTTCATTAACTTTTTGCTTTTGATTTTGCCTTACCGGGAGAAGCTTATCAATATTATTTATTCATTTATTCGCGATTAAAGGTAAGTCTTTATTTTATCTGGCCTTTTTCTTTGTTTTTAACGGTTTTTTTTATTTTTGGGACTGGCTTGGATTCATCCTTGAGGTGCAGTGATTTGTCATTGCTTAATTAAGCGCGTAAAAATGTCAACTTACCAAAATTGATTTTATATTTGTCAAATTTCTCAATCGACGGCGAACACGCAGAAAGCGGAATGGATGACGACTACGTGCAATCACGCGCTCTACGCCATAGTCGACGTGTTCTCGCAGTTTTACGACACACTGGGCCCTCTTTTACTCGAGCAACTCTACGCCCAGCTGTTGTGGTGTGTGCAGCAGGACAACGAGCAACTCGCGCGCTCCGGCACCAATTGCCTCGAGAATCTCGTCATCAGCAACGGCATAAAATTCGACGAGGAGACCTGGAACAAAACGACGCGTTGCGTTCTTGACATCTTCACCAGTACTTTACCAACGGCGTTGCTCACCTGGAAACCACAGCCCAGCAACAAAGTAACGAATACTTAACTTTTTAACTTTCTATATAAAATAATCGATGGTATTTTTATTTTTAACTTCAATTTCAAGGAATCTGATCTCGATGTCATAAACGGCGAGGTGGACTCGCACGTGGGTATGTTAAAAAGGAGCAACAGCAGTCAGAGTTTGTCGTCTACGTCGGCGGAATCGGCGCGCGTTAAAATATTCGCGGCCCTTCTGATAAAGTGCGTCGTACAGCTGGAGCTCATACAAACGATCGACAATGTAGTTTTTTATCCAGCCACTTCGCGCAAAGAGGATCAAGAAAATTTAGCCGCCGCTCAAGCGGACATGCTCAACAAATCGGAAATAGGAGTCATTGGAACTGGTTGGTTTAATTATTATTTTTATATCGTTTGGAATGTTTATAATTTAGTTGAGTTTCCCTAAGAAAAGTAGATAAACGAATAAAATTCTTGTTTACAATATAGTCGGTGATCAGCAAAAGGAAGAGCAAGGCATGTACTGTGCATTGACGGCGACGCACCTTCTACAATTGGTAGATTGTCTGCTGGCGTCTCATCGTTTCGCCAAGAGCTTCAATTCAAATCACGAGCAGCGCAACATTTTATGGAAGGCCGGTTTCCGCGGTAATGTCAAGCCCAATCTCCTCAAGCAAGAGACGCAGTCGCTCGCGTGTGCGTTGCGCATCCTCTTCAAAATGTACAGCGACGAGGCCCATCGTACCGACTGGCAGCTCGTCGAGTCGCGCCTCGTCGAGGTCGCGAGCGAGGCGCTCGATTATTTTCTCGCGCTGTCGAGCGAGGCGCATCGCGAAGCTTGGACGCCGATTCTTTTACTTTTGCTTACGCGCATACTGAAGATGTCGGACGGACGATTTGCTGTGCACGCCTCGAGCGCGTATCCCTCGCTCTGCGAAATCATGTGTTTCGATCTTAAGCCAGAGCTGAGATCCGTACTCAGGCGGTTCTTCCTCAGGATCGGGCCCGTGTTTAGAATCACCCAACAGTGAGGGAAGCGAGTAACAAGAATTAAGCTGATGTACGCGTAAGGTTCGTGCTTGTGTTTATTCAATGACCAAAGTTCTTGCTGCTTCTTTCGCCTTCTTTTTTGTTTTTATGTGCGAAAATTTTAACGATTGTACTTACTAGAATTAAATCGGAAACAGGGATAACTTTTACGTTTGAAACATTTTTTTATTTTGCTCTCTATTTACGCTTTAACAAAGACTTTGCGACTGTTCGTATGATGTCGAATAGTAGCGATTTTATTTGATGAGTTATGTAAATTAAAAGAATTAGAGAGTATTATTAAAAGTTACGTTAGGCAATCATAAATTCTTTATTAAAATATAAGTATACAAAAAGTATAGTAAAAAATATGGCATTAATAAAATAAAAATCTAAAACTGAACATGTCTTTTCTAAAGCTTAAAAGTCCTATTGTCGTTTTTCTAAAATTAATAGGAAGATTTATAATTTCTCATCATAATATTTGATTTTTAATTGTAAACTATTTTTAAAAATGGAATAAATATAAAATATAAAATTTATATACATTATTAAAAGTTAAAACGGTGTTATTATATGCTGATGAAAAAAACTTTCTAACTTTTAATTTTAACAAAGTTAACATAATAATTGTGCAATATTTAAATAAAAGTAAAAGAAAAATTAAATAATACTTAAGGAAACAATTATAGATTCAAATTTTAGTCTATTACTTATCTCTTTACTCTTCAATTTTTTCCTTGTGAATAATTATATTACATAAAGAAAATTAAAATTGGAACAAATTTATATCGACGATTTTATGTAACCGTTGGTAGTACTATAATAACTTATTTGATTAAGCTTTATAAAAACTAAGTTATTAAAAAAAAAAAAAAAAAAAAATGTTAAAAAATCATGTAAAATGTTTAGAAATTGATATATATAACAACAAAAATATTTAAAAATCGTAAAACATTATTTTTAAAATATATATATTATAAGTAATAGTTATTTCTTGTCATTATTAAATATATTTAAAAAATTATAAAAAAATTGATAAAATAATTTTTAACTGAGCAAACTACAAACAAAATTATTTTTTTCTTTTAATATTTTTAAAATAAATTGCGTTGACAATTTAACGAATACTATAGTAATACAAGAAAGATTATAATATAAATTAGATTTTTATATTTTTTTATTTCTAGGCGAAAAAAAGGCTCTCGATACGAGTTTGTTGCTTTACCAGCAGTGCCACAGAAAATATTTCCAACTTAGAGTTGCAAATACTTCGAGACAAAGAGAAAAAAAATGATAAATAAACTGTTTTTTGTGCCGCCAATACATTTTATAAACTTATCGGCGATGCTGGGAAAAAAATAGAAGTACACCTGTAAGATTCTTCAATTTAAACGAAATAGGAATACTGGAATTGGAAATTTTTTTCCTTGCATTGCTGATGCTCGGCATCGGTATTTATATATTAAGTCTACGACATCTATATGAGATTTTTGTGAGAATTATGCACATAATTTATGAAAGATTCGATGTATTTTGTAAATTTCATTCGTCAGATTTATAAATTTCTTTTCATTCCAAAACTTGTTTGTTAAAAGTTGTATTTTTGTAAATAATAAAATTTGATTTCATTGGTAGTGCTATTTGTTTTGTGAATATATTTAACGTGTGTGCGAGAAATTATTTTTAAAAAATAAGAAAAAGAATAAATATTTTTAACTATTTATAATGCATTAAGAATCTATCATTAATTGATCGCATAATTTGAATAACACTCATATTACCAACTAGAATTAAATATTTTATTGTGTCGTATAATCAATGGTTAGCATTGAAAAAAAATACTTATTTTTGTAGAAAGTACTGTGTAAATGTTTTCTCTCTCTCTCTTTTTTTTTTTTTTTTTTTTTTTTTTTTTTTCTTTTGTATGAATATTAATCTTAGTTACATTTTGTTATAATTAATCGAAAAAACAAGATATCAATTATTACGTACGAAACGATCTCAATGTTTATTGTCCATTATGAAAATGTTTACTTAGGGCGATTTAATTGAACGAATGCTTGGTAAAAATAAAATAAAAAGGAATCCAATACATGACTTTTTAATTTGTTTTTCCTTTTGTGCAAGGCGATTTAGGAGCAATTTTCAAAAAATTTATTTTTTTTATTTTTTCTTTATATCATTATTGATTAGAAGTTGAGTAGTAGTTCTCTTGTTATACGTAGTTTGTACAGCGAATAACATAAGCAAAATTAATAACTTATATATATATATATTAATGCATACATACATTTATATATACATTTATATATTATAAATACACACAAAAGCGCTTGGTCACGCGTTTGAAATGTATATTCGTACTCGATTATTAAATAATTCACGCTCAAGTGAAATATTTCTTTTTATAGATGGTAAAACTTTAATAAATTAAATAGTCAAGAAAATTCTTTCGTTCGTTGATGTTAAATCCTCTTCCACGTTATTTTATAATTCATATTTATGAAGAACAAGGTCGCATGAATAAGTTTTTCTTTTTGAAAATTGAAATGAAAATAGTGTAATGATCTATTATCAAGACAGTAATTATTTAGCTTACCTTCAAGTATACTGCTACAATATACTCAAACCGGATAAAAAGACGTCCTTCGGAATTCTTCTTAATATCATTGAATCGCAAAAAATAAAGTTATAAAACATCTCAAACAGATCGTTTGTTTTATGATAATTTTTAATCGAAATTGAAATGCCATAAAATATTACATTCTATTATTAAATCGTTCTAAAACTATCATAGCGTTGGGGTCATAAGTCGTTATATATATATATATATATATTTACGATTCGTAAATAATTAAAACAATATCGACTAAAAATGTTATGTTAAGTGACGCAAATTCCACGTCTCGAAACTATCTTCATAATTTTGCATTTGAAAATAGTTAAATTTAAAAATTTGAAAATGAAAATAAAATATTTATTAAGTATTGACAATAAATTAGATCGTGTAAAAATAATTTTCTCTAACAAAGTTTTTAAACAATCGAGTGATTTATTTATATATTCGTATCACTTATATTTCATCAAAATAATATTCGCATTCAATAATAAGTGTACTTTTTACCGTATTTATTTTAGTTTTACTTGAGTGCATTTAACCTAACCTTTATTGATTAATTTTAGTTGGACGCTGCTTTATTTTCATTTTATTACATTCGAATACAAGTTTTAATAAATTAAAAAGTAACGATCAGTCATTGATTTACTTATGGATATAGTTTTAAATGTTATAAAGCAAAAATAATTTAACTAAATCTTTTATTTTAAATCAAATTTTTTATTGTTTTTAAATTCTTTGAGGTATACCAGAATTTCCTTGTTATTGAAAAATAGAAATATAAAATTAATAACATTTTGTACTCAAGTTCATTGACACGATTTGGTTGTATGCCTTTAAAATTTACGATACTAAGTAAATAAAGTAAATCAACTAATACTGTTAGTATTATTGTATAATATACTGTAACCTCGGTATCTGGTTTTAAGGAAAAATTAAAATAAACAATTTTATATATGTTAATAAATATAGAAAAATTTATATAAATTAAATCTACAATATTATAAGCAAAGTTAGAAATAAGAAACAATTATAAAATAGAGCGATAGGATTAAGAAATTGAAATGTAACATAAATTACGAATAAATTCAATACCGCGAAACAACAAGGGCATTGAATTTCAAGGTCGCTACAATCGGCGTATATTCTATATTATACTACTTAGACTAATGAGAAATCAAAGTAAAGTTTAAACATAGAAAAGTAACAGAAAAAAGGTGAACACCGAAATAATCTCATATAGAATAACAAATAACACATTGGACAAACAAATAGAAAAAAGAAAAAATGTAAAATTTGAATTAGGAAAAAAGTTATTACAAATAGAAGCTCATAGAACATCTGTACCTCGAGAGAGTCAAAATTCTATGATGTTCCATGAGGGTTACTGGATGAATAAAAAACAGAATAACAATAGATTTTATAAAAATACATAGATAAAGAGAGTACACATATCGTGACTGAAAAAACAATCAATGAAATAAATTATTTGTACATAAAAAGTGAAAAAGAAAATTTAAAAAACTTGTAAACAATAAAAAAGCTCGAAATTTGCGAAAATCACGATATTGTTATACATGTAACGATGCAACTACATCTCAGCTAGAAAATAAGAAAAAAACATTCTCGAAAATATTATAACTATTAAATAATTGTCCATAGAAGCCTATAGAACTTTACCTCAATCAAGGAGCGGCGAGAGTATATAAAGCCGAGTTCGACAAGGCAGAAGACACTTGATTTCAGACTTTCACGGAAGACGGTCAGAGATTACGCTTAGCAAATGTAAGAACAATTTATAATAAATTTGAAATTTAACGTTTAAATTGATTTTAGTTTTTTTTTATAAACGTGTGAAATCAAGGCAAAGTAACAAGAGATTTACAAAACCTCCAGTCGATGGCATTTTGGGAGTGCTGCAGATGCCTAAGTATTGGTAACATTGTAAATTTCATACTCAAGGGTTTTATCCTTTTTTAAAAGAGATAAGATCTTTGAGTAAACCGAAGACTTTTGGGCACATCGACACTGTGTTCAAGTGCACCGGGGTCGGGTGTTAAAATATTAAAAAATAAAAAATTGAAAAGAATAAACCGCACACGATTTCCACTATCGAATGAGTGTGGCTGGTTTAAACACCTATGTATTAGTCTGCTGGGATACAAGATCTGCTAGCAAGTACATAGGTATAGTCTTCCTGAACGTTAAACTCTTTAAAGGCCAAACGTAAACATTGGCCGGTCAACGACCCTCGCGGCGTCTCTCTCTCTTAGATGTCACGCAGTGTCGTATGATTTAAAAATTTTGTATTTAACTGAAATAAAACTGAAACGTCGGAAAGACACTTGTCTCGGAATTTAATTGATAAAATACACAATTGTTACAAAGAACACAAATAGGATCTTGGTTGATCATGGATAAAATTTCAATTGTTAACTTCTTTAAATTCGATTGAGATAAAACACACACACACACACACGGGAAATGTCAACGAAATCGGGGTTCAGCACTCGAACGTGCACACATAAAATAAATAAAATTATAATACAAATGAATTAACATACGCTTTTGTTAATTTTGTTATAAAGTGAGAATTCGACACGTTACAACACATAGTTATAAAAATGTAATAATATTTATGTAGCACTTAATCTTAAATTAAAATATTAAAGATTAACAAATTTTAACGCTTTGAAGTAATTATATATTTGATATTATCAAATACTTATTCGAAATACAGATCGAAAAACATGGATTTTTCGAAGAAAAAATTATATTAACCCTTTGAGTACGGAATTATTTGGAGACTTTTATGCATATGGAACGGATTTAATTTTTTGCTATATGGATTAATATGTAAGAGTAATACATTTTATTTGGAATATGCTTATATTGGTGATATAAATATATTTTTGAAAGTACATATTAATTACAAAATATAAATAAATATATAAATGTAACAAAATAGAAATATTTATAAATAACAAGAACTAACTTAAAATCTAATAATTTTGTACCGTGTGGTATTTTTCAAAACATGTCGGTAAATGTAAAGGTACCTGGCACTGTTTGCATTGCCAAGTGGTTTCTTTTCTTATTTTATGTTTATAACATACGCGGCACCGTTTTGTCGGATGTTCCTTTGATTCTGTTGCCGGAATATTCTCCGGAAAATGTGCCCAATTTTTTGCTTGCAAACGCTGTGGCGTATTGGCACTTGAAGGACGCCTTAGAATAGCGTATCAAAAAAAAACAGGGATAAAATAATAATAAATGGAATTAACCTTATTTGCAACTGTAAGATGTCGAAAAAAACGTTAGGCAATTGTTTGCGATCAACGCCAACTAGCGGGGGTGTCGCAAAAATCAACGCCTACTTATCAAACTCAGATGACGAGTCAGACTCGTCCACCGTAACTTCGCCCAAGTAAACACATGACGAGTCTCACTCGTCAAATGTACTCAAAGGGTTAACTTTTGAATAGATTGTTTACGTATGATATAATTTGATGGCCCTAAAAAGGGCCATTTCGTTTGATAAAAATTGGTAGATAATTTAAGATGATTTTTTGGTTTTCTTGGGGGAGAAACACAGCTTGAATATTGGGTAGGACGCCACCTTGATCAATCGTTACTCTAGAGAATAATTTGTTCAATTCTTCGTCGTTGCGTACGGCCAATTGAAGATGACGTGAGATAATCCTAATTTTCTTATTGTCACGGGCTGCCAACTCAATTGTTACCAGCCAATTCGAGTAGTTCAGCGGCTGAGTATTTCATAACCGCGGCGAAGTAAACCGGAGCACCGGCACCAACGCGCTCCGCGTAATTTCCTTTACGCAATAAACGATGAGTACGACCTACCGGGAATTGTAATCTTGCCCTGTTGGAACGGGTCTTTGACTTTCCTTTAACTTTATCGTCACCCTTTACCGCATCCGAACATGATTGAATCGGTTGAAATATACAGGATCCGGGAATAAAACCTCCCTCATTTTAATAGGTTGTCACAGAAAAACTAAAAAAGATAAAGAAAAAATACTTATATTTGTGAAAAATATATAGTTTGCCATTTTGGAATATTTTTTTAAAAATTATATCCGCTAAATAACGTCCTCCATTGTCGATACATTGACGAAGTCTTTCCCGAAAGTTCTCCATACATCTTCGTGTCATTTTACTTGGAATGACTGCCACTTCCTGGGTAATGGTCTCCTTGAGTGCTTGCAGTGTGTGGGGACGATGTTTGTACGTGGGAATTGTTTGTTTACAGTTCCTGATAAGCGGAAGTGGGCCTCATCCGAAGAAATAAATAATGCGCTAGGGGGAATGTTTTGAAAAATTTTCTCACACACAGCTCTGCGAGTTTCAAAATCTCTTTCACTTAATTCCTGGGTAATTATCATTTTGAAGGGGCGCATATAAAGTTCTCTATGAAGAATTCTTCTTACACTCCTATCAGATAATCTCAGGACAGCTGAATGTTTAAGTGCTGAACGCCTTGGTGATTGTTGGAAATTTTGTGCTCTCACACGCGCCACATTTTCCGGCGCTGTTGCAGTCCGAGGTCGACCAGTAGGTTTTCTTTTCAGTGCTGAACCTGTGATTCTAAAATTTGTCACCCACAGTTGAATAGTTTTTCTATCCGGGACCTGATCATGTCGGCCAAGTTTGAATCGTATCGAAAACGCTCGCTGAGTACTAATCACAGAACCACCGTTACTAATAAATTCCTCCACACAAACGCACTATGCTCACCAAGCCAAGCCATGGCGCACACTGAAAATGGCACATATACTGCTTTCAGACAATACCCCCTCCCCCCTCCCCACATCAGTACCTCCACTACAACTCGTACGCCAGCTACTTTAAATACGGTGTACTTCGTTCACGCAGGAAGGCTAACGAACAAATGTACGTTGTTAAAAAAAAACCGCCTTTATAAACCTGCGAACGCTGCGTTGTCAGGGCCAATGACAGATGACTTTAAAGAGTGAAGAGGGAAAGTGATTTCATTGGTGCATGGTAAGCTACTTTGAAATACAAGCGTGCATCGACCTCCATATGCGGTTACAAGACAATTCTTAGCTCGACAAGTCTCGCTCGAAAGAAACGCCATAACAGTAAAAAGAAACAAGAAAAAAAGTAGAAACAATACTTTCGAAAGCGTAAGTAAATGAATAAAGATGATAATGAAACATCTCAATGATTGACGTACATATAAACTTTGAGGGTAATGAAGTCTGGACTATTAATTGATAAATTACTGGAATTTATAATAATGCCATAAATAAGAATCAACAAGCTTCGCCAATAGCTTCGAGTATATCACAGCTGAAACACTCGTCTCAGTACAAGTTGCTCTGTTGTACTGCACAACAGAAAAAAGATTAATCATTATTTTATAAGCAACTTAAGTATAAACACATTTAATTATTAAACAAAATATGGACAATTTATTGATCCGATTATCTGAATATTAATTTTAAGAGTGCTTCTCAGCAAAACAGGAAGTTAAAATCGACTGTAGCGCCGTAAAGAAAATTTGACATTACTGATTCAAGCGCCCTCTGATGAAAATAAAAAAAAATTAAATTTCTTGTTCTGTATTATCGACTTGTCAAGGCCGTATAATTTAAAATCGCATTATTGGAAAAAAAAAATTTTGTGAAATTATTTTTAATATAAATTATAGAATGAATTAGATATTTAATATAATAATTAAAAAGCTAAGATAGTGTTGAGTGTAGTTTATCGCAAGAAAGAATATTTGAAGTCGCATAAAAGTTAGGAATAGATAGAAAGAACAACCAACTTAGAAGGTTTTTTTTATAACATTTACTTTTTTACATCAAATATATATTTATACGCATAAATTAAAAATTTATTTGTTAATACAAATTAAGTGCAGGGTTCCAGTTTTACTAGGTAACGATTTTTCTGCCATCTACTGAGTAAGACGTGAACATATTTAACGCCTTCTATATCGACAATTTTAACATATATATGTGTATATATATATATATATATATATATATGATATATGACTTCATACACCTCAAATTTTGTCATACGGATCATTTCTTCTAGAATGAAAATAAAAATCTCAAATAAATTTTATTAGCTTTATTATTTAATCCTACATGTATGGAAGGTCCGTTATAATGCTTAATCTATCGTCATTAATTATAAAATAAGTTTTTTCAATAGTCAGCTCCAAGCAGTCACATTGCATGTAGCAGACGACATTAAAGTTTTATCTTCTTCCTTTTTTTTTTAACTAATTTGCAAAATTAATTACTCTGATATAAGACCGTCCATACTTATTGTTCAAGCTTTCTTTTGCAATTAATTTCAGTTAAATAAAATGTTAAATAAACGTGTGATCCGTTGGATAAAATTGTTTCTGATTTAGAGCTTCAAAATTCGCCACATTGGCGTTCCGATCGCTCTGAGGAGCACACTTAATAGGTGCTCGTTCTATTAATTACGATAATACAAGCGAAAAATTTGTTGACTGTCATAGAACTTACGTTTGGAGGTTCATAGCGTCATTTCATATTTCAAAATGGCCGACGTGAATAAAAGCGCATCCATGGAGAGAGAAGAAAATACCTCGTCGATAAATGAATCCAACTGTGAAAATTTGGAAAAATCGAATTCCGAAATGAATTCTCGGAATAACAAACGTAAGATCAACGAAGCATTAGATTCGAACGAGACTTATGTCAAGCGCTATGAAGCGATGTATCTCTGCAGGCATCCAAACGGACCGAAGTGGAATTGTTGTAAAGCGGCTCGTTTTTTAAATATGTCGGATAGATTTGTTAGAAAGTGGGTACAACGATACGAAGATATGGAAAACGAAAGTGAATTAGATCGTAACGTCAGTGGACTTCCAACGAGTGCAGAATTAGATAAAATGATATCTGAATTGTTCAAAAAAAATCCTAAGTTGACGTATGAACAAGCTAAAAATATCCTTAAGGAGAAAGGAATAAATGTTAGTACATCGTCTATACGTAGGAGGTTAGGAAATAAGGATATACTCATGTAAATTTACATAATTTAAGCAACAGACATTTTTACGACCGATGTATATTTTTATAAATATATAATTTATTATTAAATATTTAATTTATAGATTAAATTAATTCATGTTATTTAATAATTATAATGTATTTATAAACAATCTTGAACAAACTTTTCGTGAATGTGTTTAGTCTATTTATTTTGGAATATATTTCAAAGCTAATTTACTTGTATTTACACGAACTTTTTACGAGAAAAGTTTTTTCTAAAATAAGTAATTACAAAGTCATGTGTAAATTATATAATCAAAGTATTTTACTCACAATCAAGAAACGCACGATCAGCTTTTTATTCAATTTTAGTTTTATTTAAAGCAAATCAGTTACAGCGTACAACTGAATATAGGATACTCGATAAGATTTAGTGTCAGTTTATAATATATAAATTGTTCACATTGAACAAATAAGTTTCGAAAATTATAAACATTTGTAAATATTTAAAAAATAAATGCGAAACGGATCTATGAAATATATTTTATTGTGTAAATCAATAAATTCACATGGTTATGAATTTTAAAATATGTATGTTTTGGTAATTTAGTAATTTTTCTACAATATGTAAGGAAAACAAAAATATTATAAGCTTCGATTTAAAAAACAAATTGTCAAAATACCGCCCAAAAAAATTTCACAAGAATACATCGTTGCAAGAAAAAAACAAAAGAAAAAAAAAACAACTTTTTTTTTTACTAAAAAATTATAAGTGTTTTCAAAGAAGTTATCGATGATAAATGTGTAATAATACTCAGCATATTTAACCAAGTAACTATTTCAAGTCGACTTAAATTAACTACCATAATTTGCATGATCGAAATGTGATGTATAAAGAAGATTTCATGAACTCGAAGAATTCGTAATGAATTGAATATCCGTTTTGACGTGTTCTATAAATTTAATTTTTCAAGGACGTTGAAATACCTTTTAAAAAATATCAATAAATATTAATATTTAACATTTTATTTTTTACCAATAGGGAAGAATGTATTGTAAAACAACTTTTCTGTGATATGATAAGATTAAATTAATTAAATGATTAGACTGATATAAGAAGTTGAATACATACTTTGCTTGATATTATTATATATAAATAGAATAGTGTAATTAAATATAATTGTATCTTATTATTTACAATAAATATCTGATATAATCTAAATTTTGTAAAGATATCTGTAGTTTAATAAATTTATAAATATGAAAAAATGGAGTCATTTATATACTAACCAATTTTTATACCAATATATTTATGCATAAGAAAAAAAAGTTATTTAATTATTTTGAAAGTTTATCACATTATTAATTAAAACAGTTAATTTATTGCAAACACATTTTGCAATATGAGTATATGAATATTATGCCGATGTTATTGAATTCTACAATAGACAAATTTTTTTAAATTAAAATAATATAGTTAGACAATTTTTAAAAAAATTTAATAAACAGCTAAATAAATCCATATTTATTTCCAAGTTTAAAAACAAAGAAAAAAAAAGTAGGAGTCAACTCGTACGTTTCTGCGCATAGCAACGCTCTAAAAAGTAAACTCGCGTCCTGTATATAAGTGGTGGGGGAAACAAAATCTAGTTGGTTCGGAGCTAGCGCTCCGAACGTTTTAAAAGCCGCGCGGCATACTCGCTACTCATCATTTCGTTCTCGTACGTAATCCTTAGCGTATCGCGTTAACAGTCAAAATGCCGCCCAAAGCTACTGGAAAGGCAATGAAAAAAGCCGGTAAGGCCGTGAAAAATATAACCAAAGGTGACAAGAAAAACCGTAAGAAGAGGAGGAAGGAAAGCTATGCCATTTACATCTATAAAGTATTGAAGCAAGTCCACCCGGATACTGGAATTTCCAGCAAAGCGATGAGCATCATGAACAGCTTCGTGAACGACATCTTTGAGCGTATCGCCGCCGAAGCCTCGCGTCTCGCCCATTACAACAAGAGGTCGACCATCACATCACGGGAAATTCAGACTGCCGTAAGACTTTTGCTTCCTGGTGAATTGGCCAAGCACGCCGTCAGTGAAGGCACCAAGGCTGTCACCAAATACACAAGTTCCAAATAAATTACTTAAGATTTAAAATAGAAAAAAAAAAAAAAACAATCGGCCCTTTTCAGGGCCACCATATCGTTCAAACGTATTGCGATTATTCTGTTCTGCTTGTATGTGATTAATATATTTTGTTGAAATTACGTCGATGTTTCGTGTAAACTAATAAAGCAGTTTATCATCAATTAATATTATGTGTGCTTATACATTATTTTACAAATAAATAAATACACGTTTACTGAAAATATAATGACTTGATTGTTTCTTGTAAACTTCTGAATTTTTAGTATTTATTGTAATTTGTAAAATGCGATGATTATTATTTGACAATTATTAATTTTATTTATTTATTGAAAGCTTAGAGATCTCATTAGAAACTTATACATTTATTCATAGTTCTCACATATTAGAATATATACAGAAAATATGTATAGAACGCTTTTATACATTCAAATTACAATTGTTTAAGAATCCAACTATGTAGGAGGTACACGCACTTATGTTTGGATAAGCTAGTACATATTAACATTGATGGGTAAATGTTTATCGAGGGATACAATTGCCGCAGTAATGTTTCTATTTGAAATTCAAGCAATGGACACTTCCAAACAATTGTTAGATATTTTGCTCAGTTTCATCACAAGAACACACGGGGTTATGAATAATTTTAACTCTTTCAAGAGAAAAACAAAAATTATAATGATTTGCTCTAAGTTGATTTATAGTGACTATGAATTCGTGCGATAAATTTTTGCCATCAAACCAAGGTTTTTATTTTCGATTATAAAAATTACGGAAGAAATCTTTGTCTTTAGATAGATTTTCTATTTCAATTCTTTTTTCGGTGTTATTTAGCATTTGCTTTTCTAAATTATTTCGCAAATCTTCGTAAGGGATTTACTCTAAGTCTAGTACCTTAAAGTTACTAGCTTCCTTGGCTAAGTTATCAGCAAATTCATCTCCATAAATGCCAACGTGACATGGAATCCAGTAAAATGTTATGTCTCCTTTCTCTAACAACTATTTATTTTCTGTAAATATTATTTTTATCAGTATAAAATATTTGTTAAAAATACATCAATTTTAAGAATCATCCTTTAACTTTCTGTTATAAAATTTAGATTAAAAATAAAAACAAAATAATTAACAAAAACGAAATAATTACCGGAAATTCATATAAATTTTTCAAAACATCATTGCTGCCAATCTATAAAAACGATATTTTTAAAAAAAGTATTATTTCCCAAAAATTCCAGATTATGTAACATTATTTTTTTTACACCACAATCGTCGCTTTCCCATATTCCCGTCATTCTTATCAACGATTGCACATCGTACGGCTCTATCGATGTCGCGCGCCTCTCAAACTCTTTCTTATCGACGATCGTATATTGTCCCTATATAGATGTCACGCGCGCGTCGCGCATTAAAATCTACCTTATCGACGATCGCATATTGATCCTCGTGCACCGCGCATTAAAATCTACCTTATCGACGATCGAGTATCGTCGCGACGGAGTTTGCGCGCGTATGCGCCGCTGAAAGAAAGAGGCGCCAAGTCCGGATTGGCCAATTCAAATGAGGAACGACGGAGGGGGAGAAGGAGGTAGCAACCGACGTATTATAGCATGGCTTTCGAATCGCGCTAGTAGTGGACTTTTTCTATAGCCGGCCGGCGGCACTTCGCGCGCAACTGTCGTGCCGCGTACGACAAAGGCGACGGGAGGAGTATGTCCGTCCCGGGTAAAATTTTCTTACTTATTTACGTTCCATCTTAAGACCGTGTAATTCGCGCGTGTACGGTGAAAAGTGCGGTGGCAAGTGGTATACCTCGAATGTATAAACTGTGATTCGTTAAATTTTTATATTTCGAAGAAGCCGAACAGTGTCGTAGCCAAGATGTCCTAGCGTAAGAAAGAGACGAGCCTTTTTTTTATATATTCGCGTGTGCAATTTTATTTGTGAGAGAGGAGGTTCGATCGTAAGTGATAAAGGAAATACAAATATATGAGTAATAAGAGAGAGAAAGAAAAAATTTCGTTAGATATGGTTGAATCAAATACGAAAACTCGCGCTCGCGGAAGCGCGGGTAAACGGGAAAATTCGAAATCGAGTGCGTGGAGAGTTCGTTTCGCGTAATTTGGTTAATGTGTGCCCACTTGTGTGTTGTCAATTATGTTGTGTCAAATCCGTTTCGAGAATACGAGATAATCAAGTTTCGCGCTCCTCCATTATTTTTTCAATCCCTTTTCTCGTATCTTCCTCTTTCTTAAAAAAGAAAAAAAAAAAAAAAAAATTGTTATTCCTCGATCGAAGAAATAATGCCGTTCGTAGCGAGAAAGTTGGAACCGCGTTACCTATGTCGAGGCCACGTGCCTACGACCGCGGGAGGATCGCGTAATTGGCCGGTCGGTGCGGAATTGGAGGCCGTCGCCAACGGTGCCCTAACAGCTTCGCTCAAGCAGCTGTCTACGTTACTCGTTGCAGCGGAGGACATCTTCGCGGAGTTGACCGCCGAGCTCGCGGGTATTGCCGACAGGAGCGGCAAGCTAAGGAACAGGCTCGACAGGATCGAGGAAAGGCTAGATGTGCAAGATCCCAAGAAGATACCAGTCCGTGAGTACTATTAAATTTCTTTTTTTTTTTTTTTTTTTTTTTTTTTGTTTTAAATTAAATATTTCGTTAAGTTTTTTGAACAATGAAAGCGAGTTTTAAATATATCGGTCGTTCTAAAAGACATTTTTATGTAACGCCTTAAATTAATTTTTTTTTTTTTTATAAAAAAATTAGTAGTTCACGCTAATCGTTTTAAGTGAAAATTTACACCTTGATTGTAAGCAGTTTCGTTTATCGTCGATTATCAATATTTTATCGTTATACTCGGTTTATCTCCCAAACGACGAAACCTTATCTTTTCTAACAGGTGAATAACAATGCCGTGTGTTCAGTGTCTTTGTACAAGGTTTTCGTATTTCTCTTCATAATATTATGTGGTTAGTCTTTGACGTAAGAAAAAATAATAGTAAAATAAACATATATCCGAATAAAGATGACGCGTTTCATAAAAACTTTATTTTTATGTTATACCGGTTCGATTTTATTTTCACGTTTTATGCGTATTATTAAAAAATATATATATATTAAATCAAATAAAACGATATTTGAATATTTAATAATCTTTTACAAGTAAAAAACATTACGTATTTGGATTAGCTTTTAATAATAAACATACGTGAGTCTTATAGATTGACTATTCGTTTTAACCAAATCCACCAATCATAATATATATAATATTATAAAAAAAAAAGTAAGGAAAGGCCTATGTGTGCGTTTTGAATCCACAAAACGATCCCTTAAGTTTCTCGGAACGTGAAATATTCAAATTCTTGCATATAAATTTTACCTCTCTGCGCAATTCTCGTTATGCCGCGCGCGGGAAAGAAAGATAGAGAGAGAAAAAGCATGAGCGCGCCGGACACAATAAAACGTGCATATATTTGCAATGAAAATATTTGAGAGAGAGAGAGAGAGAGAGAGAGAGAGAGCGAGCTTTTTAAACGTCGAAGTAATACTTGTCGTTGGGCCGTTATTCCTATACTCGTCAAGAAAACGAGTTATCGCGAGATTATACACCATAAATATGACGAAAGTGTAAGGTAAATATATACGGAAAGAGAGAGAGAGAGAGAGAGAGAGAGAGAGAGAGAGAGAGAGAGAGAGAGAGAGAGAGAGAGAGAGAGAGAGAGAGAGAGAGAGAGAGAGAGAGAGAGATAGGAGAGAGAGATAGGCGTAATTTTGAATCTACGCTTCATTGACTTTTAAAATGTCGAGAGAAAATAAGTAAACATGCATGCTTGTACTTTCTCTGATAAATTTTGATGATTTAGCTTCGTTAGAAAATTGTAATTTTATACGATAATCCGATGACTACTCTCTTATTTTACGACATGCGGATAGTTAAAGGTTGTCCAGTTTTATTTTCAATTTTAGTTTAATTGGATTACGAATGCGCGTGTACGTACAGCATTAACTTTAAAGTTTTAACGATAATATAACCGCTAAGTTAATTTTATTAGCAATAAATATATAAAATTATGGTAAATTAATGTACAAAAATATAGTTGAAAATTTTTTTTGTTTATTTAATTTAGAAACTTTATATCTTATTATCCGTGGTTGAAAATTAAGTAGCTAACTTTAAGCAGGAAGTTTGAGACTTGGTTTAAAGTTTGGCAATATTAATGTGAAAATTTATAAAAATCATTGAACGTAAACTTTCTAAATTTTTTTTAGTAAATTTACATTCCTATAAATATTGAAAAATTTAAAAAAAGAAAAACCGTAGGTATAAATGGCACGCATTTCTATTCTATACGTGCTCGGCAAAATTTGAATTTTTGCGTTCGAATATTTCAACCCATAAATTTCTTAACCATGTCTGAAAAAAGATTTTACGGCTATTAAAATGGCAAAATTTATTTACATTTTAAAGTTTACATTTACCTGGAAAATAAATCCACACATTTTTTTCGTTAACAACGTTAACATAACCAATCCTTTTTCCTTTCTCTCTCTCTCTCTCTATATGTATATATATATATATATATATATATATATATATCTTACAAGCTCATCTTGAGTATAGTCTAGAAAGAGAGGGGAGGAAGAGAAAGAAAAGTACGTAATGTCGCTATCTCTCTCGCTCACTCTCATTAATGAATATAGTAGACGAGAGAAGGCTCGAGAGGGGCTCGGCTATTCGAGGAGCCGAAAAAAGAAGCGGCGCGCCTCTCGCGTTTACCTGGCCGAGGAGAGGAGGCGCGAGAATTCTCTTCGTGGGAAACATTGCTTTCAAGTACGAGAGTAAGGGAGATAGAGAGATCGAGCGAGTGTACACTGTAAAATTGTGTGCGTGCGCGTGTCTACTTAATCCTCGGTCTTCACCTGGGGGTCGCTTACTCTCTCTCTCTCTCTCTCTCTCTCTCTCTATCTCTTTATCTCTCTTTAGTGAAAGAAACGAAGATTAAGAGATGGTTGGGGTGTTGAAAAATGGAAAAAATTTGTCGGTGATTTAAGTGCGAATATTTGATATCGGTATTAAAACCTATTTGATTTATTTAAAGAAAAACTTCGAAAGCAGCAGTTGTGCTTTTTTTTTTAATATGACGCATGATGAATGCAAATCAACCCTTGTATTTAAAATATAATTTTTTAAACTTTAAAAAATGATTATAGAAGAAACTAAACGTTCGAATGATCTAATATTGTGACAGTAATTTTATAATGCCTTCGTGAACATATAGCTGACTTTCAGGAACTTTGCGAATAAAATAAAATTCTAATAAAACAACCTTTAGAAATAGTTGAATTCAGCAATCGTAAAATATTTTTCATTGGATTAATTCTTACACGCAATGTACATTATACCTTTTTGAATAATTATTATAAAGATAAAACTCGCTACAACTCTCTTACGGACGATTCTTTGAATCACGATTTTATTTTTAATTTAATTAAAATTTTCTCTAGAGGAAAAGATAAATTTTATGAAACGCATGGATATCTCGCGCGTCGAGTAGGGAAAAACAGCCGGCGGCCTAATAACACGAAAATTGACTTTACGTATGACCGTGTATTTATACCGTGTAATTAATTTTCCTGAAAGTCGCTTCCCCAAAAATGATAGCAAACATTGATATATGTACATACGTATATACATTGATAAACTTAAGATTTAGAGATATTTACGTTTACAATTTCTAATTAGCTTGAATGTTTATGCATTAAACTTTGCTAAATTATTCCCTGGAATAGTTCGATGATTCTATAAATTTAGAAGTTTTATAAATAGTTTGTCAAAATAATTTGAATTTACTTAAACTTACACATTCAAACTTTACAATAAAAAAAGTTCTAACCTCAAAAAAAAAAAGAAAAAAAAAAAATTCTTACAAATAAAAAAAAAAACAAAAAAAATAATTAGAACGTAAAGAGAAAAGCGCGCACGAAATATTTTCCGTCATCGAATTAATACAGGACTAATTAAGGTGTACCGAAAGAAAGGGTTTTTCATTGAATCATGTTTTTTTCGCTTCTCTCGGATATATTTAACGGGTCGTACTTCCTTGCGGTGCTCGCCAATGCGAATCGACAATTAAAAGCCCAGCGCCTGAGCGTTTGATATAGATATATAGTTGCGCGTAGGAAAACACTAACGTCCGTTACGCTCCTTGAAAATTTGCCGCGATTGTGTAACGGCTTTTTTACTTTTATCTCTTTTTTTTTTCTCGAGGTTAAAAACAAAATAGAATGTCGTAAATTGAGATTTTACTTTTTTTTTTTTTTTTTTTAATTTAGAATTTCATTCGTTATGGTTTTTCGATCTAAATTAAAAGAATTTTCGGAGCGTTACTCGTTGCGATTCGTAGTTACTCGTTGTGATTCGTAGTTATTCGTTGTTGCAATTAAAAAATATATAAATAGACATCTTTTGTAAATGTATTTTTAAATCCTTTCGAAAATAAAATTGTACGGGTAGAAATAGATACGAGATGAAAGTAATAAATCATTCCACACTTGCATTGCTGTAAATACAATCAGCAGTTTTGAGGTTATGTTAATTGTATAACTAAACATAAAGTTTATGAGAGATAATATAGAATTCCACGAAGTTCTCGAGAGATTTTTCCTTTCGAAATCATCTTTTCTCGGTCCTTTCCTTTTTACATTTCTTGCCACAGTGTGTTCTTTGAAGTATATTCATAGACGCAGCACAGCAAGCCCTTGATTTTTATTTTCTTCTTTTTCTCTTCTGTTTTTTATTTTATCATTTCTCCTCGCGCGTCTCCTTTCACGATGAGCGTATAAAAATCAAAGAAGGCAAAGAAGAGGAGAAGAGACACGTATACGATATGTAAAAAAAGAGAGAGAGAGAAGGTAAAAGGGAAGGAAGGAAGCGCGACGAAGTCTAGGAAGAAAAAGAAGGAAACGCGCGATCCTCGTGTATTTTTTTTTATCGCCGAGTACAGACAGTAAGAGACAGAGAGAAAGAGAGAGAGAGAGAGAGAGAGAGAGAGAGAGAGAGAGAGAGAGAGAGAGAGAGAGAGAGAGAGAGAGAGAGAGAGAGAGAGAGAGAGAGAGAGAGAGAGAGAGAGAGAGAGAGAGAGAGAGAGAGAGAGAGAGAGAGAGAGAGAGAGAGAGAGAGAGAGAGAGAGAGAGAGAGAGAGAGAGAGAGAGAGAGAGAGAGAGAGAGAGAGAGAGAGAGAGAGAGAGAGAAGAGGGGGGACAAAAAAGAGAGAAAAAAGAATGAAGACTTCATTAGCATATTGCCATTTGTTATAGCACGCGGCCGCGACGAGTTAAGCGACAATGCGATTGGCTTGCGAAGATTATCTCGCATGTTAGCTTTAATGAGTTTAAGCTCAACGTTGCTGAATTCGAAGTCGCGAAGAGTTCTTTGGCAATTGCGCGAAAATGATTTATAGGTTATAATGTTGATTCAAACTATTGCGCTGGCATTAACGGTAAATAAAAAAAAAAAAAAAAAATTTTTTTATTTATTATTATTATCTTACTAGCGTACGAATGGCAGTTATGTTAAAATGAGCTTTATGACTATGACTATGATGATCGAGTCGCTATTTGATTATTAATGCAAAATTATTTGCCTAAATCGATTAATCAATAATAATGTGAAAAAGTCATTTCGATAAATTAATCTATTAGTTATAAAACATTTGATACATTTTTTTTTAAATTCTTTGAGATAAGATAAAAAGTAATAATTAAAAAAATAATTTTAAAGATTTACGGAAGTTTTAAGGAGTAATAAAGACAATAAAAATGACAATGAAAAATATCATAAAATCAATTTTATTAAGAAATTAAAGTGAAAAATTTAATGTGTATTTTTATTTTCAAAGTATTGTATCGTCAAATATAATCTAAATACATACAAATAATTTAAGGAATCGTAGTTTTTTATCTTAAGATAAAGAATTAAATTTGTAAAAATAACGCGTAAGAATTAAAAAAAAAAAGTAATAGGTAGAGCAATCGTTCGATGAAGCAATAAGATCACGAAAAAAAAAAAATAAATAAATAAATAAAAAATAGAAAAACAAAAAGCAAAGCATCAAGAAAAGGTAGATAAAGGCGAACGTAAAACTATATCTCTCCTAAGGCTTCGGCATCGGCAAACAGCTGAGGCTTCACTCGAACCTCGGAATTCTATCCCAGGGGTGTCCAGTTCATGGGGTCGTATACTCTCTCGTTCCTTCTCTCTTTTGCACGTTAAGAAAGTAAAGTTCCAGGAAAGAAAAGCCCCGTGGTTGTGTACAACGCGGGACAGCTGACTCAGGTACGTCTCTAGAGACTCTACACACTGCGCTGCTTTAGAACGAGATGGAGAGGTTATGCGCGCCTAACTTAGCGTCTCCCTCCCTTATTTTTGTGTGCATGTGTGCAAGTAACGCGAAAGGGAGAAACGATCATCTCTTTCTCTTCGGAAGTTCGGAGAAGAAGGTAGAAAAACTCTGTGAGAGAGAATAGTTTTTAAATGGGCGAAACGAATGAATTTTTTTTCGACCGCTTTATTACTTTATTACTCATTTAGACATTAGGTTGAATGAAGTTTTCCAAAGTAAATAAAGTTTGACCAAAAGGGATATTACAATGATTTATGGAAAAGGAAATTTGTTCTTTATGAATGAATTTTTTTAAATGTCAACGATTAATATATTTTTAATCGGTTTTTTTTTTTATAATTTTTTCCATTATTTGATAATAAAATAATAAAAATCGAAGTTTATCAATTTTTTAAAAAATATGATAACTAAAATTAAACTATTAATTAAATAAAATTTATACATTATTGATATAAATAATCTTATGTTATAAAATTAATGCATAACTAAACCTGATAGTAAAGAAAAAAGGAAAAACTTCGTTTTTCAACGGCATAAAAACGAAAAAAAAAAAAAAAAAGAAAAAAAAAACAACGGTATCGTTCGTTTCAGGAAGCTCCCACGATCAAGAAGCTTTTCTTCTCTCGGTGAAGTAACCTAAGCCATGTTTGCTTCGTTCTCGCTGCGAAAAAAAATTCACGTCTCTGGCTCGTTGATTAACCGGTCGACCGGTCAATCGGCTTTTATCCGCGCGACCGCGAGAGTGGCGGACGCCTCGATTCTTCGACTTTCTCTTTCAATTTTATGATCGCGTTGGTGGAATGTTCATGCGATACTTATACATGTATGTATATACGTATCAAGTATAAGTAAACTTCCTTGGAAAAAGAAAATACAAAAAGAGTTATACTATATACTTATTACGAAATTGGTATATAATATCCTGTGTACGTGTTGCCCGCATCTTTTAGTCTGCGTGTAATTCATATGTCGAGCTTTATTTTGATACGTAGAAAATTTTCATTTGGTAATCACGTTTAAATCTAAATTTACCAACAACACATTTAATTAGAATTAACGATGTGCTAGAAAGAGGTTGAAAAAGCGAAACGATTTTAATCATTTTGTTATCAGTCCAGATAAAACATAACCTAAAAATCGAAAAATTTATATATAGAGCTCTTAATCAGATCGGTCGTGAAACAAATTTTGTTCGACGTTTTTGGCCACGGTTCGCTAACCCTCTCAGGAAAGCAATTGATTTATTTTGTGAAAGTCGAATATTGCGTTTTCTCTCATTTGCTTGATGTTACCGATTCAGTTAGTAAATCGAATGTTAAACGAGATTGAAGCACGGAAAAAATTGGTTCGTTTAACGAGTCACGCTGATTTTATAAACCAGCTAACCCATTAACGACCAAATGCGCTAGATTTTTTTATGAATTTTAAACAATTAAAAAACAAACTAAACGCTGATGAAAGTTACCAAATTTCAGTATTCTATGTTTTCGAAGTCGCTCTTTTCAAATTCGTTGAGAATATTGACCTACCTCTTCAGAAAAATTACATATGGTGTATTTTTACCGGAAAAGTGCCAAAATTTTGTTGATTTTTTTTGCACACTTAAATTTCACATCGAAAACGCCTAGATGGCACCTTAAAACCTGTCTAACCGGTGCACGCGATGTCGGTACTTAAAAACCTAGAAGGTACGAAATTCCGAAACTTAAGATGGCGTCCCCAAAATGGCGATTTTTACGAGAGAAAAATGTGAAAAATAGGCATCTTTGAAATATGTGTTATGACATCATGTAAATTGTTAATAATTATACAATTTATGTTTAAATATGTTTAACATTTTCTAGCTATTTTCTATCATTTTCAAAATGGTGGATCCAATATGGCAACCGAAAATTAGAAAAATAGCAAAAAATAGTTATAATTAGAGAATTTTTTGCACTTTTTTGTAGTATTTATACACGTTATTACTAAAATACTTAAGAGATTGTTTTTAATTACATAACAATATGGCGGACAAAAACCAGAAAAATTGTAAAAAACAGTTTTTAATTACCGTTTTTTTCGCACATTTTTTATTAGTATTGATATGAAGTACTACTATAATACTGCAAAGACTGTTTTAAGTTCTAGAACAAAATGATGGATCCAGTGTGACGGTCAAAAATTAAAAATGTTGTAAAAAATAGTCGAAAATTCTGGTTTTTTGTACTATATATCAGTGTTAAAAAAAACCATCACTATTATACTGCAATAATAATTTTTAGCTGTATTACAAAATGGCAGACGTAGTATGGTAGCTGAAAAGCTATATATTTTTGGAAAAATTCAAAATATTTTTAATTTTGCAAGCTAATTTATATGATTGAACAATTACTTCTAGAATATTATAAAAGTTGTTAGATTCAAATTGTGTTTATACATTTATTCGTCTCTTAGCCGCCATTCAATGAAGTTTACCGACTCTTACCACGGAGAGGTAAACGAACGAAAGAATCGTTTTTGATGTGAAACATCTAATGGCGCACCTTGGCGCTTGAAAGGGAATGCGAAAGATCGGGACTCGAACGTAGCGATTGAAAAAAAGTGCATGACGCTTATTTTTCACATTTTTCTCTCGTGATAATTGCTATTTTTGGGGACGCCATTTTGAATTTCGAAATTCCTCACCCTCTAGGTTTTCAAATACAGACATCGCGTGCACCGATTGGACAGGTTTTGGGGTGCTACTTAGGCGTTCTCGATGTGAAATTCGAGTGTGAAAAAAAATTATCAAAATTTTTATGACACTTTTCTGGGAAAAAGATCCTATATTTAATTTTCCTGAAGAGATAGGTCAATTTTTACAATGGATTTGAAAAGAGCGACTTCGAAAACATAGGATACTGAATTTTGGTAAAATTACATCAGCGTTTAGTATGTTTTTTAATTGTTTAAAGTTCATGCAAAAATCCAGTGCATTTGATTGTTGACGGGTTAAGCTGTATGGCGTATAAATTAAATCTTAATGAAGCAATAATTAATGTCCATCATGTTAGCCCCGCCATTTGATCTTTAAAAAAAAAAAAGTTGTGCTGAATTGTGCTCAATTTGTGCTATAGTGTGCCGTAAATAAAAAAAATTAATTTCGGAAATTTCGATTTTTATAGCCAAAATTAATTTTTCGAAAATAGTTAGTCCTGCCATTTTGTTTTTCACGGAATAAAAGAGTTGTGCTGCATTATGCTCAACTTGTACCACAGTGTGACGTAAAAAAAAATTATTAACCCCTTGACCTACACGGTATTAGTCGATTGCGCGAGCCATAGTAAACAAAAAGGTCGGTCGCGCCCCGTGCCATTCAACTGTTTGGCCGTGTACCCAAACTGGCGCAAAATCTATACTTTTCATGACATGTATATTTCGGTACAACAAAAGGAATTGTGAAATAATAAATTCTTTACCACGAGTCAGACTCGTGGTTTTCGTTTATGACACAAATTCTTTACCACGAGTCGGACTCGTGGTTATAGGCCAAAGGGTTAATTTTTATTTTTCAAGGCAACAAAACCATGGTTTTCGAAAAAAAGTTAGCCCCGCCATTTTGTTTTTCACGAAATAAAAGAGTTGTACTGCATTGTGCTTAACTTGTGCCATAATGTGCCGTTAATAAAAATTATTAATTTTCATTTTCATAATTTTTATGATCGGAGTTAACTTTTCTTTCGAAAACGATGATTTTTTGCCTTTAGAAACGATAATGAATAAATTCTTTTTACGGCACATTATGGCACAAGTTGAGCACAATGCAGCACAACTCTTTTATTCCGTGAAAAACAAAATGGCGGGGCTAACTTTCTTTTTCGAAAACGATGATTTTTCGCATTTAAAAATAAAAATTATTAATTTTTTTTACGGCACACTATGGCACAAGTTGAGCATAATGCAGCACAACTCTTTTATTCCGTGAAAAACAAAATGGCAAGACTAACTATTTTCGAAACATAAATTTTGGCTATAAAAATCAAAATTTTTAAAATTAATTTTTATTTACGGTACACTATAGCACAAGTTGAGTACAATTCAGCACAACTTTTTTTTTTTAAAGACAAAATGGCGGGGCTAACTTGATGGACATAATAATTAAGTACTTTTCGACGCGTGATATTCATTTGGAGTTGTGTGTTTACTAAAACATTTTTATATCTTCTTTTCATTTATAATATGAAAACTGTCAGCATGTTTTAAGGATTTTTAATACTTTAGAAATTATTTAATACTTATTGAGATATGAAAAATAACTTTCTAAATAAACAAATTACTATCGTATTAAAAGAATCTAAACAATTATAAAAAATTCAATAAATTTCTCAAATATTAATTCTCTTCTTTTGGGGTTGCGATCCGTCGGTCATTAAGCAGTCTCGGGTACATACACACACAGACTAGACCAACATTATACCAGTTTCGTGTGTATATATATACAAAGAGTAGTAATTCCGCTAGGATGGGCGGGTACACAGAAACCGTGATATCACGTGGGACTAAGAGCCAAGATCTCCAGAAGGCATCTCAGCTCGTTGGGATCGGAAGGTAAATTCTCTCACGACATCCCAAGTTCTCTCTTTTCCCTTCATCTTTTTCTTACTTAGAGGTTAGGTGTACACGTTCAGTTAAGATGGAGAGAGTGAGAGAAGAGAAAGCACGAATCTTTCTATATTACGCGCGTTACTGGCGAGACCGCAAAAGAATAGCGCTTTTTTTTTACTGTCTTCTGTGTAACCGCGTGTGATGTGATGTGTGGTTGTGTTACGTAGAGTTACCGAGTGTATAGATTTTTTGTTACGTTGAGGTTAGGATTTTTGTCTTTTGCTGATTGTAAAAAAGAATAGTTTTAGAGATGCTTAACCAAGTATTGATTGATTTAAAAAAACTATTTAAAAAACAATTGGCATTTCAATTCAAATAAAAATAAAAAAAAATTTTAAATAAAAAGACTACTACCGATAATATTTGAATATATTCTGGTAATCTTTTTAATAATAAGCTATTTTTATAGAAAATTTATACAAATTAAATTTTACGAAACATTTTATACACATTAATTTGATAATTCTTGAAATAATATTAGAATAAATATATATTTTAAAATTGCATAATAAACATTAAATAAATATCTACCAAACTTGTTAAAAGTAAAAAAAGTTGCCGTGTAATAAGTATCACTCAATCTAATCTCATTTATCATTTTTCTTCTAACTATTTAACCAGCTTATCTTCGTTTCTCGATAAAATTTTTGTTTCAATAAAACGATCTTCATCCCCATAGTATACGATCGATTCTCTGGATCGTCGATTTTAAAAGCGAGACTCGATCGCTATCGTTTTTCATTCTCAGCCACCTTCCCAACGCATCGCAATTTAGGAATTTTCAGGAAACGATTTCAACGCCTATATATATATATATATATATATATATATATATATATATATATATATATATATATACTAAACGAATAGCGTGAAGTTAATTGACGCAGTCGAGCGCAACGAACAAAATGCACCGAACTCCTTCCGCTTATCTTGACAAGGTTAAAGAAGATAAAAGATAAATTTCTCGCAAAAAGTTGTGGCTAATAATAATGGATTGTATTGTTTTATCGGCAATATTGATTTAATGAAAGTAACACGATGAATTGTTTTTTTTTTTGCGTTTTGATTGACTCGTTATAAATCTTAATTAAACGTTTTTCCGAATTGAAAATAGAATATTGATAGAGATAAGATATAGTTAAGAAGCGTATCAAAAAACTTATATCAGTAATTATGATATGATTTTCAATATAAGGTTTGATATGTTTAAACATAATCAGGACAATAACGTCATCCCATTGTAAATTACTAGTTTATAAAAAAAAATATGAAGTTACACATTGATTTAATACGACAGCGTAACCTTTCACTTTTCAAAAAGTGTATACGGATAAATCGCGTAGAAATTTATTATAGCTTCTTAAAGTCAATTAAAATTTAATTTTCACAACAAAACAGCCGGTTAAATTACTTACCGCTTATCTGTATGAATTTCATTAAACTGGTGAGCTTTAGAGCCTATAATATAAATGTTATAGTTTATGTTAAAAAAAAAAAAAAAAAACTTATCAAAAACCTTTTTTATTTCGAATAACCGGCTAAGTTTTATAACAGAATAGTCGATATATAAAATTTTCATTACACACCGATGAATATTTTATTCCTAATAAGGAATTAAAAAAAAAAAAAAATTAACGGCTCGATTTACCACTTAATCGCGAAACACTATGCGTCTAACTATATAGTACACACAAATATGTCATTTCAAGAATTAATTTAGCATTGGTGTAAAGTTCGGTCAAGTATCGTTTGAAAATTGCGATCGATGATTAAACAAAGAGTAAAGTTGTTATAATTTAGATAGAGTTAAAAAGAGACGGTAAAGAGGAGAAGGAACGACGAAATGTACGAAATGAGAAGCCTTGCATTCTGCTATAATTCATTAATTAGTCTGGAAGGTCGGCTCGTATACCACACCTGTCGCTTAGCTTATTTCAAGCTGCCGCTGCTGGTATTGGGTTATTAATGAATGCATGATAAATTTCCGAGGCACATATTGTTTAAAATATCGTTTGTTTTTTAATTTTTGACAAGAAATTTACACGGTGAATGAATTTATCATCGATGTTTAATTTAATTACAAGTTTAAAGTTTCTTTTATATTATCGATAGATAATACTTTTAGATTATCGATAAATTTTTGTTATGGTTATGGTACAGGATTATGCGCATTAAAGTTATATTTAATTGTATTTATATTTGGAAAAAATAAAATCTTACGCGAATAAAAAGTTAATGAATCAATTTGGAAATAAACTTTTTTTTCTCAGAAAATAAATAATTTAAGTTGAAATAGAATCGTTTTATAAAAAATGTATAAAAAAAGAAAGTCTTCAACAATCAGTTATTTAAATTCGTCGCGTCTCAGTTTAAATGTGTACGTACTCATATTATCCCAAAAATAAAAGACATTCCCTTTACATTATACTTCCAAAAAAAAAGGAGAACCCCGGAAGAAATTTTCCCCTAACAGATTTATCGTTCTGTAGAAAATCGAGTTTCCTTTTCTCCTTCTCGTAAATAATCTGACATAAAAAAAAAAAAAAAAAAAACTACTCAACCTTAAGCAATACTAAAATTTCTAATTACATACACTAATATAGTTTGTCCAATTTAACCACATCTTGCATACAGAAATTTTCGCGTGAAATCGCGCGTGTACGTAATAGAGAAAATGCCGACATGGGTTTACACATATACACTCACACAAGCGCCGGCACGGATGAAAGACGAGCGACATATGCCACCATATGTGGTTCCATATATCGTTTCCAAAATATACTCTCGAGGGGCTGCTTCCACATATACTTTGCATAATTTCCCGTCTTAACGCGTTCGTCTCATTCGAGAGGTAAGGGAGAAAGACGAATAAAAGAGATCGGAGTATTCTTTGTTTTCTTCCTTCCTATTTTTTTTTTTTTTTTTTTTTTTTTTTTTTTTTTTTTTTTTTTTTTTTTTTATTATTATTATTCCTCTTCTCCTTAATTTTCGAAGTTCGCGTGACACGATGAGTAACTACATACGTACATAGCGATTGTATTTGTAAAAATAAATCAATAATAAATATATATATACTTGTGTATGTGTAATATGGGCGATTGTTGAGCGTTTATACTAAACCAAGTCACGCGCTGTCGTCTTTGCATTCGTCTATCGGGCTCTTGATTTGCGCGGACATTTTAAACGTCATGGGAAAATTGCTGATGTCATATTGGAGTTAAAAATTATTATTAGAAGTTGTGCAATATTAAATTAATAGTTGTTTTCCGTTAAAAGATTGTGATCCGTTAAAAAAATGTGCAAAAATTATTTATTCTTTAATAAGCTAGCATCCTCCGTCAGAAAGAGAGACAATGACAGTCTCTCTGTTTCCCTTTCTCTCTCTTGCTCTCTTGAGATAGATATCCTTTTAGGGATATACATACTTACATAATTTTTACTCTCAAATTCTCTTCTCACGTGGGAAAAGAAAAAATTTCAACTATCTGTGATGGATAATGGAATCAAGCTTACTAAGATGATAAAGAGCTTCATTTTCTGTTGTATTCAACCGATTAGAATGTGTATCATATGTATAAACCTTCCGAAAGAAATTCTATAAATGGTAATAAAAACTGAATGAAAGTCCATTGCGTAGTTTAAAACTAAACGGACAAACAGACAAATAGCGACTTTGTTTTATACTATTTAAAGATTTATGCATTCGTTAATGATCAAAACATAAACAATTGAGCATAAAAATATATCACTCTTATATTTACCAAAAAGCGCTCCAAGCGCACTATGAAAAAAAAAGAAAAAAAAACGTATTTAATTAAAATGAAGATGTCTCTCTCTCTTTCTTTTATTTATTTATTTTTACTTATTTGATAAACATTTTACAATTTTGACTTACTTATTTAATCTCTTCAGGGATGATTTTTTATGAAAAATTACTTCACACTTTTTTTCATATCTCTAACTATACATCGAAAATAATATCATTAGTGCAGCCAAACCAAAATTTTTACTTCTCTCTTGTAGAGGGATGTAGTGAATAAGAGTTATTATAAAATTTTTGTTCTTTTTATTATTGACAGTAATTATTGATAGACATTTATTTTAAATTTAATTTATTTTAATTTATATTATATATTTTTATTATATATTTATATTATTGCGATATTTATTGCTTTATTATATATACTGACGTATAATTCATGAAGCGTATTTTACTTAGCAAATAAACTTTTGCTTATTTATTTAGTTTTTTAACTTACTTAAACTTTACTTAATTTTTTCATAAATATTTATTTACAAACTGAATTCATATTTTATTTATATTGTTTATTATATTTTACGACATTTAATTTTTATATTTTGCAACGATATACACTTGTGACTCAAAGTGTAAACTGTGAACGTATTTTTGCAATGGAAAATAAAAATCTATCTATCATATTTTAATTACGATTGATGCGAAAAGAAGAAGAAGAAGAAGAAGCAATTCAGTAATCCCGCCCAAGATAGTTTAATAAGGTCGGATAATACCGATGCGAGTTTGGTTTATGAACGCACTTCTTTCTTCTCGTTTTTATCATAAACGCTTACGTACGAAATACGCTTTCGTGGATAAATATTCATGATCGACTTGTGTGTATGCGCTTGTGCCTACGCGCGACACTTTTTATGTATATATGTATTCCCAACGACGCTTTTACGATTCTTTGTACGAGCGCTTTTTTTTTTTTATCTTCGTTTGATTCTATTTCGTTTTGTTCCTTTAATTTATATTTTTCCGGAGGAGGCAGTATGGGGTTATTATTTATCGTTGATTGTTTCGCAACTTTTTTTTTTTTTTTTTTTTTTTTTTTTTTTTTTTTTTTAAGTCAACGAGTTTTTGTTGAATGAATTCAACGTTCTAAAATTTACATTGTGTTGCAGACCGCTTAACCGTATTATAGAATTTAATAATTTTTCTTTATTTCTATCTCAATTAAAAAAAATCTTACGTTTATTTTTCTTTATTCATCGATATAAATAAATAAGTGAATTGATAAAGTAAAAAAAAAAAAAAAAAAAGGTAATGTGACGTAATACTACCATATGGTATTTATTCTTACACAAAATGTAAATCGAACACGAAAGAAAATAATACATTTCTCTCGTATACGGTAATTGGCTTAGCATTTATATAGATACTCACGAAAGACTCTCATCCGTTCGGAATTCCGACATCGCTAAAACCGCAAAGTAAGCGCATGCGCACAAACAAACATACCAAGAACGAAGTAACGTTGTACAGTTGCCGAGAGAAGGAAGCAACGTACGCGCGTCATTCTTTTGATCATGGAAATAACAGCGAAGATGGAAGGGGGAGAGAGGGCTTATGGACAAATGCGTTTTATAATACGCAGGAAATGCGATTCTTATTGCGAGAAAAAAAAAACGAATATGTATATATATTAAAATGTACATATATACAATTATTTGTAATACAATCTAACGATTTTTAATCTGCGTTGAAAAATTAAAATGTTTATAGATGAAGGTAAGTCGGACGCTTTCGACCTCGAGAAAAAAAGTCGTAAATATTTTAAATTACGTAAATCCGCCATATCAAAAAATATATAAAAGATATTGTTATTCCGCACGACGAGCAAAATAAATAAAATAAATACTCAAATTTACGACGGAACACAAATGCAATAAAATTTGATAAGGCGTCGGTAGCAAAACGAAGCATAAAAAAGAGGAAAAAATAGCAATCTTTGTCTGGCATATGTCACCACCGTGTGCTTTTTTGTTCATCCGGAAGTTGCAAGCAACCAAAAAAAAAAAAAAAAAAAAAGAAAAGCATTAAAAAAAAATGAAATATAAGAATACGCGACGTCTCCGAAATATCTACCGAAGAAGATATCCGTGTTGTCCTTTTTTTTTTTTACAACGCAAAGAAAACTGACAGTGAGAAGTAGAAAAAAAAAATTCCGGAAGGAGAGAATAAGAAAACTAAAAAAGAAGAAAGCGATTTAACCGTTGAAAGAACTTTTTTCTCTCTTTTTTTTTTTTTTTTCTAAAGAAGGAATGAATAAATTCTTAAGGAAATATTGGAAAACATTGTATCGTTTATTCGTAAGAAATGTTAAACTGACGGTTTTATTGCTAACTAATAAAATCGCCAATAAGTTTAAGTAAAACTTTTGCTATAAGATTATTAACTTAGCACACGCGAATAAAACAAAAAAAAAGAACATTTTTAAAACGTATAAGTTATCAAGTAGCTAATAATTTATTTTCGAGAAGTTGAAATCTCTAATGGATGGACGTTTCGAATCTACTTTAAATTAAGATTAAGATATATCGGCTCTCGTAAAAACAAAATGTTTTAACGCCATGCTAAAAAATAAGCACGAATAAAAATAAAAATAAAAATAAAAACAACGTAAAAATTTATATTTACCGCTCGATTATTTTAAAATTAACTCGCGCGTATAAATATAAACTCCAAATGTTAAAATAAAAAAGAAAGTTGAAGTCGCGTCGGAGTTAAGGTGGTTTGACTACTCGATTACTCTATAGGAGGTAGGTTTACACACACACTTACATATGTGTGTATAAACGCGCGAGAATAAACGAAAAAGAATTAACAAAATAAAATGCAAAGGCAAATATGCCTGTTTTTTTAAGCAACATCAAAAAGGAGGAGGCATTAACTTTTTTGTTTATGAACAGATCTTGAATATTCTTTTTTTTGGATTAAAAGATTTACTCATAAAATGAGCCTCAAGAGTGGCCCTATTCCAATTTGAACAAAAAGCATCACCCATAAGGGTGGAAAAATTTCATCTCCTATTTTTCCATGTTTAATATATAACTACAACATTTACCATTAAAAATTGAGAAATGTAGTTAATTAAAAAAAAAAAAAATAAATAAAAATGAACATAAAAAAAATTAGTCTATATGTATAATTAAACTAAAAAGTTAAAAATACTAGTACGTGAAACAATTATTGTTATTTAAGTATGCACAATATTAAATAAATTATTTTTTATGTCGGTGCTGGTCAAGGCAAAACTAGACCGACTCCAGTAATTATTTATTAGATATTGTAAATATTTAAATAACAACAAATATTTCGTACATATATTGTTCTTGTAAATTTTTTTATCCAAGCAAGTTAAAAGTATTTTTAATTTTATAGTTTAAGTATATTTGTAAGCTAATTTTTTTTAAGTCGATTTTTTTTTAAATTGGGTCGATTTTGTTATTTAAAAAATTTGAAAAGATTTTTTATTCCTCATACACGTGATTCAAATAGGTTATTTTTTTCTCCTTTGTTTTGATTTTTTTTTTTTTTTTTTTTTTTTTTAATTGTTAATAATACATTTTCCGTTAAAGAATAGTAGAAATTATAAGAATTTACAATTATTAATACACAATTTAATTCGATTGCAATTACGATGCGATTTTTAATTTAGTTAAAAAATATCGTTTAATGTTTCATTTAATGGCTTTACATGTACACATCGACATATTTGTTCGCTCCCTAGTTATTAATATCAATCCTTAGAAATAATGTTCTCTGTTTTTTTTTTTTCATTTATTTATATATATATATATATATTTTTTTTTTTTTAAATTAATATTGCCTGCTTCGTAAATTGAGTCATTTCATATTTATACGATAGAAAGGAATCATACAAACGAAGGATAAACATATGTCTTCATTTTTTCATAATCGTAAAAATTATTATTCATTCAATTGTTATTTTATAATCATATTGATAACATAAAATAGACTCGATAATTTATTCTACTTTTTTATTTGAATATTCTTAAGAGTTTTAATAAATACTGTCAACTTTTAATTATTAAAACATTAAATTTTCCACCAAAAATTTTCGATAAAAATTATATGAATAATATTAATACATTCTTGTTTTTCTTATTTCATCCTTAAATTTACGTTCTTCTTATAACGACAATTATAATGACTCTATCCAAACCATAAAAAATACTAGTATAAGATTCCTCAAAAGCAAAGTCAACGAATGATTTTACAAACATTAAGTATCCCGATAATTTTTACTTTCTTTTTTTTTGTAATCGAAAAGTTAAGTGAAGCAATTAAAATTAGCAGCAAACGGTCCGTAAAATTTTCAATCGTTCGTAAACTATCGGTAAATTTTGAACCCAATCATATAAATACATAAAAGGAGCAATAATTATATCCACACGACTCATCAATTTCTTTCTTCTCGGTGCACATTTTATAACTGCCCGTAAATTAAGATACGGGCATTAGCTTGGCTAATTAAGCGCGGAAGAAAAAAAAAAAAAAAAAAGAAAGAAAAAGAAGAAATGAATAAAAAAAATGTCGCATATAGTCGTACAGGAAGATCTTCGTTATCGCGACGATGATTCCGTCTTACGTCATGAGCTTAAGTATCTCTTTTCCCCCTCTCTCCCCTTTTTGTCTCTTTTGGTCGAATGAGATCGGAGTTGTTGACTTTAATTTAATAGCTTTATTACGATTTTTTCGTTTTTCGTGTTGATGTGTTGGTTTGTTTTGATTTATATATATATATTTTTTTTTTTCTTTCATCAAGAGAGTTTTTAGTGTTTTTGGTTTGTAATTTTAAGGATTTGAGATTTAAAGTTATGTTTTTTGCTGTTTTCATTTTTTTTTCTTTTTATCTTAAAAGAATAAATAATCATTCGTCAAAATTACTTATAATTTCGTGACAACTACTTCGTGAAATTCATAAAATTAAATTATTTAACGATAATGAAAAACATCTATCGAATTAGCGGATTTTGAATTTATTTTAACGAGTTTATCGAGAAAACATTTCACCGTTACAAAGCCATTTATTTTCATTTGCAAGTAAAGGAAATATTTTTAAGGATGATCGCTTCTGTTAAAATAATTTATTCTACGTTTATGATCAAACTTGATAAATGAGACTTGATGTGTAATTATGTAAATGTCGCCATGACATATTGATAAAATTTAATTATATATAACCTTTAGGTACCATTATTTATAACGAAGGAACAATAATCGATGTATTAAATTTAATCAATACGCGTGTAGAAAAATTAACTTAATTAATAATTGTGAACAAGAAAATCATCTATTTGTTCCATTAAATTTTTAATCTCTAATATTTCTTTGGAATCTCTCGATATCGAGATCAAAGCGTTCCAGTCACGGTATTTTAAAAACAAAAAAGGAAAAAAAACATCTCATAAAAGCAAAGAAAATATCCCATAACCCAAACCAAGTGTGTCTACCGATAAGAACGAATGAGAAAAAAAAACATCAATTGCTATCGCCGCGCTTATAATTCTCATAGATACCATCTCCTCTTCTCTTTAGAAACGTGTCTTTGGCCCCGCGTGTGTCTAAAATTAAAGTCGAAGGAAGGAAGGAAGGAAGAAGAAGAGAAGAAGACAGAGAGAAATTTTGTTCCTTTTCCATTACGTTTCCTTTCACGGGAAAAGCTCACGTGTTTCTCTCTCTCTCTCTCTCTCTCTCTCTCTCTCTCTCTCTCTCTCTCTCTCTCTCTCTCTCTCTCTCTCTCTCTCTCTCTCTTGCTCTCTGTTTTTCTTGCGCGCGTTTGTAGGCTACGCTCTCTCCTTTTCCAGAATATATATGTACATACTCGAATGGTATGGCGCGTGCTGGATTATTTTTAGATTTACGCGTGCGTTTGTCTGTGTGTAGGTTGCTTTACTTTAGGCGACGTTTACGAGGGCTTTTCCTTTTCTGCCTTTTGGATAAAATTAAGGAGTTCGTTCAACTGTTGGCGTCAGGATTGAGTCTTTGAGAAATTGTCCGACGAATATTTATGAGTCGGGATTTTTTTTTTCTTTTTAAATTTATTTATTCATGACTCATTAAATAATTTTATTAAACGTATATTTATATTACATTTGAGTGGATTAATTACTTTTTTAATAATGTGAAGAAAAATTTTTTAAATTTTATTTTGCTTTTCTAGTTTGAATATGATTAGTTTAAAGAATGCATTTCTAATTATAATCATATATTATGATTGAAAAAAAATAAAAAATAATTGTTATTCAGTTTTTCTTTAAATTAATTTATCTCCTCGGAACGTTTTAAACGACTTGTAATAAATTACAAGAAAAATATTTTTTATTTCGTCATTACAATTATGTATTATGTTCAATGATATTTACAATCATTGCAATGCATAAACTTTCTTCTAATTAGTCATTAAAACTCTCCGTTAAAAAATCGACGTTTTATACAATATATCCATAATTGTCTCTTCGACAACGGCGTAAAAACGTTCATTTAACTCTGCGTCCTCTTTTTGAAAAGATAAAGAGAGAAAGAAATAAATTTAAAAAAAACGCGGTAAAAGAATTGGCGTGCAAAATTAACTCTTTAAACGAAGAAGTATTTCAAAGGCAATGCGCGCGCATAAATTTTGCATCGTTGTATGCATACGTGGGATACACATTGAAGCTCGAAATAACGAAGCGAAAAAGAAGACTTAAACTGCGCATACAAGCGGGCGGTTTTGTGCAAAAAAAAAAAAAAAAAAAAAAAAAAAAAAGGCGCGTAGCGAAAGGTGACAGAAATATGCGTTGGGAAGCTGAGACTTTTTTTTTTTTTTTTTATTCTTATTTTATTGTTTCTTTTGCACTTTAGAGAGATTGTGAAATGAGATTCGTTAAATTTTTGGATATACGAAGCGTCGACTTTGAGCGTATTTTTAAACTCAAGTTAATTAAAAAATTATGGAATATCGTGTTTCTTTAAGGATATCATGGCCTTGTTTGACTTTATTTAAGAAAAAACTCTTTTACAGCGCGGTTGAGAAAGATAACTAATAAATCATAAATTTACTAATATCTCATTACTGTATAGACAAGTAAAACTTATTCTTCAAACGCGTGTCATAAATGTTTTAATATTTATAACCGTCGTTTAATATGTAAAGTATAAATGTCACATAATTGCTCTCTCGAAAATTAAAATTCCTATATGTTATAACATTCGGAACATTCTAGAGTGAGCTTAATCTTAAAAAAAAAAAAAAAAAAAAAAAAAAAAAAAAATCGTATCATCAATTAACACCTCAATAAAGAAAGAAAAAAAAAAAACAATACAAAATTATAGATAAAATTTATCAAACGACAAATCGGTCTCGCATTTCGTAATAAATAACATCTAGTTTCCTAGTAGGTGCGTACATTTCGTACAAGTTACCGTAGCTTTTCTTTATTCCTTTGTGTCCCCTCTCTTTCTCCTCTCGCTGAGTCTCGCAGCTGGCAACCGGAAGTAAGAAAGCCACAAGAGTAGCGAGAGAGAGAGAGAGAGAGAGAGAGAGAGACCATCGAGTAGAAAATAAAGGAAATGCCGCCAAGTTCGCTTAGTTATATTCAGGGGTGAGATGAGTCTAGAATATAGACTTTACGTATATGGGATAGTTTTTAGACTTTTTACTAGTGCGTGTACAAAAATAGAATTTTTTTTAATTGCTTTTCGACACCGCTGACTTACTTGAAGCTTAGGCTTAGAATGCAACGACTATAGTTTTAAGATAACAGTTAATAAGAGAAGATATATATATATATATATAGATAAATAAAAATAATGATAAAAACGGTTTGAAAATTTTTGTCAATAAGTTAATTATGAGATAATTTCTTTATAGATTAATATTGGAAAATTAGGAAGTTTATTGCAGTCGTTAACATATCTGTTTGGTTTAACATTCATAATTACCATTATTCTAAAGTTTAAACTTCTTATATAATTATTTTCTCAAACGATGATTATATACTACTTGGCTCTCAAAGAAA
The DNA here is from genome assembly GCA_949987625.1 of Chalcis sispes. Lineage (NCBI taxonomy): Eukaryota > Metazoa > Arthropoda > Insecta > Hymenoptera > Chalcididae > Chalcis > Chalcis sispes. The sequence continues at coordinate 64,822,406 of OX465096.1, read as the reverse complement.
CTACGTACTAAAACGTTCCAACTTTAAAAATATTATGGATAACCTCGACTGCGTGTATATATATACACGTACGAAACTTTCTTACCAAGGATACGAAGAAAAAAGAAAAGACGCACAGTGCAAGTGCACGTACGACTGTGCATGTGTGTGTGTGTGTGTGTGTTTAGAAGAGAATAAAAGACTCCGTATAGAAATGTGAAAGAGCCAAAGGGAGAACAGAAGACCTTTCATATATATATATATATATATATATATATATATATATATATATATATATATATATATATATATATATATATATATATAAAGAAAATATGCGCACATATACATTGAATTTCCGTATATAAGTTTTCTCTCGGTGCGGTTATTTTTTCAAGCGTGACTCTTTTCGCGTTAAAAGAGTTAAGAATATAATTTGTCTGGTTGTATCTTCACTAGATAAAAATAAAGTAGGCTAATTGTCGCTTTTATAAACTGAAAATTTAAGATAATTTTTTGCAAAAATCTTATACACAGACGTTGCATTGTTAACGATAGTACATTTTCTTTTCGTAAAATTTCTCGCTTTCGTTATTTCTCTCCTCGTACTATTTCGAAATAGAGAGTCGGATAAAACGCGCGAGAGGAAAAAGTCGCCGAAAGAGTTAAGCACCTTTTCAGGTTCTTTCCAAGGGAAATAGTAAATTTGACGGTGTATGCGCATATATAGTCTCTCTTTCTCTATCGGTATTCGAACCTTTAAATCTTCCCTTTTTTCTGTGAGAAAAGAGCATTTTGAAATTCTAGAGCAATCGCCCGCGTTGAGATATCTTTTCGCGTGTTTTATTCAATGTCGTACTTTCGTGTGTTACTCTTATTTGAAAAATTGTACATAATGATAGCGTTTGCTTTGAACGCTTTGTTTGAGTTAAAAGATGTATGTTGTTTGTGACGCGCGTGTATTGACGGTACAGAGATATTGATTTTCAGCGCGCAAACGTTTATTAAATGCTCTTAAATCGATGAGCAGATAGATTTATTTAGCTATCTGTGATTATGAGACATTGTTATTATTTTTTCACGAACGTAAGAATTTTCAAGTAGCGATTTTACTTATACTTATTTAAAATAACTAAATTGGTAAGTTAATTAAAAAAAATAAATAAATAAAATAATTTAAACGGTATACATACATGAAATGTGGCGGAAAATACTTCGTTTTCTTCAAATCATAAGAGGAAAGCATTTAGCCGAGATTTTTCCAGAAATATGAAGAAGAAAATAGCCAGGCAAGAAAATCTCCCCTTTAAATCCTTCGGCACTTGAAGCTTTAAAGAGCTTCTTTAGATTTTCTCCAGATCTCTAATCCTCGTATATATCTATATGTATATATCTATCTATATTTATTTTTCTCGCTTCTTCTTCTTCTTCTTCTTTCTCACTCTTAAGTTTTTCCTTATCTTGTATTATATTGTACAAAACAATTTACCGTTTTTTCGTTATTGCTGATAAAGCATTCATGGCTCTTTTACATTACTCGGCAAAAAATAATTGCGAGCAAGTAATGTCTCGTCAATGAAAGGATTTATTATTTCGATTGATTCATTACGCTGTGTTTTAAATTTTCACTCACACATTTGTGAACATTCACAAATTTCACGTTGTTTGAATAAATTTTTCTCGCCATCCTCTAAAAAAAAGAGAACAACTTAACCGCTTCAGATCAGCGTTAACCTTTCATTAACCACAACGGACAACCGGTAATCCAAACTTACCTCTTGCAAATTAACCGATTGCACGCGCGTACTTTCGTATTTTTCGCGTTATACAGCGCCAACCCTCTTGGCCAAACGTGAAGAAAATAAGAAAATATTTCATCGAACGAAAGACTCTTAAGCGTGACCGTGTAGTCGCCGCGGGTGTCTTTACTTATACATATGTATACCGTAGGGAAAGAAAAACAGGTCTCGAAATCTTTCAATTGCTCTCTCCGTTTCTTTCTTTGGTTTATTTTTCTCGTCGTTTCTGCAGATCGTTCCTTCCTGAGAGCTCGATTTTACTTCGGAAGCTTCTGGACAGCGTTTTCATCTCTTGGTGTTTAAATACGGACTGAATGTGCTTTATTTTGCGGCTATGTGTGTGGGATTTAGTTTGAAGAATTATATTTTGATTTTGTTTTCTTGAATAAAACTTTTATTATAATACCAATTGTAATCTTTCTCGCAAAAAAATAAACGTACGAAATTTGTAAGTAACTACAAAGAAACCCATAAACACTCTACTTCAATTAGCTGTTCCATTCAACCCGACAACGCCTTCGATTTAAATAACAAAGCAAAGTCTTTAAAGTCGCACTTTGAAAATAAATAAAAGAAAAGAAAAGCGTCAACATTTACATATCAACGCAACTCTCCTATCTCTCGAGACTAACGAAAATCCGAAGATTCTCATATGCACGTATATATATAAAGCACGAAGGTCGAGAAAGAAATCGAACAATGGCTCGAAGGAAGACGAGCAAAGAGAAAAAGAATAAAAAGACGCGCGGGCGCGTGAAAAGCCCGGGAGTTATATACATTGGCGTCGCTGCAGTCGCGTCTAGCAAGGCTTTGATCCGCGATGATTTACGATCTTTCGTTTTCGCGTAGGTATAGAGTAAGAGTAGAAAAAGAAGGGGGAATAGAAAGGTTGTCACTTTTACGTTTTCCTTCGTCTTGGGCACAAATCATCTTCATTGTGCGTCGCGCTCATACATTTGCATTTACTTGGACACGCAGTTATGTTAACGCGAAACGGAAGTGAAGGTTCAGGATATCGGAGGAGCTTTATTTAAAAAGATAAGAGTGTTCTTGAAAAAATTTCAGGTGCGTCGAGTAGAAGGATTTGGCAAATTATTTATAATTATATTTTTTGTGAAATTTTCATTTAATTTAAAAAAAAATGATGGATATTGAAATGAAAAAATATATACTGATGTAGGTTTATGGTCAATTCATTGAAATTCATTGTACTTTTGATACAGAAAAAAAAAATAAAATCTATAAAAAGAAAAAAATCATTCAATTAAAAAAAAAAAAAAAAAGAGAGAGAGAAAGGAAAACTGCAATAGATTTAGGAAGCAAATGTTGCTTCCTGGTTTACAACTATCGCGCGACACAAACTCCAAAGTTATTCCTTTAACAATTTAAACTTGGAAACTTAACCCCGAACAAAACACACATCGTGCACATTTGCGTACGTCCGTTAATGAAAACTTTCACATAGCCATACTAATGTCGAAGTCAACGGCTTCTTTCTCTCTCGGACTCTATGCACGTGCACGAGAGAAGCATAGGAAGAATGAGAGCAGGTGTTAACCGACCGACCAAACGAGTACAAGAGCGATAACAATTTTGTCAGCTCGTGCAGTAATTGCGCGCCCGGCTTCCTACTGTTTATAAACCGTATACTCATCACCTGCGCCTCGTTTACTTGTGTATGTGTGCATACGTATGGGGGATGTAGTTTAACTAATACAATTCAGGGATCACACCGTTGTTGGGAAAACGTAACTTTTGTGTATTTTTTTTTTTTTTTTTTTTTTCTCCAACATTACTCCGTGGGTGCGCACAAATTTTTATCGTTTTGTAAATAAGGTGGAGATAGAGTGAATATTCCCGATGAGATAGTTCGTTTATTTTTAAGAATAGTGAATTGTGAAGAGTTGTATGTATGAGAATAATGTTTGTCGTAAAATTTAATACGTTATACGACATTCTGTTGCAATGTATAGATTCACCCGCATAAAAGTGTGAATATTTTTGAAAAAAGAGTTTCGTCTAAATTTAAATTTAATTCACAAAAACTTTTACCTTCTAACTTTGTACTTGGAATACATTACAATAAGTATGATTATTTAACCTTCATGGAAAATTAAGACAAAAGAATTGAACTAATAATATTATAGCGATGATAACAATTGAACAAATTTAGCTAACAATGCAAGTTTATTGTTCAGTATACAAAGCGACAATTGATGATGCAGGTCAATTTTTCTCCGAGTCTTATAAGCTAACCTTAAACATTTTTTCCCAAATAAAAATTTTAGAGAATGTAAAATTTTATTAATTTGTTTATTTATTTATTTGGTGTCAAATACCATATTATATGTAATTCTCTTCTGTTTCTACTTTCTCATTTGCCGAGCGGTAAACGATAAAAATATATTTACCTCATTTTAATATAAAAGTTTATCGATCATTACATGCATATTTAACTTTGCTGAATAATACTTTAATTTACGATGATAATAATAAATAGTTATGCATTGTTAACATTATTTAATTTTAAACATTAAAACTTCAATGTTGATTTCGAATTCACACGCATGATAATTCATCGTTAAAATTTATTATATCTCTATATGATTTAATATTCATGTTTAGGTATCGCTTATTAATCATTTTTTAAACCATATATCTAACTCGCGCAAAATATTTGGTAAATTTTTTATCAACCAGCCGCAAAAGCAGCAACGCTCGGTTTCTCTTTACCCCTTCCGACACTTTTTTTTTGTCTTTCGCTCTTCTTCTTCTCTTCTTCGTCCTTTTAAACTTTACCGTTCTTTGGAAAACCTGAAAAAAGAAAAGAAAAAAAAATTAAAAGCCCTTCTATATATATATATATATATATATATATATATATGCATAGCCACTTTACACGTATACCTCACTAAAAAGGAAGAGTCAAGAGCAAGAGTCCCTCTTTAAAATGAAACTCTCCGACGCCCTTCGCTCCTTCCCATCCTTCTTCTATTTCTTTTTTTCACTTTTTCACGAAAAGAAAACAACACAGCTCTTCGCTCCACTATACCATTGTTAGTTCGATCGCGCCGGATTTTTCTCTCTCTGGTTCTTCCTCTTCTTTCTCTGTTCTTTGTCGACGCGTTCCGGTAAGGAGGGAAATCGAGTTTGTGATGAATTCACGTGTGCACAAAGCACAAAAAAGAGAGAGATAATAGGATTTAACTTTTCGTGCGATTGTTTCAAATACGGACGGTTGCGTTAATTCGGTATCGATGTCTTTTTTTTCTTTTTTACATTGAATCGGTTAATTTTTTTGATGCGTGTTAATTTTATGATTTTTGATTACTATTGTTTGTTTAATTACAGTTTAGTAAGTTTCATGTACAATAATTTTGGTTGCATCATAAATTTTAATGTTGAATTTACAAATTCATGTACATCGTTAATAAGGATGGAGAAAGTGTATTAAATTAAAATTAACTTTAAACCGATGATTTAGTGTTGACTTGTTTTAAGCGTATATTACGTGCATAATTTATACAATTTTATGACAATGTAAAATAAATTATCAAAAGATAATGGTTACCTTAGTTGTTTTAATAATGAATTTTTAATCAACTGTCATTAAAATATCCGCGGTTCATATTGATGCGTTTCATATTATGTATGTAATATATATAGTTATTCCTTTTTTATTTTTAATAATTATAATATTACATGAATATTAGATTTTAATAAGATATTAAGTCAAAAGCAATGTTTGTATGCTACAGGGTGATTAGAAATTCGACATACTATATGCCTTCAAAGGTATTATATAATAAAGGTTATTTGCAACAAATTAAGCTCAGTTAACGGGTTACCCCCACTTGCGACTTTGAAAAAATCGATTTTTTGTTAATTGCATTTTTTTGAAGTATAAGTATCTGAGAATGTGACCTGGAAATTTCAAGTAAATTTCAAATAAAATTGACTGAGATAAGAGCGTTGAAAGAGAAGAATCCGTTGTGTAAACAACCGGCAATTAAAGCTTTAAACGCGTTTTTCTCGAAATGGCATTTCTGAAGTCGGTGACCAAGATTACTCAAACACTAATAAACCGATCTTCTTGAAATTTTGCAGGCTTATTTAATACATAAAAATGTAGTCTTTAATCGTTCAATTTTTTGTTTAAAAAAAAAATGGCCATTTTATAGCCAAAAAACAGCCGTTTTTTTTCGTTAAAATCGAACCATTAACTTTGACTGTCCGCCATTTTGTGAAAAATGAATATTTTTTTAAATCCTTCGATTAAAGACTAGTTTATACTTATATTTAACCAAATCTATCCACATTTTTTGTTTCAAATGATTCACTTCGCCGCAATGTTGGTCACCGCAAACCGTATAAATAAAAACACTATTTCATTGGCGGCCGTTTGCCACTTAACAATGTAATATTTTGCAATAAAAAAATTACTGAAAGTTCTTCAAGATGTATTCTTTAAGATGATATAATAATCGTTTGAAAAAGTTTTGTAGTTTTCTTTAAAAAAATTCATGAAAAAAGCCTTTTTTGTTGAGCTACAACTGGGGGTAACCCCTTAACTGGAAGTCAAAAATAGGTTGTTGCTGAGCTACGACGATTTAACGAGTTTTTTTTTATTTTCTAACTTGATACTAGATAATTATAAACAACATTATCACAAATAATTATAAAAAAAATTTTATGTAAAAGTTGAAAAATAACTGATTGTTTAACTCTTCAGCACTCAAGTGATTGAATTCATCTACTTTACTCAGACAATGAGTAAAATACTCGTAACTTTTGCGCATGCGTATCGGTATAATTTGAATTATAATAGTTTAGTCTTAATTTGAAAAGTATTTTTATATCGTATAAATTGTGAAATATTCTAATTTTTGTTTTTTATTTAGCAATACACATACTTTAAAACTATAATTAAAGTGTTTTCATATTAAATAATTTAAAGATAAATAAATAATGGTAGCTGCGTGTATGTATATACAAATATAGCAGCCAATATTTAACGGTAATATCCGAACCTGAATAAAAACGATCGGCTAAATTTTAACCTTTTTGTTTTCTTTTTTGTTTTATACGCTTTTTCTGTACGAGTAATAGTTTACGAGAATATCGTCGTAAATATATGTATAAATATGTTACGTGTATTCATTTAAGAAAATCATAATCATTCAAAATATATGATTATTAAAAAATTGAGGTTATTTGAGTTACATGGGTTATATGGGTTAATGGATTATTTGTATTTTATGGGTTAGTGGTTTATTTTGATTATATGGGTTATTTAGATTATTGGGTCAGCTGAGTTATACAGGTTAATAATGGATTATTTAGGTTATATGGCTTATTGGATTGTTTGGATTGTAATGCTATATTATATAATTTGCTATATATGATTTATTAGGTTATTTAGATTATGTTTTATTTGGTTATTCAGGTTATTTGATAACCTAGTAGTCCTTCACCACCAAGTAATGGATGTTAGGTCGTGCTAAGAGGAGATCATCGCAGTATGAGTTTTTTTTGCGTTATCATATATGACATCGAATGTCTGGAAAACTACGAGTTATAGAGCAAAAATGCATCAGTAAAGAAGATGTACTTTTACGTAATCTACGATTTTTATTTAAAAACTTTTTGTGAAGATTAAGTATTTTCTTGGATAAACTAAAAAAACTATGATTTTTATGGATTTGAAGTGGTTTACATCAAGAAAATTAAATTTGCGATTATTTTAATAATTAGATTCGCAATCAGCGCTTTAAAATACGTATGTAAGTGTGCAAAGTTTGAACAAAATTTGAAACTTACTCTTTTTAGATGTTCATTTTTTTTACAATCTACACATTTTTTTTTTACAATTTATAAATTTTACATCTTTTAGTAGTTGGGCCGTAAGAAAATTAATCATGCCCTCCAAAAAATATTTTTTTATTGTTACTTATAAACGGAAAAAATAATTTTTTATGATATAGTCCTAAAGACTATAATATTAGAAAAATAAAAAAATGTTCAATCTACTTTTCATTCGAATTTAAAAAAATAATTAAGATCGATGGCAGAACATGTTTCGAAAAAGTCCGTTATCTGTTTGCTTTGTTGATTTTTGGAGAATTATTTTTTTAAGCGATCATTAATTTTTCAGCGTTTAAAAAAGTATCAATTAAATTTTTTAAAAGAAGTAGTTTTTTCATAATTATTTTTTTTTAACAACAACTTAGAAAATTTCGAAAAATCGTAAAACTTTCATAACTCAGCAATCATCCTTGTTTTTTTTTATCTCTAATTAACTGAATTGATTTTGATGCAAATGAATTTTAGTGCAGCCTCTTTGAAGGAATTTGTTGAATTTCCAATGCATATATTTTTAAAATCCTTATTTCTTGCATGCATTCTCTTTTCTTTTTGACAATATTAAAGTTTTTCTCTGAAAAAAAAAGGAGGAATAAAGTAAGAAAAGAAGAATAAAGAAAGAATAAGTAGAGAAGGGATGATCGCAAACTCTCGCTCTTGTATAATAGTCGAGGGGTTGTTGCGCTTTGTACGTCCGGCGTCGTCTACTTCTTCGGGTTATTGGCCATTGTCTAGCCCGAGACGTTGAGGATAACCTCACATTTCTCTCACTTTCTCTCTCTTATACTCAGGCGCGCTCGTTTGCCTTTTTTATATCTACAAAGTATTCTTGAATTTTTTTAAATTTTCTATGAAGTTCTGGAGTCCGAATCGTTATTTGAAAAAATTTATTTCATTCATTTTCATTGGCGATAATTTTTTTTCTTCTTTTTTTGTTTATGGAAAAAGTTCAGTTGCTTGAAGGTGTAACCAGAAAAGTTTTTTAATATATAAAAATGCGTATAATTTTAGAGCTCGAGTTAGGGGAAATATAGAAAACTTTATTAAAAAGAAAAAATTCTTTATTAAAAATATAGAAAGAAAAAGAAAATAAGAAAACAAAAAGGTCTTAAAAAATTCAATTTTTTTTACCACCTCTATTTTCACACAAAAGCGTCACACTGAAACAAAATCAGCGGAGTGCGAAGGCGCAAAATTTGCGCGAACGAACAGTAGCTGCAGCTCAAAGGGAATATATTCTCTCTCCTTCTTTTTTTTTTTTTCTTTTTCTTTTTTTGACGGCGTTAAACGAGTTCATGACAAAAGAAGGAAAAGAGTGAGTCGTCAGGAATGCATCGACTGCAAGAGGAGACTGTGTTGCTCTTTTCTCTTCTTTTCTCGCGCTATATTGGCATACACGAGCGGTTAATCGAGTCAAGTGAAAAATAACTCGTGAGCGTGTACTTTTTTTTTTTCTTTTTTGGCACTCTTACTTTACTTTTTTAATACTTTGTTTAATTTTATTTCGTGGGTGGAATTTAAAGATCTTGTTATGTGAAATTTTTTTTATCTAGGATATTTGACCAATACAAAATCTTTTTTTTTTCTTTTTAAATAATGTATTTTTTCTTTTTAATTAATAAAAAGCTACAATCACAAATACAGTGTTGTAGCATGTAGGTAACATTTTAATCGTTTAGATAATCCTTTAAAAGAAAAACTTCCCACAATCTAGGAGCTTAAATAACCTGTTTCTCACGGAATAATAACAACTGCATCGTACGCATTACGAAACAATTGTCTCCCGAAAGAAAAAAAAAATTGCCTACGGACGCTTTCCCATGACCTACATATGGCTATCTCAAGGGATAGTTTTTAATACACATCGTAAAATGCAAGGTTGTTTTATTACAAGTATCACATGCGTAAGTTACAACCCCTCTCGGCGCACAAACACAATACGTGGAGTAAAGCAACGTGCGATGCAAGCACGTGCAGTCCGATATCAATCGACGGGGCACTTCACAGGATCGAATTGATTCACGCGACATGTGTTATGTTGTGAATGTGCGAGCGTTTTTTTAGTTATGCGTTTGATTCAATGGGATTTTGCGTGTAAGTGTATAGGTCTCTCTCTTTTTTTTTTTGTTTGGGAAGAAGGGTTGCGAATTATTTATTTTTTTTTTTTTCTATTATGAAGTTAAGGGTAAAGAATCTGTGATCATGCGGTAATGTTAAATGGTGCGTTAGATTTAATTTTGGGGGAGTTTAGAGAGATAGAAAGAGAAAGCGAAGGGTTTTTAAAATGCGATGGGAAATTAGTATCGCGTGTTAACTCCGCAAATACAAACGAACGAAGAGCTCAATATCGCATTGGATTTCACGATGCATAAATGTTTTTTTTCTCTTTTTACTATTATCGTCAAAATTTTTTTCAATTATAAAAAAGAAGCGAGAATTCGAACATCATTATAACGACTGATATATTTGGGATGTTCCAATGAATTCTTAGTAAGTTTCGGAGTCGATTTTTATTTTTTTTTTTAAATTTGTCAACATTTAGTTTATATCAAAATAAGATATCATGCCAAGTAACAGCTTAAAATATTAATTTTCAAAAAAGTTATGCATGTTTAAAAAAAAAGGGGTAAAATTTTTAAACTGTTATATCTCAAATACTAATCATCGGAACGACGTAATTTTTTTTTTCAATTACGCCAATAATATTGAACTTATAAAATGCATATAATTTAATACAAAATTTTTTCATAAAAAAAAAGTTACAACAATTTTTTATAAACAAATTAAGTTTTTTAATCAAGGGGTACATACGATTTTCAATTTTTTTTATGTCAAATTAAAGTCTAATCTTTCTTTTTTAATTTGGTAAAAAAAAACAGTTTCCGACATTTCATAAAAAAGAAAAATTAGAGCCATTTGAAGCCGACGCTCGGTGCTTCTCACCGCGCCGCGTCGCATGCATGTGATGCATAATACGGCGGTTGCTTAAGGAGCGCTTTGTTCACTTTTTCAAGCTTTTTCCTTATTTCAAAGTAGTTTTTTTTTTTTTTTTTTTTTTTTTTTTTTTTTTTTTTTTTTTTTTTGTGGAATAAAAATTGGGATTTTAATATTTATATTAACCCTCTATGGGCCGAATTTTTGTTTTAACTCCAAAAAAATTGTGGGAACGAAAAATCAGAAATTATAAACCTATATATGCAAATGAAAACAAATTTTTGCGTTTAAACAATTTTATTGCGATATATTCACTATGTGACTTTCAAGTCACACCGGCCTATAAAGCTATAATTATTTTGTAAAATGTCGATAAATTAAAATGTAACCTGAAAGTTACACGAGCCCATAGAAGGTTAACAGATTTTATTTGATAATTTATTTCTTCAGTGTCTTAATAAATAGTGTCTTATTATAAATAAAAACCTTTTTATTAATTTATTGAAAACAGTCTTTATTTAGTTATAACAATTATGTACATTATTTACATTTGCTATATGTTCAACAATAGCTTATATATGTATCTTATTTTATAATTAGTAATTAACTTAAAAACTAAGACTGATAATTTTTCTATTTATTCTGGGTTTTTTTTAATTAAAAGTAGATCAATTGATAACTTTAATATTTTGTAATTATTTGAGTCCTTTCTTTATTAAATTGGTTCTACTTATAAAACATTACAATATCGCTATGTATAAAAAATATAATGTTACAAAAGAACTGTTACTATCTATTTATAAAAATTATACTAACCTATCAATTTATAAAAAATTGCATATAATATAAAATTTTTTTTTCGGATCTCCTAAGATTTATTATAAATTAACTTTATCACGTTTTTTTACTTATTACGCATTACAAGAATTCTTAATTTATTATTTACTCTATTCTTCAACAAGTTTTTTTTATTTGAAAGTTTAAAGAGTTTGAATATAATTTTATTTTAAGTTCTTGGACATTTTCTTTACTTACTGCTAGAAAAGCGTGATGAGTTAACGTTCTGGGTACTGTTTTTGCTTTTGCAAATTTTAGTTTAACTTTATTTTCAAAATAATTGATTTTTGTACCAATGCTTTTATAAATATCATATGTCTATTTATAAGTATTTAGTTTTTCCAAGAAATATTGAAGTCATTATTAATTATGACTCCAAACAACAAAACTACAGTCTGTCAAGTAAGAGCGTGGACGTGTTAATTTATAAAAAAATTTATTTCATGAAACTTTCATATTTATATATACATTGTACACATTACAAACAATGATGCAATTTGGTCAATAATGTGTCCAGTCACCACCGGCGTCGATAATTGCCTGGCATCTCCGAGGCATGCTTTCTACTAATTTGACGGCGTATTCTAGTGGCAAGGATCTTCAGATCCGACGAATTTCGTAAGACAACTGCTTCAAAGTGTATGTGCGTCTTCCACAAAGCTTCCGTTTAATATATGCCCACACATTTTCAATAGGGTTTGCATCGGGCGACTGCGACGGCCAATCCAATGTAACGATGCTAGATTGAGTCTTCCACTGAGTACAGAGCTTGCTGCGGTGTTTAGGATCGTTGTCCTCCTGCAGAATCCAATCTTCATTTTTTGTGATGAACCATCGTTTGGCAGATGGCAGTAAAGCCTTTTTGTAGATTTTTATCATTTTCTCGGCATTTAGGTTGTCAGTAAAGAGGTGCAAAGTGCCGAATCCCTGCTTTAAGAAGCAGCCCCAAAGATGCACCTTTATTCCATGTTTTACGGTCCGCTGAACAAGCCTATTAGTGGAAGTTGACCAGGCTCGCGTGAGGACAGAACGTGCCCATATAGAACATTCATCAGTAAAAATGACATTTTCAAAATCTCTATCAATATTCTCATGCGCCCAAGCGAGTCGCTTTGTCACATGTTTTTCAGTCAACAGAGGCTTCTTCATTGTGTTGCGCCATTTCAGATAATGAGTACGAAGATGGGTTCGGATAGTTTTGTAGGATATATCTAAACCTTTTGCCATTAATTTTGCTTGTCCTTGCCGCAGTGTTAAAGCAGGATTCCGCGAAAACAGATTCACTATTCTTTTTTCATCTTTTTTGTTCACTTTTCCTATCGAGCCACGTTCTGGTAAATCATCGACATTTTAAGCCACTTTATATCGCTGTATCCACTTCTGTACAAATGCCTTCGACTTTCTCATATATTTAGCAGCCGCTGATTGCGACATTTTGGGACCTTTCGGGTGGATGCAAAGGAACACAGCCTCGTAGCGCGACGCGTACTTAGTACTCATGGCGTTTAACGTGATTCTCTTTTAAAAGATCAACGACAACTGAATCTTTGTTGACAATGCATCAAGGACAAAGCTTCCCTCTATCGGCTCGCGAAGGAATTAGAGCAAAATCTTTTATTACTTGTCAGTGAAGTCGACCACGCTCTTACTTGACAGACTGTATATTCTTGTAACACCTGCATATCAGCCTATATAATTTAATATAATTTACAAAGCAATATAATTTAATTACATTATGGGCTCCAGTTAAACAGGTAGAATAGTGTAGCATATGTATCTTAGAGAAATAAACAAAACAATCAGAACAGGTGATTTTCTTGTATTATAACGAAGTCCCATTTATTAAGACATGATAAAAATAAGTTATAAAATAAAATATGTAAAAATAAATGTTAAAATTTCCATTTTGATTCCACGAAAAAAAGGAGGTGAACGGGAGGAGCTGCCGGCTTCAAATGGCTATAATCTTTTCTATTAAAATGTCGGAAAATTTTTTTTACCAAATTAAAGAAGAAAGATTAGGCTTTAATTTGACATAAAAAAAATTGAAAATCTTATGTGCCTCTTGATTAAAAAACTTAATTTGTTTATAAAAAATTGTTGTGACATTTTTTTCATAAAAAAATTTTGTATTAAATTATATGCATTTTATAAGTTCAATATTATTGGGGTAATTGAAAAAAAAATTTACGTCGTTCCGATAATTAGTATTTGAGATATAACAGTTTAAAAATTTTACCCCTTTTTTTTTTTAAACATGCATAACTTTTTTGAAAATTAATATTTTAAGCTGATACTTGGCATGATATCTTATTTTGATATAAACTAAATGTTGACAAATTTTCAAAAGAAAATAAAACTCGACTCCGAAACATACTAAGAATTCATTGGAACGTCCCATTTAATTGTCACGTAAGTCGTCACAAAACTTTCTTAGTAAATTTTGGAGTCGAGTTTTAGAGTTGGTTTAATATTATTGTACAATGAAAATAATTTAATAATTTGCCTCTATTATAGTGCACTTTAAAAATTTTACTTCGTTCTTTCATTTTTTCAAATACGTATAAATTTAAAAAATATTAATATTTTGAGCTGGCACTTGGCTTGAAATTTTTTTTTATCAATATATAATAAAACTAAAAGTAGTTGAATTTGAAAAAGAAAATTAAAACTCCGAAATGAATTAAGAAAGTTTTGAAATAACTCACATATGCGACGATGTGACATTCATGCGACGGTAAAGAAAACCGAAAATCGTAATACCGCATTTGAACGGCACCGATCGATATATGCACACGTATATATGTTCCAAAGCTTCGAATACGTGTGTGGCTTGGTTCGTTCTCGCTCGGCATTACCCGTCGGTATCGTATAAGATTTCGGTCACGTAGATGTTTTCTCGTGCTGGGGTAGAGGGAATAGGTAAGACTTGAATCTCGTACATAACGCGAAAATCGCGGCTTAATCTATATATGTGTACGTGTGTATGTACGATTGTTGTGTATAAATGGGCGGCGAGAGATACAGAGAGGAAAAGCAAGAGAGAAAGTTTACGGAAAGTTTTCTTCGTCAACTTCTTTAACGAGCACGTATACGAGCGCGGTAGAATATAATATCTTTGCCGAAGTGGATGTATAGAAGAATGAGATATTATATATAGCGGTGAGTTTATTTTTCGGAGATGATTAATGCCGTGTGTGTTTTGGATGTACTTCATGAGCATTCGTATATATTGTGTACGTAAGTAATCGTATTTTCCGGTTGTAGTCGTACAAAGAAGGAAAGAGTTCATTTTGCTAGTTGTACTTTAACTTTTTGTTAAAGGAAATAAAATTAAAAAAATTTCTATATTTAATTCATAAAAAATAAGAGCAAGTTTCTTTTCTAAAAGATTAAATAAAAAAAAAGTAAAATATCAGTTTATACGTGAGAAAAAATATCTTTAAAATTATCATGTTAAAGTAAAACTTTTAACGAAAGAAAACAAAAATTTGTCTGATCTTTTATATAAAACAAAAGCAAAAGTTCGCGTAAAATCTCAGCCCTAACGTGTCTACTAACTCTATACACTTATAAAAAAATCACGTCGAAGACAGTCAATCAACTCGAAGCGTATCACGGAAGCCACTCGAGACTCCTCGTCTCTTTCCTCTTTCTTACTACCGTACAGTGTGTATATATGGAGTGTTGGTCCATACACACACACACACACAGACATACAGAATCGCGCATCTCAGAACGAAAGACATCGCGAGGGACAATGCGACCGCTCAATCTTTCTTTTCGTTCTTTTCTCCTTCTTTTTACGATCCTTCTCTCTTTTTCTCATGATGAAAGAGAAAGAGTGAGATAGGAGTTCATTGTGCTTTGGCGCGTCTTGCGTGGAGCCAATTTTTTTTTTCTCGAACTTATAATCCACGGACCGCACGCGTGTGCATGTCCGTAACGCGTTTTATATACACGTATCGGTATAGAATAAAATGACAAGTAAAGAGGGAGAAGAGGAAGGAAAAGAATACGTATATGTTAGAAGTGTGTTTTGTTCAAATTTTGACAAATGTTAATGACCATATGGTGAAATAAACTGCAAGTTTTTTCTTATCCGTTTTTTTTTTTTTTTTTTTTTTTTTTTTTTTTTTTTTTAATTGCTGTAAGGTTCGTTGATATATAAGAATTGGCGAGTAGATAAGTGAATAAACCTTATAAACAATAGGAAAAAAGTTTTAACGTGAGTTTTAATATAACGAAATTATGTTATACTACAACAAATTAATTACTAATAACATAAGTTAAATCAACTGTAGGCCATTCGACTACTGCTTTTAAAGATTTAAAAAATTATATTTCGACAACATATGGCGGGTAACCAGTATACCACCAACTAGGGAAACCGATCCGGAGAAATGATTAAAAAAAAAGACTATCAACCAGGGTGTATGAGAGAAACTCGAACGGGAGAAAAGAGAGGGGACAGATGTCTACGAACTGCACGAAATTCGTCATACCTCGAGTCTCCGATGTATCTATTATATTCGCTACTCATTGTAACGATTGCATATGACTATCTCTCTCTCTCTCTCTCTCTCTCTCTCTCTCTCTTTCTCTTTCTAGCCTCATTTTCTCGCGGTCTCTTCTCTGTGTATTAAATATAGTGCTCGACATATTTTTGTTAACTGTATAGTGACGAAAAAAAAAGGGTAAGAAAACATACGTACACGATGAACGAGAAAAGTCTCTCAGCATTTGAATAAGAATGAGATCGATGTTATTAGTTGCCGCAGTAATAACTTTACGATCCTTAACCTCAATCCCTTGGTATACACGAGCATCATCGTTGGCTGCCATCGGGTACTTATTGAATTTAAGAATTAACAACCGCATGCTTGTGCCAGTATAGCTCTCCTTGTCCCTCCCAACTACGAGACAAATTCGATTCTACAAACGGTATATAGCGTAACCTCGATTGGAATTTGAGACGTGATTCTTCTTTGGTTTCTCGTTTGGTGTCGCGTTTTTTTTCTTCATTTTTTTCGTTTTGCGATTTTGATTTTTCCGATAAAGAACCAATAAAGTTTTATTTTAAATTTTCAATAATATTATTAGTGAATTAAATTTTTATTTTTGTAAGTTTTGACTTTATCTGTTTTATGCGTTGAATATCATCTTAGTTAAAAATAATAACTTTCGTTTTAAAAATTTTAATAAAGTGAAAAAGAAAAAATTAAAAAAAAAAAAAAAACCGGAACAATAGCGTAAATTCAAATAAAACGAAATAAAGAAAGAAAAAAAACTCTAGCCATTGTCTTCAAGGACAACGATAATTCACGTGGCCGATAATAAGCGTCCTCGGTGTGCTCAACAGTTAGCAGATTAGGCGACAGCTTTATGGTACGCACCGTACAAAGCCACCCTTATCGCGCAGTTTACTTCTTGCGAAAGTCCCCGTCTGTGTATATCTTATACGCGTATACTTTTCCGCTTGTACAGATTTTGCCGACGAAGGATTTTAATCCTTGTCTTATGCGCGCGCTTACAATCGCACCGTAATGGTATAAATTGCTTGAGTAAATAAAGAGGGATGATTTGTGTTAAAGGTTGTGCAAAGGTGATAAGAAAAATGTAATTTACGAGTAGGTTTTAAAGAATTATAAATAAATACAATATATATATTTGTTGAGCTTGTAGGTATGATAATAAACGCAATGATTATAGATGCTAATTTGATATGTCCGGCAGACTTTTTGAATAATTATTTCTTTGTTTTGGAATTAAAAGCTTAAATCTAAAACAAAATTGAAAAAAAATAACCTTGCAAATTTCCATTCAAATTTTATTTGCATACCCGTGTAAGAATGATAATATTTATATATGAGACATTTGCAACACATGTATCTCGATACATATAAGAAAACTGACTATCCCAAAATATGTAGATTGCATAGTGGCTATACGTAAGATGCATGTGCAATATATAAATGTACAATAGCTTGTTAAATTATTGCATCTATAGCAATTGAAGGGTTGTAAGTCTAAAGGGTCTAAGTGCCAAAAAATCCAAAGTTAATATTTTTTTACGAAAATACGATCTAAGTGCCAAGGCTAATAATATCCAAATGGATCCAAGTGCATTTTTGTTTTGAAATTTGGATATGTGTTCAATTGAATTAAATATAAATAAATAATTATCTCATTGAGTTGTTTATTTTATAATGTTTTTCTGTTATATCTCTAAATAATAAAATTGGCACTTAAACCCTTTAGACTTACAACCCTTCAATTATTGCAATTTTGTACTAATATTGTGTCTTGTTACAATATTGTATCTACTATATCACTATTGCACCAATATTGCATCAATGTTGCATCAAATTGTAACAATATTAATATAATATTGTAACAATAAACAATATTGATATAATATTGTAACACTAATGTTAAAATATTGTTTTAAGATTGTATCAAAATTATAGCAATATTGTATGAATGTTGATAGTATATTGTGTCAACATTAATGCAACATTAATGTAATATTGATACAACCTTGTAACAAAATTTTTACAACATTGATCAAAATTATAGAAATATTGTATAAATATTGAGTCAACATTGATACAATATTGATACAACCTTGTAACAATATTGTTACAATATTGAATCAATATTGATATAGAATTCATGCAATATTGATATAACATTGTAAAAATATTATTACAATATTAACTCAATATTGTTACAATATTGATGTAATATTGATACAATATTGATGTAATATTAACTCAATATTGCAATAATATTTATACAATATTTTGGCAATATTGCAATAATATTAATACAATATTTTCGCAATATTGCAATAATATTTATACAATATTTTCGCAATATTACAATAATATTAATACAATATTTTCGCAATATTACAATAATATTTATACAATATTTATACAATATTGCAATAATATTAATACAATATTTTCGCAATATTACAATAATATTTATACAATATTTATACAATATTGCAATAATATTTAAACAATATTTTCACAATATTGCAATAATATTGAAACAATATTTTCAAAATATTGCAATAATATTCATACAATATTTTCACAATATTGCAATAATATTTATACAATATTTTCACAATATTGCAATAATGTTTATATAATATTTTCACAATATTGCAATAATATTTATACAATATTTTCACAATATTGCAATAATGTTTATACAATATTTTTACAATATTGCAATAATATTTAAACAATATTGCTGCTAGAACAATCGATTCAATTTTGATGCAATATTGACGCTATATTTATACGATAATGATACAGTAGATACAATATTATACCGAGATACAATACTGATATAATATTGATATAAAATTTTAACAATATTGATACGATATTTTTACAATATTAATTTTACATAGTAATATTATTGCTTTTAGAACAATTGATACAATATTAACGCAATATTGTATCAATGTTCATGTAATATTTGTGCAATAATGCTGCAATATTCATACATATATAACGGGACACAATATTGGTACAATATCACAATAATATTGTATTAATATTGTTTCAATATTGTTACAATAATGTAACATTACATATGCAATATTAATGCAATTTGAATACAGTAGTTATAATGTTTTAACTATCTATATATAGATAGTTAAAACATTATAACATGTACATACGCATATGGCAAATGAAACTTACATGTAGCCATTATATATATATATATATATATATATATATATATATATATATATAATTGTAACTTCGTTCCGAAAATGCCACGTCGATGGTTTTCATCGTGGCACAGTAAAAAAAAAATATCTGAGAGTGCTCGTTTTTTTAGACACAACACCTCGTTGTCCTCGAGTTTGACCCTATATTTACACTTCGATGGTGAATTATTGTTCTGAGGTGCGCGACAGATTTGTTTCCGAATCATCGAGTGTTTTTTTTTTCTTTCTTTTTGATGGATTTGATATAGAAAATGACTCTTTTTTTTTTTAGAAAATTTGTTTTTACAAAATAGTGAAAGCTAAACAATTATTTATTTTTTCTTTTTTTAGTGTGAAAAAATGAATTATTTAAAATAGTAGGATTGTAATTTAAAATTAATTGATTGTTGTATAACTTTTATAAATTAATGATGTTTGTCACAATGAATCACATTAGTATATTAAAAATACATAAATAATACATATCAGTATTGATAATTTTAGTATAAATTTTTTCTTCACTCGTTTAAAAGGTATATTTCCAAGAAAAGTAAATTTCTAATTGAAATGAAAAATCTACGTATAAAATGTATCGAATAATAAAAAATTTATCATTATTATTATTTAATTAAATAAACGCGTGCAGGTTAAAAAATTAAACGAAATTCAATTAAATATATATCTTAAAATGTCAAAATTAATAAACGCCCGCATAATTATCAAGTTCAACAAGCTCATTTAAAAAATATTCTTATCCACCTTAATAACCAACTAAATTATGGAATGTCTTATCGTCCTTTCGCTTTCATTTTTTCAAAATCAAGATTCGCAGATCAGCTTCCAAACGATTTTATTTACCGCTTACACAAAAATCCCAAAATTGTTAATAAATATGCATAGCCATATAGGGCGCCTTCACTTTTCTAATTACACGTGGTAAATAAAACGCGAGATTAGGATGCCAACACACGCCCAAAATCTCTTACTTTGTCGTTCCCTTTAAAGAACCTGATTTACCGGGTCGCCAAGATGAGCATAAAAGATATATTTTGGAGACGTGCATTGTGAGACAATGCGAAGGTTTCGAGGTCGATTGCTTTGGGAGGTTGTAAAGAGAGAAAAAGAGAGAGTGAATGAGCGATGCATTGATAAGACAGGTCACAAGGAGATTTTGACGAAAGTGAATTTTTTCTTGTACCTTTGCTGATAGACACCGTAGATCGCATCATAAGATTTTGAGAGATACGGGTATACAATTTTTTGCTTAAGAGAATAATCCGGTAAATATAGATGTACTTGATAAAAAAAAGATTTAAATTTATCGTTACACTTTACGAGAAATTTAGATTTTAACAATTAATGCAATTTTTTTAAGTTAATTTATCGATAAATCTGTTAGCTAATAAGTTTATAATTACATTTATATTTAATAATGAAATAAGTTTATTATTAACTTTATACTTAAAATTTCATTTGATCTTTGTCTTACTTCAACAGATTTTTTTTCTTTTAAACTACTTGAGAAGCAATTAACTTTTAAATTTCGTAATAACCGGACTTTCGTCAATCCGCATGATTGTTCCCCCACTTGAAATAAATGAAGAAAAGGTAAATGAAGTAAAAAAAAAAAAAAAAAAAGAGAGGAATATAAAGAAACGCCATCAAATTGGATTCATAATGTAAAAGTTTTTTTCAAACAAAATGAATTCCAAACAGAAAAAATTCTTGATGGAGAATTAAATAAAAACACAAAAAAAGAACATTTTCTTCAAATAAAAAAAAAAAAGTTAAAGAAATTGGAGAATGACGTAATAATGGCAGATTTATACTTTATTATATGACAGGACAGATAAGCTGAATTCATAAATTTTGTAAATTGAAATCACGCGTTAAGAATTCATTTCGAATGACTAAAATAACCGTTAAATTAGAACAGAAATATTCCAATTTAAAAAAAAAAAAAATTCGTATCGTATTCGTATCAAATCATACATAATCAAAACACGAGTAAGAAAAACGAGAATTTTTAATAAAACTAACTTTGTTAAAAGTTCTTTTTAAAGAAGTACAGTACATTTATACTAGTTTAGTATCAGCTAATCCGCTTGCTGTTAAAGGCTAAAAACCGGAATTGCCAAAAAAGGTTATAAACCAACAAAAGAGGGTTCAACTTATAAGCAAAACGTTTCTGTTACCTGACGATAACCTGCGATATACGTATAGTATCTAAGCTATACGCACATAAGTACATATACTCGTACGTGCATTCGTTAAACATTAGTACATCCTCTGCAAGGAAGAGAGAAAATGGGGGAAGAGAGAGAGAGAGAGAGCTAATATAACCCTTGGCGTATAATTGGCGAGAGAGCGTAGCGAGCAGTAGGGGTTAAGAGGCGCTCGCGCGTGCGCGATTACACCCACGTGTGCGCCATTAGCCGTCCTATCTGCTAAATGAATCTGGAACGTGCGCCGGAATAATTTCTCCGGTTACTCCACACCGAGAGCAGCTCCCCATGTAAATGTAATATCTCTCTCTCTCTCTCTCTCGCTTTTTATACAACTCAACATGTATAAGTATGTATATGTGGGCGCGCTGGGCCTTAACCCAGAAAAAGAGGCACACGCGCGTGTACTTTGTGCTGCCGTTGTTGCTGCTGCCGCTGCTTGCTGCGCGGTTGAAGTGTTTACGGGCCGTGACTCGGGTGCTTTGACCTTGGATAGGGCTGAAAGAGTGACTTAACCTCAAGCTTATAAGAGAAAAAACAGTGTTGCCTCTCTGTGTATGTGTGTAATAATAAAATGTTGAGTTATTTTACATCTAGTTTTTTTTTTTTTAACAATATGCTGTTATAAAAGTTTTTTTTAATATAAAAATCAAAATATTTTGATTGAAAAAGTTTGATTGTGAAAACAAACAAGATTAATGCAATATGAAATTAAAATTTATTGTATTACATTAAAAACAAAGATTTTACTTGTAAAACATTTTTTCATCGACATATATTCGTTTCTTACAAGTAACCAAACAATGAATTGTATTTTAAATCGTTAAATTTATTTATTTTGATTAGAGAACAAAGATAGCAATATTCAACATGAATTTTTTATATTATTGGGAAACAGTTAATCGTTACAAGAATCACATCGATTTTCCGTTAAACGTGCGTACATTTGTTCTCTATTTTTTTTTAACCCAATTAACACAATGCACACCTACAACACGTAGCACGCGCGTTGAATGATAATGACAATAGAACGCTTTTCTTTTTTAATCAAAGTGCAAACGACGCTCGAATTGTTTCGGTATTTACAATACGACCGTTATATATCGAGGTTGCGTTCAAACTATTCATAGCTCTCCGTGGCTAACATTAGAGGCGCCGTTACTGCTGAAACAGTCGCTCGGTTAGAAAATAAAGCAAAAAGAGAATTTTTTTAGTGAACGATGCCGCTGCTTTTTGATTGTCAATGTTTTTGATATTAATTAGTCGTTCGCAATGATAAAACATTTTGACTTAATTAATGTTGAATAATTTCATTAATTGCGATTTGTGCAAAATCTATATTTTCATTATCTTTACTTTGTAACAATAATAACGTTGAAATCCGAAGAAAGGCACAATAATACGCCATAATAAATATATCAGAAAAATGAATATACGAGCTCATTCATTTCGCCCATATCGTATAATCCCGGTAAACGAATAGCAATCGTTACCATGGCAAATCCTCGCATGTCCATCACGTAGTATACAACCGTACCATCGATAAATCACTTGGGAGGACATCAGGAACAACGCGCGGGAAATATCGGCGGGAATCCATTCCTATACCATCCGCGATCATTCGTCGGCGTGTTTGAGGGTATCGTTTATCAGAAAAGGTTTTTTACTCTCGTTATGACTTTTTGACGTTGAATTAAAGGTATACTGATCGAATAGCTATTTACTTGTGTAAAAGTTTTGGTTCTAGTTCGAAGAAAGAATGTTTTATTGACAAAAGAGATCGATTTTAAAATAAGAGATTATAAAAATATGCGCAGTTGATGAAATAAATTTATCGTCGAATAAAATTTTTTTACACATGTATACGTAACGCAATCTTTTTATTTAATTCAATATAAAAATAGAACGCCGAAAAATAAAATTTTCTGCAACGTCGCAAACTTGAATTTTTTCTACAATTCTTAGTTTATCTCCATAACCGTTCAACATACTTAGTCATAAAATCATCAGGAATTTCAAGAAGTACTTACTTACACTTACGCATTCTCAGTTTTTTCAAGACCGATAGAAAGAACCGTATCGTCGTGTATAGCGAAAATTTAGTCAAATTCAGCTTACATACGTATAGAGAGAGAGATGCGAACAGACACGGTACATCAAAAGCAGCGAGCAGAAGTCGAGCTGCTGTGTGACCATCGACCGTGTAGCGCACGTTTCGTATACGCTGAGAAAGATACGTGCGGGATATACTTTTGGCCGATCCACCTTGATTACAAGGCACGTGCGGGACTCTGGGTAGATACATGCAACGTTTGTCGTTTCTTCTTCGTCTTCTTTTACTTTGAGTGTGTATGTAGATACTTGGTATGCCGAGTGTCGCCTCGCCTCTTTTCGCTTTTCCGTGCTAGTGTGCGTGTTTTCTTTTTTGTGTTAACTGGACCTTCTCTCTCTCTCTCTCTCTCTCTCTCTCTCTCTTTCTCTCATGTTTATTTATTTATTTAATCTATTTAATTTTGACTATATGTGATTTTTCTTAATTTATTGCTATATATTTCTTTATATTGTATATTTTTATTTTAATGACTGATATATTATGCATACTATTGACTTGAATTTGTGTCTTAGGGGTTATTATTATAATTTCACATGCAAGTTAAGAAATATAATTTTGCAATTGCAAATAAATTTTATCTATCTACCCGTCTCTCAAAATTTTTACCCTGAAAAACGCCAGATAGTGTAAATTTTTTTTCTGACCACGTTTAAATTATTAACGAATACGCTCTCTCATTTATATACTCGATGCTTTTAGATGTTTTTAATATGTATATAAATATAAATATTAGTTCTACTTAAAATATTTCGTTTTTTCAATGTTTATTTATTTATTTATTTATTTTTTTTTTTTTTCAATTCCAAATGCTCCGTTAAATAACTTTTTGTTCTTCAATACGTAAAACAAGCAATATACATCCATAAAAGTATTACAACATGTATTTTAAAGAGAGACCAGTATGAAAAATAAAGAATCTCGGACGAAATCACAATTGTGGCCAATTTGATACACGATCGAGTCAGGCATGTTCGGTTAACGGTTTATTTTTTTTTTCTCCTTGTCATCGTCGATAACGCCGCTTTGCGCAATACGCGCGAAGATTACGAAAATTCGTAGCGATAAATTGGCCGATTCTCATTGTATACCCAAGATTGGAGTAAGTTTATTCTACAAAGATCCTCGTCATTTTTAAAATCGCGATGTACCGGTAGGTACAAAGAAGACCGAATTTTTTTTCGAAGAAAATAAGATGATTGGAGAGGATAATAATCGGCTTTTGGGTGTATATACATACACAGCGTTTTTGAATGATTGGTATACAAGGCTGGTAGAGTGAAAAATACAAGGGCAACGTGATATAAACGACGCATTTCGTTGAAAAATTTTCTTTTTTTTTTCTTATTTAACCGTTTTATAATGAGACAATGTAAAAACACGTTTTAATTTTTTAAACTTGCATAACTGTACTGCCTATGTCTGTCTTACATTTTTAATTGGATGAATAAGAATGGATTTCGAAATATAATCGAGCTTTTCATATAATTTAACTTAATAAGATAACGATTTGATTGCTTTAATTAAACCAGAAAATTTTTCACGATAATTCATTTTATTTAAGTTGTATTTTATTGCATAAAAATTGTTTCATTGCATTATTGCAATTTTACAAAAACTGTAAAAATAACCTTTCCACTAGTAGATTTAAAATTTTAAACGATTTCTAGCTCGAGACTTCTGTCAAACTTAATTTAATCTTTTGATCATTCTAAAATTTTCAAAAATTGCATCCGTTATAGTTACAATTTTAGGTTGTACCTATACACTTTCCCACAAATTTAATAACAAAAGAAGATGTCTTTGCTTTTCTTCCAAGGTCATACCCATCATGAATCATCAAATCTTCTTCGAGTCACATTCACGTTAACAGCATCAATGAACAAATAATGCAAAGAAATTTGTCCTCCGTTTAATTGGATCGATTCTCTTACTACGACGCGACTTATGCTCTCTTTCTTTATTTTTCTGTTCCGTCGCGATCCTTACTCTCATTGCAGTGAATTCGAACCGCATTGTGAATTCCACGAACTGACGGAGGCTCAACGCCTTCAGCCTTGATATCCCCTGCGAATAGCCGCGATAAAATAAAAAAATTGAATATACGTATGATATTTATTGGACGGTAAAGATAGCGAGTACTCGAGCGAGGAATGAAATTTTAGATTTAACGAGGGTTGGTTTTTGTGACAGGGAATGCTACTGTAGCGGTGTGATTGTTTTTTGATGATGGAATTGTAATTAAACGAAAGAAACTGGAAATGTTGAAATGATTTAAGAGCCTGCAGTGGGATATGTAATTAAAGCTTCATAAGTTGTAAAGACAACTTTTAATCTGATTGTAAAATGTTAATGCACGAATTATTTTAACGCACAAAATTATGAGGCTACATTCGGTAGATGAAAATATTCGCAGAATAAGAAAACATTATGGTTGTTCAAACTTTAAATCCGTATCAATTACCTAGAACATAAAATCATAACTCTGCTGGAAATACAAACGTCAATTCCAAAGCAAAGTAATGCTTACTGATTCATCTGTCAATAAAGTCCCTTGAAGTTCAGTTAATAAGTTTTAATTTCATGCAATAACATCATCAGTTTGAGCTACAGCATCTTCTGAAGATAAAATATTTTTTTGTTACTTATTCGAACTGATACAATAACCTCAATAAATTATTTTTTTCTTTACTAAAGTGATGGAAAAAATGTTCTTCATCAGTAAAATTAATAAGAAAAACTTTCGGACCAGTAATTCATTCAATTCAAACTCTTATGCGCATCATGATGCATCAATGAACTAGTAAATTAGTAATATACTACTATTAATCGGTGACAGTTTTTTGAATCTCTTTAAAGCATACAAAGCAAATCGTAAAGAATGAATAATTGGTTAATGTTTGATTTGGAATTTATAATGTTTACTAATTGCACAGCACGACAGAACAAAGTTTAAAACCAGAAATTGTAATTCCTTTTTGAAAAAAATTCGTTAAAAGTTGTTGCACGTCTTTTACGACGCTTGAGATAAAAATTATCTCTATTAAAAAGCAGAAAATCGCGTTTAAACGTTAAAGTAAAAAGTAATTCGCGCGCGCTTGAATTCTTTACACGACCATAGCGACCACCAGTTCCTACAAAAAGGAAATACATTCTTCCACGAAGCTTTAAAGCAAAACTAACTCTCAGATAGCTGCGCTCGTTCTTCTATGAAAAACCGCGCGTACGTTATCCATCTCGAGATGTAAGATGCGTGAAGATGTATATATGTATATACATGTCTTGCGCGGATAAAAATGTTTCTTTTTTTTTTTTTTTTTTTTTTTTTCGACGAGCGAAAAACGCGATCGACGAGAGCGTATTATACGAGTCCAACGATTATCCTCGCGAGGAAACCTTATACGTCCGTCGTTCCATGAAGCCGACCGTGCGGAAAAATCGTCCCTAAGAGGACAAGAGAACATAGCCAGCCGCACCGGACGAACGAGTGCAAAGGGTTCTCGAACTCACGGATGAACGGCAGCAGAAAAAGCAACGTGATACGTTCGAGGGAGAAGGAGAGAAAAAGAGAGACGAATGGGGAGGGGGGAAGGGTTCAGAAGAGGAGAGATCGGATATAAGGATAGAAATGTGTGTATGTTGTTGTAGTAAGATGGTTGGCAAATTTTAGAGCTTAATTAGCGCGAAATAGTATTAGAACGATATCGGGAGTTTAGTAGAAATTTCAATGCTATAATCGAGTAGTTTATCGATGGTAAATTCATATGAATGAGAATTTTAAACATCTTCAAATATTTTAATTATTTTATGTATTATGATTAAGCGTATTTGCTACTTCTCTTATTAAATTATAGTAATAAGTAATACGATAAAAGTACTAATATTTGAATTTTAATTTCTTTTGTTGCAGGTACGTATTAAAAATATCTAAAGATAACTTCATATTCCTGCATGGTAACGTAATAAAAATTTTAAAAAAGTGCATGTTATTAAGATAGTGCATGTTATTAAATCAGTATTGCCAAAAGCATGTTTTTAATTAAAATTCTTGAAATTTTGAACACAACTTTATTTATATTAGTTTTATATGTGTGGTTAAAAGTCTGCATTTAAGAGGATGTAATTTTCGAGCGCTAAATAAAAATTATTTTCAATTAAAATTTAATTCAAAATAAGGAGATAAAGAAAAATATTACGATTAAAATACAAAAAGGAATTTTGAAAATTTCGTGCGGGTACCGTTGTCAGTCACCGTCATACCACGCTGTATTTTTATGGTTCACAGTTAACCAGTTTGAAAAAATCGAAGACCAAGGTAAACCCAAATTGCCTTAAATATTACTAGACTGACTAATTGTTTTTTGACGAACTTAATCCAAAATCTATCTTTGAAATAGTTGATCATCCTTTACTTTATAGAAAAACACCGATAAAGTTTTTAACCACTCCAAAAAAGTTAAAAATTGACTCTAGAAAGGAACTACTCCGCTATTGTGTTATTATTTATTATAAAATGCATAAAATCCAAATTAGTTTGTGCTCTGCATAACCGCGAATAATTATCAAAACAAAAGCATCGTATTTAAGAATCAAACCTAATTTCTTTTTATTATTCGTAAACTATACCACAAATAATTTCACATTGTGTCCTAATTCAACGTCACAAGCAGTTTAATCTTATAACAGCGTAAATGTCGTGGCAACGTTGGACGATCGTATCGAACGGAAGTGTTAACCGATATCGTCGTTGTCTCTTATCCAACATTCGCAAACTGCAAAACCCTTGCGCAGTCTCGAGTTTCGCATTAGGCTTTCTCCGTTCTAATCCTCTTACCGTGCCGAATTCTTAACGAGGTTAAAGGCTTCAATTCCGAGATGAAAATCGATGCCTTGAACTGGACCGTTTTTTTTCTCTCAAGGTTTAGTCAAACGTTTTCGCAGAAACGATCGTGAATGTACATTCTTATAATTAATTACACACAAGGACATAAGAAAAAATAAAAAAAAGGCGTGCAATCATATAATTTTTTTTTTTTTTTTTTTTTTTTTTTTTTTTTTTTTTTTTTTTTTTTTTTTTTTTTTAATAAGGTGAAGACTAAATCTTCCGTTGTGTAATTAAAATTTTTTTCATTAAAGTGGGCAACGTTAAACTTTGGTTCTTTTATGAGCACTGATTGCATTGCATCAAATTTATTTAAAAATTCACTTGGATTATCCTCTTTTTGTTACACTTTTGTCTTTTGTAAAGACTTTGAGAAATATTAATTAAAAAAAATCAGTAAGAAATGTATCACGTGTTTTGAGTATTTTAGCAATTTATATCTTATTTTTATCGGTGAAAAGAAATTATTCTAACAGCTTGTGAATACAAAAAAAAAAAAAAAAAAACTAAAATTTTACAGTTTTAACAGATATTAATAGTTAAAAAAAAAAAACACAATAATAAAAATTATAATAAAAAACAAAAAGTCGTAACAGATAGAAATGTAGCAGTACTTAAGAAAGAAACATTTTTGTTTTAAGAACACGCAAAAGTGCTACGCGAAATGAGTTTGTTGCATTTGACTACGATAAAAGAATCGCTATTACATTAATATTTTTTTCTCTTTTAAGTAGGTACGTTATAACTGTATGTTCATAATATATTAATAATATTAATGATTATTTTATTTATAATCTTGGTATTTTCATTTCATTTTGAATGTTGCAATATTTCTTTTTGTCGGTATGAAATTATTGTATCGATTGCTAATTATTCTTATTCTACTTGTATTACACGAATATGCAAATATGCAAGTACATATATTTATATTTTTTTGACACGGTTTATTACTAGTTATGTAAATTTATAGGATCTCTTCATCATAAACATTGATAAAATCTTAAATTAAAAATCAATAATTTTAATAGGAAATAAATAAACGTTTTTGATTTTGATTCATAAATTTCAATTAACTTAAGCGTTTATTCATAACATACCAGTTTAAGGAAAAAAAGAAAGAGACGTCTAAAAAGTAATTTTCATCCTTTGAACGTTAGTAGCTCAACCTGAAACAAGTACACATAACCTTATCTTTCTTTTATCATCATAACGCATAAAAAAAACCTATTATTTTCACACTTTATTTCGTGAATAAATTAATTTTTATTATTGTTCCTTTTTTTAAGCAGTGAAATAAAACAAACCATTTCACATTGGTTAAGCCCATAAATTCAGCCGAACATATACCGCATGAAATTCAAAATTATCCAGCGTTTTATTCAAGCCAGACCGGTTTTCCGGGTCGGCGTACGATATCGTATCCCTATAAAGCGCGACATTGCGTAATACACGAGGCGCTCTCCTCAACAATGTGCACATCGAGAAGAGAGGTCGAAAAGAAAAAATAAGATTTGCACGAGAAGTATCAAAGAGAGAGAGAGAGAGAGAGAGAGAGAGAGAGAGAAAAAAAACAGACAGACACACACACACACACACCATATATGGGACGGTTTTCCGCCGCGCGTATTATACCGCAAAACTGGGTTGTTGAACGAAGAGAAGGGAGATAGAGAAAGTGTATGAACCGAACGCACGAGTGCGTGCTCAGATTCTTTTTTTTTTTTTTTTTTTTTTTTTTTGACGACAGTAGTAGTTAAGATAGTATTGTGATATTTTAATTATATTATTTTGTTATTTTGTCTAAAAAAGGGACTTATGAAAAATTAATCGTTTTCATTATACTTTCAAGTGGCTTTTATAAAACCGTTTTTTTTTTTTTTTTTTTTACCTTGTAAAGATAAATTCTTTTGTGAACAACATGTTAAGTGCCATATCATTTTTCTTTCAAATTGCAGTTAGAGGCGCATAATTCAACATGATGACATAATAAAGGTTACGTAATTTCTGAACGTTTACTTTTAAATTATATGTTTTTTATCACATACATTGCAAAAACGGCAGTCGCACGATAACTTACCGTAATAGGTCAAATAGTATTAAAAAAAAAAAAAAAAATTTTGTCTTTTTACACAATCCTAGTTATTTACTTCTTTAGTTTATTTTTAAAAACAAATATTTTAACATTAAAAATGTTCTATAAATTATATTATTCATTAATTGCATTTTAAACTATAGTTCCAACATTTCTTTTTTTAAATTTAAAAAAGTAAACCTTCGCAAATTGTAATGCTTAAAATAAATAAGCGATTAAAACTATCCATATGCTCACTAACTGCAAAAACATATCTTGATAAAGACTACAAAGAGGCCGATAATCACTCACCCCAACATCGGGCTCAAAAATTGCAACAATATAACATCAAAAACATCCCATGCAGCTCGTAAAAAAAGAGAGGGAAAGGGAGCCAGAAGTAAACAATAATCGAAAGTAGAGGAGTGAAAGAGAATGTCAAATAAAAAACCGTCAAGGTGCCAGACCTGTGCAGGCCGCATCTGCCGGCCTGGTTTTTCAACCCTCCTTCCTCCTCTCTTTTATATCTCGTTCGATTCTTTTAATCCGATCTCGTAGGGGCTGCTCCGGAAATCCTAACCTCCAAAACTCTCTACGATCAGCTGTCCTTTAGTGTGCAAAATACTTTACCCAACAGGGGATGGTTTTTTTATGTAGAGTAGAAGGGGAGATAAAGTGCAGGAAAGATGATTGAGTAAAAAATCATGTGTGCATATGCGTGTATGGATTAACACGACATTTCTGCTGCTCGAGCAATGAATTTTTGCAATATACGTTCTTCTTTAATAATAAAATATACAAGTCAAAAAAAAAAAATTGACTCTTTTTTAATAAATCTCTGTTTTTACGTTAAATCAAGTAACTATACAGACCAGCAACAAGTGACGTAAAAAATTTTTCATTAACGTACATTTTATAAAGCATAAAAGATACCCATTGAAAAAATAATCAAAACCTAGCAGTTTTCCTCAAAGCGAACATACAAAATTCATTTGCAAACAGAGAGACTTCGACAACGGCGTGAAAACAAAAATATAAAGAAGCACACGCAGCAACAAGAGGTAGCAAAAGTAAACAAAATAAGAAGGGGGTTAGAAAGGGCTGAGAGGGCGCTCAAGTTGAAGGGTTGTGCTGCTCACTCAAGGACCGTTCATTAATTACATTGCAGTCCGTAGGTAAACTCACGCATATGCACGAAGAAAAAAAAGAAAGAATTAAATATGTGGATACTTACCTATATTGGTTGCAGGTTCTTGTAAAATTTTTCTCTACGGTAATGTTATCTTGATAACGTGTTAACTATAGTTATAGTGTCGGCTTTTTTCTGTTTCTTTCATTCCAAAATGCATTTTCAAAGAGGTGAGAATAGGGTTCGTTCTCGATTAAGCAGACGGAGCAATTGATGTAGGAGTTAGGGAGGTTGGTAATTCTAATGGGTGACGCTCGATAATTGCATTTTGACGTTTCCGGAAATTGAGTCGGCGAAATGTGTGTAACGTTATACGATCGGTTAAATGGAACCGATAGCTAGTATAAACGTATGGGATTAATCGATTGCAGTAATTTTCGTTCATTTGAATGGCTATAAATAATTTAGTGATCAACGACTGACTTTAATTTTATATGTATATCGTTTGATAAGTAGTTGTGCATTTGATTAAATGTGTAAAAAGTACATATCGTATGAAGTTGCTACAAAAAACTTTTATTCAATAAAAGAAAATTTGATAGACAAGGACCGGGATTTTCTCCTCGGCAAAAACGTTCAGTTAAAAAAAAAAAAAAATAGACGTTTATGAAGTACATATAGGGAGAAAGGGAGCGGTGGGAAAATTAAAAAATTCCATTCCACACATTCGTCATGCAACAAATCCAATTTAGCAAGTGGATATGTACGCTGTAAAATTAACCTCCGAAATTAAATCGCTGAAGGCGCGCGCGCGTTGATTCTCTCGCCACGCGTATAACCATAATCCGTAGAATGCTTCGAGCCTTCGATCGAAATTCAAATTATCGCCTTCGTACACATACACACGCACGAATTCTCGTCACGCATACATCAACACACAAGCGTCGGTACGCAAATTCGTCGGTAAAGTTTGTGGAGCGAAAAAAGGAAGAGGGAGAAAGATTGAGAAAAAAAAGGAAAAGAATATTCTGTGTTTGGGGACGAGGGAAAAAGAGAGGAAGGTAACACACTGTTTCATAATTGCAAAGAGCGCACGCACGCGTGTGAATGCGCGGGGAATGCGCCCCGTGGCGTAAACGTTGACACTTTCACAGAATTCAACCGTGTATAAGAAGCCGAACGTATGATGGTGGACGAAGATATTGAGAATAAAAGAGGGAGAGAGTTAAGCGATGGAGAATTCGGTGGAAATTTTATGCGATGTTGCGATGGTTTGATTGGAAGCCGAATTGAGTCTTCATAAGTATAGCTTCTCGCTTATTTTTCATCGTTAGATGAAAAAAGGAAGATTGGAGATTGGCGATTCGATTTTATTCTAATTCTGTAAATTTGTTTTTTTTTTCTTTATATAATCAAAAATGTATAGGTCAAATTTTTTTAAATAAACAATTTATTATTCGATTGTACCTATTATTTTGCCAAATATTTTAGAAAATTTTTGTAAAAAGAAATTAGATATTCTCAGCAAGTAAAGATAAAGAATTTATCACCATAATCAGCCATTATTCATTTTCGTAGTGATTTCGCATCGTTACAATGTCCAGGAATAATTCGATGAATTAAAATAAAACTTAGCACAATTTAATCCTTAAAATTCAGCTTTTTTCTATTTTCCTCCATCTGCCGTAAGACCACCGTGTATGAAACGCGTGCGCGTTATCCATTCTCTCTTCTAAGCTTGTAATAATCGGTACACATACCTAAAGCAACCATAACATGCATGACCTTGTGGCTCCTGACGGACAATGCAATCACGAACGAAAAAATCCTTTCATACACACATACACATACATAGAGGTTCGGGCGCACAGAGTATTCCTTAGCCTTAGGCTCTGGATCGATTAACGAGTATCCATAGCTTCGATCTGAACTTCATAATAAATTCTACGTTCGTTCTCTCTCTTTCTCTCTCTCTCTCTCTCTCTCTCTCTCCCTCCCTCTCAACAGCAGCGGTAAGAAGAGAGCCGCTACTAGAAAGAGAGAGAGAGAGAGTTGCTGCCTTTAAGTGAGGATACTCCGAATAAGGGAATCTTCTCTGGCGTTGCGAGAGACAAGTGCCTCCTTCTCTTCCTCCTCCTCCTCCTCCTCCTCCTCCTCCTCCTTCTTTTCCTGATGCTGCTGCATGTGTGGTGACCGATGAACTTGAGTTCAACGAACTTGAATAGAAGAGAGAGAGGGAGAAATTCTAACGTCCTCCTGCTTCTACTCCTCCACCCGATTTCTCTATACTGGTTTAATTGAGACTCCAGGCGTCTTGAGATGCCTCGAGGAGTCTGTGTCTGAACTTAGATTATGGATCGCTCGTGGGTGCCGACGTCGATGGCGGAGTTTGAGGCCGTAAGAGAAATTCGGAAGCTGCGTTATTTGGGTCGCGTATGCGATGAGCCTAGAGGTGTGTCTTCATTGTCGTATTCAAGTTCCTGAATGCGCAACCGGGCAAGATTAAGTCGAAGTGGTTGAAATACTTTTGGGAAATTTTGGACTATGATCAAGATACAGATGCCGTTGCACATGTTGAGCAAATATGTATTGAGATTAGTGATAATTTTTTAAAGAGATATTAACGAATATTTCTAATCATTTAATACATGACTAAATTAAAAAATTATAGTAAAAGATAAAAAACAGAGAAACGCCAATCGATAAGATGCTTAACGCATCGCTTGACTCAAACGTAACCGCCGCATAATCCACATCGCACTCACCGGCTCATCAATCTGCGCGCATAAAAAAAGGAATGCATACTTCCTTCTACTCGATCGAGCGTAGCAAACAAGCGCCGAATCACATCATCTATTCATTCACTGCTCGCAATTACTCTCTCGTTTCTGTACAAAGTTTCTCTCTCTCTCTCTCTCTCTCTCTCTCTCTCTCTTTCGTTCTTTCTAACGTTACATTCCATTACTCGTTCATTGTTATCGCTCATTGTCAAAGTCGATGATCGCTCGGTGAACCGATTCACACACCGGATGGTCTCACTCTCTGTTTTTCTTTTTTTCTCAACGATTGCTTCATGTCTACACTACGTGCGTCGTGACTGCGTTGAGCAAAAACAAAAAAAAAAAATAAAATCAAATAAAATAAAATAAAATAAAATAAATAAATAAAATAAAAAAGAAAAGCAAACGAGAGACTCGATCATGTCACGGCGACGAAGCCCTTGGAATCTAATCCTTTCGTCGTGGATTTCGATCTCCCGACGGCTGAAGCGAGAAAAAGAGAGTAAGAGTAAGAGAGTAAATCACGCGAAACTTGATACGCGGCCAAGGTAGACAAGCACGAGACTTTTTCTCGCGATTTTATATAGGAGGAGCGTTTGCAATTGTGTGCATGCGCGCTCGTGTTCATGTGTGCGTGCATTAGTATTAAGAGGGGAGAAAGTAAGAGTTTATGAGTAGTTGTAAACATGTTGTAAGAGGCGAAGGAAAAATCAAGAGATCGGACTTTTTATTGAGGATCGGGATGTTTCGGTACTTTTATTTTTTTTTATTTTACATTTTACTTATTTATTTGCAACGAATGAATTTATATCGTTGTAAGTTAAATATATGATAAAAATTCAAGAATAAAATAATGTTGATAAATTTCAAATGTTTAATTACTACTAAGTAAAAAATAAATGAGAACAACGATCTCTTGTTTATCGTAAACGACTATCAATAAAGTCGTTACCCTAACCTAAAAATTTATAAAAGCATAAGATAAAAATTCCATCACTCATCCAAAAAAGAGGTAGACAGATAGAGACACTTCACCTGGTTTACTACGCTCTCATCCAAGCTCAACGATCCTTTCCTGGATTTTCACAAAACTCGGGAGCGTCGCGTTTAAGAGAACACTTTATAAACTAACTAGCTGTGAATAAATATACATATATATTTCAGCCGAGTTAAGTAGCTCGAGGGAGGGATAGAGCCTCCTTGATACTCCCTCAGGCTAGTCAGCGAGTTATGCATGCGCGTCTCGTGACTAACATTTTGCGCGGCGAGGATCATAACGAGGTGTTTCGTCAGAGCGAGTATTTCTCCTTGCTTGTGTTAGTGTATACATACTCGCATACGTTAGGTCTGTATAATATCGTTAAAGCGTTGGTAGGTTAGAGAGATTTATAAGCGCACATGTGAGAGGAGAAAGGGTTAATTTTAACGCGTTTTACATTGACGAGTCATCATCGAGGTTTTTGATTACGATTGCACTCGTGGAAAGGTGAGTTAAAATTTCCGGTATACCATTGATAGATATGAGAAGTGTTTGGAGAGCTGGGAGTAAACTTTGAGAATTATCGCTTTTGACGTCACTCTTTCGGTTTGGATTAAAGTTACGTTAACGTTATTAGGTGTCATATTGTGAAACGTTTTGGGTTCGTTGTTGGTTTTATTGCTTAATTTCGTTTCTGTGTTAAAGAAACATTTACGTAAACGTCATTTTATGCTTCGTATATTTTACTTATGAAGTTTTTTTATTTCTATTTTTGATACAGCCTAACATCTGACTAAACTTTGTGTCTAATTTTTTTCTCTCAAAAAAAAAAAAAAAAAAAAAAAACATGATATTTTTTACAGCTCCTTGGGAAAACAATTGCAGAACCTATCATGTTTCTCATTCTTTCAATTTCACCCAACAACTATTTTTCCCCTCCACAACCAATCCAATCAAGTTCTTCGTCTAACCGACGCATCGCGTGCAAGAGACGTGCGTTATCCAGCTAAATTTCGCTCGAAAAATAAAAGTAAGAATAGATTTCGAAATAAAGAAAACGAAGACACGGGAGACGCGCGCGAAAAATACGTGCCTTCGAGCGCGAAGCCCTTCTGGACGTTCATCGGTGGTGGGCGAACCAGTTCCCTTCGGCACAAATGCTTTGTTCTCTCTCTCTCTCTCTCTCTCTCTCTCTCTCTCTTTCTTCTGTGTACATGAGCAAACGACCGGATGTTCGAGGCGCTTTTTTTTATATTGGCAAATTTGGCGATCGAAGTGCTCACGCTCGCGCGAGTTTTTGTTTTTAAGATGGTTATTTAAATGATATTACCCATGATAAAATTGTTATTTCGAATTGTTTTAACTATAAATAATATATGTATGTATGATAAAAATAATTTTATAAAAATCTGAATTTTTATTTCTCAATTTTTATTAACATAAACTGTGCATGACAACGCAAGTAAAAGATAAAAATCTAAAAATTTTACCTCACATACTCGCTCTTACCGCTTCGCTAGTAAATACATTTATATTAATTCAGAATAGTTTATAATAGACTACACAAAAATAAATAAAATATGCTTGCTTATTTCATTATTAATTAATCATTAGTAAGTTTTTATCACTAATTCTGATACAAAAACAGTGTTCGTTTTATTTTAATATTTATTTTTGGCAAACGTTATAAAGGTAATGCTCTTACGAAAAATATATATTTATTTTTAACAATCAAATATATGAGGAGCTTTTGCATTCATAAAATCCTTTTTTTATTCTTGTTTATCGTCAATCAAATCTTAATAAATATCCGAATCTTTTGCTACGGAATAGAGCCGAAACATTAAAAGAAACATAAAAAATATAGCGATCTCTATCAGTTTTTATGACGAATCTTGAATAAATTTTTATGGTATACTTACGTAACGTTGGATTGGCAGCGATATATTTTTTGTTAAAGCGTGTACACCGCCGTTTATCTGAGAAAATTTTTTATATTTTTTCAGTGGCCAATTTTAAAATAAAATTATTTCTTTTATTTTTCAAAAGAAAAAAAAAAAAACAAATCAAATATTTGTGAACGTCAATGTTAGAAATTCGAAATTGTTTAAAAAATTGAATTTCAATGGCTTTGTATTATCGTTCGTTTTTTTCGATCTTTAAAATTTTTAAATACAATTAAATTCATCTATGTTTTATTGTAAACAAAATAAAAATAAGCTTTTGAAAAAACTAGCAATCTATAAATTAAAAACGATTCGAATTCTCCTCGCATCTTTTCATGAATCATCCGTATCCACAACAAAAGCCCTCAGCAATTCACCCAGGTAAGAAGCCGCGGAGTAGCGTCAGCGAGGATGTCTTGATTTCTCGTTGTTTATCGCGGTGACCGCGCAGTAAATCTGCACACGGCGTGCCGTTCCCGATGTGTGTGTATATATATAAGCGAGATAAAAGTTAAAAGGCTAAAGGAAGGGGAGAGTATGGAATTTTCTCTCGTGCAAAATCGTCTTACGACGAAGACGAGTAGATTGAAGAGTTGTTTTTATATGGCGGAGAAGCGAGTCGTAAACGAAGGTTATTTTTATAGGTTAGATCGATTTCGTTAACGCGTCCTTATAAGCGCGATGCTTTTAAGAAAATTCAACATCGCGTGAACTTAAATTGTGAATCTGAAATCATAACGATTAGGTGTGGTGAGATAAAAGTTTAGAGATTGAATTGCAAACGAGTTTATCGCATTTAAATTTTATTCGAGATATGCCGTAAAAAAAAAAAAAATACACGAGCGTACACCTTTCATTCGGTCTTAATCGCTTTGATTTGTGAATAATGAAAGCATTAATGGATATAAAAGAGTAGTCGAATTACGTGTATACGTTTAATAGTATCACTTTGAATTCTTTATTGAAGATAACTGTCCCATGTATCGTATAAAAAAGTATGAAATAAAAATGTAATCTCGTTTAAAAGTTACATTTTAACAGTTTGGAATTTTCGAAAAATAAATTCTTTGTTTTATCGTTACGATAATAAGTTACCGTTCAAGCATATTTTTATTGTCAACTGTAAATTCGTTATTTTAAATAATCGCTAAGGCAACTGATATTTTATATTATAAAATATCCAACGCGTAAACAAAATTTCACATACGTAAAATCAATCATTCGAAATTCACGCACGACTTATACTTTCCCTAAGAAAGTAAATTATATTCATCAAAACAAAAAAAAAAAAAAAAAATTCCACACAACTCGTTCGTCATAATATCCAAACCAACAAAGAAAGATAAGATAAAATAAAAAAGGGAAGTATCTACCGTCTTTCAATCTAAAATTATGCATGCAAGCGTGTATTCACATATACACATGCGCTCGTGTCGTGCATCCATCCATCCACTTTCCATTCCCCCTTAAGACTATAAGGGGATCGAGAGTAGCCAAACTCCAGCAACTGCAACTTTTTGATGCAAAATAACCCGACATACCGTACACACGCATACACCGCATGTATGTGTGTATATGTTATTGTTGCAGCTGTCCTCTATATAATTTCGCTCTCGCAAAAGTCGCGGAGAATAAAGATTTTGCAGCGATTGTTGTATGTATCCACGACGACCGATGCACTTTGGCCCAACGCCCGGTTACAATTTTACGGTTATATATATATATACTTACGTGTGTGTATGTGTGTGTGTGTGTGTGAATGCATCCGCGAAAATTGCCGCCTCGGCGATCACCGTTAACCAACTGGCTTTGTGTAAAAGTTTTTCCTTAAAGTTCGTAGTTGGCTGCATCCACCTCTTGGTAGTCCGTGCATAATTCATCGCGGAATTTTCGGTGGCAAGGTACGCGTTCTGAATTACGAATGAGATTTTTCGGCTATTTTCTTTATCTTTTATCCCGGCTTATTTGAGATTCTTCGTCGTTGCGAGCTGTGAGGCCTTTATAGATCTGGTTAGCGATTGCGGTGTAATGAAGCGGTAAATTCTTTCATTTTTTAAGCGTCGAGTTATGTTTACGAGTGATATAATTTATTTGAGAGAGTTGAGCGGACGTTAGTTTTGAGATTGGACGCTGATTTTTTAGAATCAAAGATGTTTGGGTATGTCATATTTAAAAATGTACTTTATGTAAAAATATTTTCGTAAGTGTAAATTTAAATATAATTATTTTTTTTTTAAATATGTCGAGCATATATAAAAAAACAGTTTAAGTAGAAATAAAAAAAAAAAAAAAAAAAAAAAAAATAAACTTGGTAGTAGGTATACATTAAGATAAATTAATTACCGATAAGCGCAATTAACTTAATTGAAACGTTCGCCTCGAAAATATTTTGCTTTTAAAGTGCGCCGCGGAAAAAGGAAAGTATGAAGTCTAATCACACTCGACTGGTGCGCAAGTAAAGTCTTGAAAAAAAAAAAAAAAAAAAAAAAAAAAAAAAAAAGTAAGAAAAAAGAAACAGCGATGTTATTATTCGAAATTGCAGCGAATCCTTGGCAGCAGCAACGACTCAGGTCTTGAAAAGCATCAAAATAAAGCTTGCGCTCGGGAAGTAATTTAAAAGTCATAAGAGAATCGCACTGTAAGAAAGTCTCTTCTTAACGACTCCTCTCTCTCTCTCTCTCTTTTAAATTTTTTTTTTTTTTTTTTTTTTTTTTTTTCTCAAGTGAGGAAGAGGAAAACAAGTACTCTTCTTACCGAGTTGCCAATTAAACGTAGCATAATCGTGCTAACGGTGATAATGATACACAAGATGAGTTATTGTTTTCCAAGTAGATAAAATTTTTCGGAATATACGTCGGGAAAGTGAGTTAAGTTTCGAGGATGATCGATTGAAGCTTGGAATGCTAATTTAAACGAGAGCCAAGTGCAAGCCGGATAATGCTTGTTATGCGATTGTTAAAATGTTTTACGTTTCTTTCTTTTATTATTTAACGAAAAGTGTGGAAATTTAGGTAATTTATACTTTTACGTTAAATCCTCGAAGTTCTTGAAGTATGACGGCAATCGTTAATTTCAACTAAATAATCGTTTTTCTTGATTCAAAAGCGTGCTATCGCTAAATTTGCAATTTAAAAAATTTATAAAATTTTAAAATATCGCAACTAGAATTTTTATATGTGAATTATTAATGGAAAATATTTGTGTAAAATATTAAGTTAAATCTTTCGTTGCAATTATTTTCCATATAGTATTAGAACGAGCAAAGTATTGTTACATAAATAATTTTTGCAATTCCATCACATTTTTTTACATCTAATGCACAAATACTAAAGCAATAGATCTACGTATGCAAATAAAAAAAAAAAAAAAAAAAATTTATCGCGTTTCGCACACCCGTAAAACTCCACGCGACATAAACAATGGGCATAGAAAGAGAGAAGAACGAGCTTATCGATAAAAACGAATCGCTAGAATAGATACGGACAAGAAGAAAGCTTGGCCCTTAGTAAAGATTAACGACACGCGTCGATGGTCGGATCGGAGAACCAAGAGAGAGAGAGAGAGAGAGAGAGAGAATCCGAGATCGCTTTTTACGCGGAAAGTTTACGCGGATTGTTTTGTTGACGATTCATCTTCGGGAGATTATCGCGATTGGCTTAAATCCAGATAACGGAGCGTGCGCGCATGCGCGAGTTTATTGCCGCTGGAGAGTTTCCAAAAATAGTATTCGTAAGGGTTATAGACGCGCATATACAGTAGGTACGTTAGTAGTAAGGTACTGGAAAATTTTCTTACCAAGAGATCGCGTTTTTACGCGATCGACTATTACTGCGTTATAGGTGTATGCGCTTGGTTGGATTTCCTTTCGCACAGCAACTAATGTCGTAGGAGGAGGGTATGGGGAAAGAAAGAGAGAGAGAGAGAAAGAGTGGAAGAAAAAATTTGAGTTACTTTTTATGCGTCGCTTGGCCGTTTCTTGGCTTATTTTAACATTTTTTTATTTGTTGATCGTATAGAATGCATTTACTAATACATTGGCCATCTTCCTGATTTCTTCAAGTTTTAACGTCAAATGACGAAGAGTTGATGTGAGAAAGTTTTGTACATTAATAAATAAATTATTCTTTATAATTTATTAGTATATTTTCAATCAACGAATATAGATCAATTTATTACAAGAAAATACTACTTGTAATTTATTATTTTGTTTGGATTCAATTTTAACTCGATGATTAATCAATAAAACGAATTTAAAAAACATATCACTAGTAGAATATTTAATAATCGTTAACAGTTATTCATAAAATAAATTCGTATGATTTCATATGCAGCGTAGCATTGATATCGTTTTTTCTTTCATATCTATATCGGGTACGTACATATTCCGTTGACGAGTTTCTCTCGGCTTCTTCTTCTTCTTTTTTTTTTTTTTTTTTTTTTTTGTACTCTTTATTTCATTTCGCCGCTTGCATCTCTTGCGGTAACGTAAAACGTAATCAAAAAAACAGGACGCGCGAATTATTTTTCTGCTACATCGAGCAAGAAATTCGCCACAAGTAAATGAAATCGGTTTGTAACCGGTAGCTCTATACTGCCGATTTCTTTTTTCCTCGCGCTTTCTGATTCGAATTTCATTAATTCTATTTAAACTATTTCATATGTTTATATATATACCCAATTAAATATTTCTGATGTTATTATAAAACAAAATAGTCAAAAACAGAAAATGAATTTGCGTTAAATGATTATCTCTATATTAGGTAGAAACGTTAAATTAGAAGGCAAAATTAAAATTTTCTGTTTCTGCTGTTTATAAATATATTTATTAAAAACCTGCTTCGATACATAAGTACACTCCATCACACATTTAATATTTACTTTCTTTCAAATCAAGTTTATACCATACATTACTAATTCAGTTTCTAATACCCATTTATTAACAATCGTTATAAATTTTCATTTTTTAACACAACGGCTTTAATCAACGCTACTAAAAGCACTTTAAATTTCACATAATTAATTTTCTCTCCATAATGCGGTGT